>OY757945.1:42820077-42850077 GCA_963585895.1 Sepioteuthis lessoniana | reverse complement strand
ACGTAATAGCATGACTAGAGTTTGAACATTTGCTTGCAATGATATTGTAGCCCAGCATGTTAGCCGTTACGCCATGGGGACTCCTCTTTGCATTTTTTTGTCTTTAAAAAGTAAACATCCATTTTTGTTCTTCCGACTAAAAAAAGAAGAGCAAAATAATGCATACAATAGTATCAAATGAAGATATTTGTGTTTCACTTTGTGCTAATGCCAGGGGGAAAAGGGCATGAATCCATTTGTTCTCTCCCCTTCTATCAGTAAATAGAAGGGCAGACTAGTTTCATTAGTCTTGTTAGACAACCAATTTAAGAGAAGGAAAAGTCTGAATTCAAACCAGGTTTACTCAACTTAAAAACTAACCTTGTGTCACCTCCTGCTCATGGGGGAGGGGTTGAGTAAATACATACATTAAAATATTTTTTTTTTTTTTTTAAATAGTAAGATTTTCACTATTTTTTTTTTTTCAAGTACAAAACAAATTAACGCCACAAGGTTTTCTTCGCAAGGGAAGGAATTGAACCTTTTCATCTCTATTGGAAAAGTTTTAAGTTGTGCATTTAATATGAAAGGTGATCTTGGACACTTGTTTTTCAGAATTTTAAAAATCATCAGGTATTTTAACACCTGGGTGGGTGTGTGTGTGTATGTGAGAGAGAGAGAGAGTTTGTTATTTAATGGCATATCAACCTTCTCGGGTTATTTAATGCCATATCCATTCTTTTCTTAGGACAGTAGTGGTACTATTGAACACATAGATGAGAGGGTTCATACCTTTCCCAAGAGTATTTGTCCAAAAGTGAACGTAATAGCATGACTGGAGTTTGAACTTGTGTACTATGATTCTGCAGTCCAGTTCTTTAACCATTACACCACAGGGACACTCCCATATGTGAGAGAGATTGTGTGAAATACATATGCTATATATATATATATATATATATATATATATATATTCAAATTATGTATATCATATGCATACATACACACATACATATGGACAAGGAATTCTAAACTGATAGATAACACACATTCCGGTGTGTGCATATGTTAGATTGTCTATGCGAGAAATGCATCGCCTATAAGAGAAGAGTAGTATGCATGTTGAAGAGGGAGGGTTATTGTTTATGTAAGAGAGAGAGAGAGAGATTATGTTATAGAGGAAGAGATATTGTCTCTGTGTGAGAAAGGGAGAGATAGATATTGTCTATGACAGAGAAAGGCATTGTCTATATGAGCCATGAGAGGCGTGTGAATTAATTAAGATTTTATGTAGGGGATACAGGAGAGATATTGTGAGAAAGAGATGCTATGTCGCACAAGAGAGATATTATCTATGAGAGAGAGAGAGAGAGAGAGAGAGAGATAGAGAGAGATTGTCTACCTGAGATTATATATATATATATATATATATATATATATATATATACACACACACACACAATATATATCTCACTCTCAAATAGAATACATACATACATTTATGTATGTATTCTATTTGAGAGTGAGATATATATTGCTTATATGAGAGAAAGATATATATATGTGTGTGTGTGTGTGTGTGTGTGTGTGTGTATAGTCTAATTGAGAGATATATTGTCCATGTGAGAGAGAGAGAGATAAAGAGAGATTATCTATATGAGAGAGTGCATTGTTTACCTGAGAGAGAGAGAGGAATTGTCTATGTGAGTGAGCAGTGAGATAGTTTTGAGGGAATTTTATTTTATTAAGGATGCAAGGGAGATATATTATTTTTGTGTGAGTGAGTGAGAAAGAGAAATCGTCTATATTAGCAGTGAGTTAGGTGTGAGGGATTTTTATGAAAGATATATATATATATATATATATATATATATATATATATGTATGTATGTATGTACAGTCCATGTGAGATAAAGAGAGATTATCTATATGAGAGAGAGAGAGTATTGTTTACCTGAGAGAGAGGAATTGTTTATGTGAGTGAGCCATGAGATAGATGTGAGGTTTTTTTTTTTTATTTTATTAAGGATGCAAGGGAAAAACATTGTCTTTGTGTGAGTGAGTGAGAGAGAGAGAGTTTTTTTTTTTTTTTTAATTATTTGTGCTTGTATATGAAGGAGGCAGAGTGAGAGATTATGAATGTGACAACTAGGCTTAAGAATAGAGGATCGAAAATGCAAAGCCTTACTGATTTCCATCTGTCTCTTAATGCGAGCTTTGCACCGGTCTCTGTAGTCAATTTGAGTAGTGTTGTAATCACTCATCACTTCAACAAATTTACGTGATATTGTAGAGTACTAAAAACAAAATAAAGAGCTTGTTAAAAAAAAGACGGCTGTAGAGAGATATGATTAAAAAAAAAAAAAAATCAAGAAGGAAGCAGATGATTGTTCACCTGTAAAAGAAAAGAAGTAGTAGTAGTAGTAGTGGTGGTGGCAGAAAGTGAGTGGGAGGTCAGCTTAAGGAAAAGAAGAAAAATCCTGAAATGAGGGAAATATTAAAAATTTTAGGAGATTAAAATAAAATAAAAATTTCTTAATGCGGGGATGGGGTATATATATATATATATATACACACACATAGAGTTGTGTGTGTGGTCTTCACCAGATGATTGGTGTAGTAAAAACTGAGTTATAATTTTTTTTTTTTACTTTTACTTATATTTGGTCTACATTGATTTATTTCTTAATTATCACTAGCATTTTAGTTTTTATGAATGGTGGAGATTATATATATTTTGGAAAAACTCAACAAACAGCTATTTGGCTATTATGAATTTATTTCTGCTATCCACTCATAAGATAAGCTAACCTCTTCAGATAGCTGACACAGACACAAACACACCTATATTAGTCGCCTTTAAAAGCACAATAAGGGTAATCTAAAGCTGAAATTTTTAGGCCTTATTTTTTCTGATGAAGGTATCATAAAGGAATTAAAATAGTTTGGGCAAACGGGCCAAAGCTACTCCATTTACTAAAACTTTTCTTGTTCCCCAATGATACTGGCATCAGAAAAATCAACTTTGGGTTACTATTACAGTAGTTTTACCCTGGACTATATATATATATATATATATATATATATATAGTACAATTAAATGGAGACTCAAACTCGGTTAAGTCGTCATAATAAATTTATTTCGGTGGAGAATATTATTGCTATATTCTCTGTCTTGTCAGATGTGTGTGCGTATATATATATATATATATATATATATATATTAGAATTTTATTGTTATTTGTTAAGAAATAAAAAAAGGTTCTATATTTCAAGGTAAAATAGAGCATAAATAATTTGTATGGCAGCAACACCCCACAAGACACCAACTGTACGGCCACCTGCCCCCTATCACGAAAACTATTCAAGTTAGGCGAACCAGACATGCAGGACATTGCTGGAGAAGCAGAGATGTACTCTTATGGATCCCCACACACGGCCGCGCAAAAGCAGGACGACCAGCACGAACGTACATTCAGCAGCTATGTGAGGATACAGGTTGTTGTCCTGAAGACCTGCCTAGGGCGATGAACGATAGGGAGGAGTGGCGAGAGAGGGTCAGGGATATCCGTGCTGCCAGCACGATATGATGATGATGATGATTGATCTTATATATAGGCTTGTTCCAATTTGCCCCCCCTCCCCGCCCAAAAAAAACTTTAATAACCTGAGACATAATCTCAAGATCATATCCATATGATAATACCTAAAAAAATCTATGTTATTCTTAAACGAAAAATTAACAATTATTTACAATAATTAGAAAAATTTCTCAAGAAAAGAAGCAAACTAACTCCTAAATATAGACAGAAATACATATTAAAATATGCAAACAAGGGAGATAATTTTAGAGACTAAAAGGGATTACTATATACATCTTAGATCTTGGTAGATTAGGGCATTGTTGCAGATTTAGGCAGATTACAACACTTCATCTTAAATTAGAGCAGTTATTTATACTTTAATAGATTACAGCATAGACCCTAGTAGATTAAAGCATACATCTTAGATCTTAATATATTACAGCATACATCTTAGATCTTAATATATTACAGCATACATCTTAAATCTTAATATATTACAGCATACATCTTAAATCTTAATATATTACAGCATACATCTTAGATCCTAATAGATTGCAGCATACACCTTAGATCTTACAGAATGCATCTTAAATCTTAACAGATTACAACATATATCTTAGATCTTGATAGATTAAAGCATACATCTAGGAAGTTAAATCTTAATAGGAACAGCATATAAAATTATTTCAAAATTTTCTAAAACAAACTGGACAATTAATGTTTAATCTCTAAGACGAGGAATTATCATTATTATTCTTGGATATGTCTTCAAGGTTGTTATCATAGTGACAACATTTCAACCGTTGTACGACTGACTTTCTTTAGGTGTTTTTTCTAAATAATCTTCTAGAAATTTCAAACCGATATAAGTGTTGATTAAAGTGTATCTGTAACCTGGAGTTCAATTTCTAGGTGAGGAAAAATTTGTATCCTCTGATTCAGTGAAAAAGATAAGTGCAAATCAGTACACAAAACAGAATGAGAACAAACCAATTTTATGGATTTGATAAAAGGGTTCAGTTAAAAATCCTTAGAAGGTTACTGACAACTACATATGTCTAAAAGCCATAGATAAGTTGGTTGGGTTTTATGGCAAATCAACCATTGTATATATATATATATATATATATATATATGGTTTGTAAATACATTTTGTAGATAACATTTTTAAATGATCCTGAGCTCATTTTTTCTTTGGCACACAGTTAAACGGCTCCAAGTATTGCAATGTAACAGTAATAATTTAACATTTGCTATTTGTAAATTTCTTTTTTTGTAAATTGAATTGATCATTTGTTTGTACAGTGAAGTAATTACGAGTATAGCTATTTACCACTATTAAATACTATTCACTCATTTGCACACAGTTAAATGGTTTTGATTTTTTTTTTTTTGGTAGGGTTTTATGGCATATCAATCTTTGTAGGTTATTTAACGCCAAATTCATTTTTATGTAAATAATCAGTTCTATTTCAAACAATTCAGTTTAGTATGAGGACACAGTTTAATTGTCAAAAACATTTCTATTGCAAGCTATTCAAGCAGTTATATATGACAATTCAGTTTAGTGTAAGTACAGTTTCAATGTCAAAAACAGTTCCATTTCAAAAAATTCAGTTTAGCATAAGCACGCAGTTTAAATGTAAGTACAGTTTAATTGGGAAAAACATTTATATTTCAAGCTATTCAGTTTAATCAAACAATTCAGTTTAGCATAAATATGCCATTAGTTCTATTTAACCCATAGATAGGGCGCTATCAGGTGCTACCACGCCGAGCTAGAGTGGATAAATGGTTTTGAGTATTTCTATGTATCACTAACAATTTAATTAAACACCAGCCATTTGTTCAGACAGTTAAATGGTCAAACAGTTCTATTTCTAACAATTCAATTTAACATAAGTCATTTGTTTGTACACAGTTTAAATATCAAACAATTCTACTTGACTCATAGATAGGACACTATCAGGTGCAACCACTCTCAGTCAGAATGGAGCTGAGAGCAATACCAATGAAGGGGTACTCTGCATTCCCCAAAGCTCCAGGACTGGAGCCTTGTTATCAGACAGTTTTGTGTCATATCCAGGTCATTAAAAGTCATAGGGTACAAGGGCTCAAACATTGTGATGAAAATAACAACTGAAATGAAAACTTCTTGTAGCAAATCAATGAATATATAATTAATTATAATATATAAGATTAATTATAAGATATAAAATTATTAATTATAAAATGTGTTTCAGAATTTTTTGAGGAAAAATTAAGTTTTGTCTGATTACTATATTTAATGGCATATCAACCTTGGTAGGTTATTTAATGCTTGTAAAAAAACAGTAGTGGTACTATTTAATCTATAACCAGAGTGATAAGGGAGTGAATACCTTTCCCAAGAGTATTAGTTTGAAAATGGACATAATAGCATGACTGGAGTTTGAACTCGCATACTTTGAGGCTGCAGCACTATGCCACAGAGACTCTCCCAGAGAAATTAAAACAACTATGTAAATTTCTTAAAAAATATGATTAGTCTCAAAACTTTAATTTTCGTATAAGACACGACTGGGTAGGGAAGATCATCTACTGGGAATTGTGCAAAAAATTTAGATTAGACCATATGAACAAGTGGTATATGCACAACCCAGAACCCTTTCTGGAGAAGGAGATGCACAAAGTTCTCCTGGATTTTGAAATACAAACAAATCACCTAATCTCACCCAGATGACCAGACCTAATTCTAGACAACAAAAAAAAAAAAAAAAAAAGAAAAAAAAAAAAAGCGGACTTTGCCATCCCTGCAAACCACAGAGTGAAAATAAAAAAAAAAGCAAGAAGTGAGATAAGTACCTAGACCTTGCTAAGAGAACTAAAAAAAAAAATTATGGAATATGAAGGTGATAGTGATACCAATTGTGGTTGGTGCATTTGGGAAAATCCCCAAAGAATTGGTAAAGGGACTGGAAAACTTGGAAATAAGAGGACAAGTATCCAGACTATAGAATTACTAACAATTGCCAGAATACTGAAAAGAGTCCTGGAGACTTGAGGGGGACTTGCTGTCACTTAAACTCCAGTGAGAAACCATCTGCTAACTGTCGGGAAAAACTCTCAAAGGAGTAAATAATAATAATAATAATAATGATGATAATATCCCTAAAGGATTAGTCAAGGGAGTGGAAAACTTCGAAATAAGAGGACAAGTGGAGACCATCTAGACAACCATGTTTGAGATTGGCTAGAATACTGAGGAGAGTCCTAGAGACTTGAGGAGAATTGCTGTCACTCAAACCATTGTTGGTGCAAAAAACACTCAAAGGAGTAAAATAAAAAACTTGTATATAAGGGAGTGTGAAAAAGTTCTACTCCTGAAAATAGCTATGAAATATATAAATGTTAGTTTTTAGAGACCAGCCAATTGGCATAATGGTTAGAGTGTTCAACAATAGCTTGGGAGACGGATGTTCAATCCCAGGTCGAGTCATACCAAAGATTCAAAAAATGGTACTTGATATCTCCTTGCTTAACACTCAGCATTATAAAATACGGATCAAAGGTAAAGTGGAGCAATCCAGGGAAAAGAATAGCACTCTTCATTACACCTTGGTGTAGTAACAATCAAAAAGTGAGCTTTCAGTTCGTCCTCGACAACCATTGATCAAGTCACTTAATATATATATATAGGATAGTGTAGACACAGAGTCAGTGGTTCATGTGTGTTTCTCATATATGCAATTATATCACTTGAAACACCCAGGAAACCAGGGTTCAATTACAGGTTGAGTCATACAAAAGACTCAAAAAATGGTACTGATACCTCTTTGCTTAACACTCAACATTATAAAGTACAGATCAAGAGTAAGTGGAGAAATCCAGGGAAAGGAGTAGTGCCTTCCCTTAGACCTCAGTGTAGTAGCTATTGAAAAGGGAGCCTTTGGGATCACCCTTGACTACATTTGGCTAACTTACTGATTTATTCCATTTATTCATCCTAAAGTTGACACATGTAACATTATTTCCTATTTTTTTTTTTTATACTGTTAACTTAAGGTATATCTGAACTTTCTAGGTCCTTTAAGAAAAAAAAAAAATTTTTTTCTTTAGCGAACATTGAAAAGTTAGTGATGCTCATTATCACTGGTCCACAAAGGAGATGTAAAGTCTATTTGAAAACTATTATAAAAAAGCCTTTCATCTGAGTAGTCAGTCTGTATTTGCCCAACCCTTCCACATGGGCAGGATGTGACACAGGGTCAATTTTTTTAAACAGAGTTTAACAGGTTTGAATTCAGAGTTTTTCTTCTCCTAGACTGGTTGCTTATCTAAAGCTAAAGAACACAGTCTGCCCAACTATTTACCCATAACTGGAGGGGAAATAATAGCATTCATACCTTTCTCAAGGGTATTAGTGCTATGTGAAATATAATCAGTTTCGTCCAAGATTTGAACCCGTATTGCCATGTCCATTTCCTATGATGATAACCATTACACCACGGGCACCTCAACTGAGAAGTCAGTTATGGATTTTACAAATCTATAATGCAAAAAGCTATAAATACTAACCAAACTCTGAATTCAAACCTGTTAAACTCCGCTTAAAAATTGACTTTGTGTCATATCCTGCCCGAGCGGAGGGGTTGGTAAATATGATAAATATTAACCAAGTTATTAAATTACCATATTTGACAGACAGCATCCCCTGTAAAGGGATGAAAAAAAACACTGCCACCCAAAAGTACTCTGTGTATGGCATTCAATTAGGTCTACTAAAGCGACAGTTCTGGAGCTCTGGGTAGTGTAGGGTCACCTCTTCATTGCTATTACTTCCACATGCAGTCTCACCTTGTTAAGGATTCATGTATAGTCTAACAGTTTTCATTAGGTGAAGGAAGACTCTGAATTCAAACTTATGAAACTCTTCTTAAAAAATTGACCTCCTACTCATGCAGAGACTTTGGCAAACACACACACATATATATATATATATATATATATATATATATATATATATATATGACTAGTTTGGTTTGGTTTGGTGTGGTTTGATGGCATATCAACCATTGTAGGTTATTTAATGCCAAATCCTCTTTATACATATACATTAAATATATATGATTTGGTTTGGTTGGATTTTATGGCATATCAACCATTGTAGGTTATTTAATGCCAAATCCTCTTTATACATATATATTAAATATATAGGATTTGGTTTGGTTGGATTTTATGGCATATCAACCATTGTAGGTTATTTGATGCCAAATCCTCTTTATACATATATATTAAATATATATGATTTGGTTTGGTTGGATTTTATGGCATATCAACCATTGTAGGTTATTTGATGCCAAATCCTCTTTATACATATATATTAAATATATAGGATTTGGTTGGGTTGGATTTTATGGCATATCAACCATTGTAGGTTATTTGATGCCAAATCCATTTTTATACATGTAAACATTTCCATTTCATACACTTAAGTTTAGCATAAGTACAGGTACACAGTTTAGTTCTATTTGAACCATAGTTAGGACCCTATCAGGTGCTACCACTCCAGGCCAGAGTAGACCTGAGAGTGATGGCAATAAAAGGGGTTCTCCACATTCCCCAAAGCTCTAGTATTACTGGAGCCTCACCATCAGATTGTTTAGTGTTATATCAAGGACACTTGTAGGGAGGGGGTCTTACCCCTCTGCAGGGATGCAGTCAGTGTATTCTGCAACACCAGCCACCTGGGCCAAATACATATATGGGTCAAATAGAACTTTTAAAATGATTTTCAGCTAAATTAACACAAAGTTTTTAATGTAACGTTATTGTTGTAGGAAATAGAATCAGCAGTCCAATTTCAAATCACGGACAAGGCTGTTTTACGTTTCACTTTGGACTGATGACTTTTAGAAAGGCATGAATCCATCTCTTTTTCAGCAATAAGTAAAATAGTAAAGCAGAGCAGGTTCTTTAGCCTTGGTAATCAACCAGTCTAGGAGAGCTTTACTTGCTGTACTCTGCATAAAAAGGGGTAAATACATAAACACATTGGTTCTTAAAACATTGATGGCATAACTAAGTATGTAGTGCTTACCTGTTTTAAATTATCATGATGATACATTTTTGTACATCATAAAATTGTCAAACTTTGGCATTAAATAACCCAACAAGGGTTGATATGCCATAAAACCAACCAACCAATGATGTACAAGATCCCCCTACCTTACATCTAATATCATTATATTAATGATATTAGTCAAGGTACAAGTCCAATGACTGGGTTTCTCACTGGGTGCCCCATACTTCTGGATTTGTGAAAAAATAAGCTAAGCTTGTTAGAGTCTTTTAACTTTTGTAAGGTCCTTGTATCATTATGAGCAATTATTTTTCATGGTGTCTCTCATGGCAATGGAAAGGATACTTGGCATGGTTCATCTTCTCTTCAAGTAACATCTGACAGATTGTAAATTCTTGACCTGACTCAATATGTGAAAGTCTTTTTATCTTAAGGAAAGTATAAGTTATGCTTAAAAGAAAAATGAAAATTTTACACATGCCAAAATCTAAGATTTTATTTACTAAACAAAACTCATGGAATTTAAAGAGTACATGCGAAATAAATGTTGCACCCATTGTGGACCAGTATATAAAGAACAATCAGAGGACTACTTTGAAGGATATGGTGGAAACTAAGCGTTAGGGCATTTTTTCTTCTGTGATAAAAGGTGAAATTTCCTATGGTACCAAATAGGTTTTAGTTAAATTATTTTCTCTTCTCAAAAATTATTTCATGAATTATTTATAAAAAAAAAAAAGATTAAAAAAAAAAACAGGGAAGAAGAAAAGGGTTGAATTAAAAACGACAAAAGATATAAATGGAGGGAAGGAAGAAAAGATAATGAAATCAAAAGTAATTGATGACAAGAGAAAAAAAAAAAAACAAGAAAAGAAATTGAATAAGAAAAATGCTGTGTAAATATAGAAGAATGGAGGACATTGAAAAGAAAAAACAAAGGAAGATAAGAAAAAGAAGAAAAAACAAAGGAGGGGGAAAAAAGGAAGAAAAAACAGGGTAAAAAGAAAAAGAAAAAACAAAGGAAGAAAAAAAAGAAAAAAACAAAGGAAGACAAAAAAAGAAAAAAGACAAGAAAAAGGAGAAAAAACAAAGGAAAACAAGAAAAAGAAAACAAAAGAAGACAAGAAAAAAACAAAAGAAAACAAGAAAAAGAAGATAAAACAAAAGAGAACAAAAAAAGAAAAAATAAGAGAAATAAGAAAAAAGGAGAAAAAAACAAAGGAAGACCAGAAAAAGAAAAAAAAGAAAAAGAAAAAAAAAGAAAAAAGAAAAAAAAAGAAGAAAAAAATCAAAGGAAATTAAAAAAAGAAGAAAAACAAAAATAAAGGAAGGCAAAAAAAGAAGAAAAAAAACAAAGGAAGACAAAAAAGGAAGAAAAGAGAAAAAAAAGAAAGGCAAACAAGAAAAGGAAGAAAAAATAAGGGAAATAAGGGAGGACAAAAAAAAATGAAAGGAAGATAAGAAAAAAGAAAAAATAATATTCAAAAAAAAAAATAAAGGAGGACAAAAAAAAAAAGAAAAAAAAAGAAAGGATGACAATAAGAAAAAGGAAGAATGAAGAATACAAAAAGAAAAGAAAAGAAAAAAAAAACCCTATAAATCTAAGATATCAAAGATTAAAGTTAAGAGAAAAAGAAATTTTGAAAAAAAACTTAAAGGCTAAAAGTGACGAAAAAAAAAAAAGGAATGAAAATAGGAGAGAAAGAGAAAGAGAAAATAGAAGAGATAAGTAAACAAAAGTGGGAAAGAAATAAAAGTTTAAAAAAAATCAAATTAGAAGAAGAAATGAAAGAGAAAGCCAAAATAAAAATGGGAATAAAAACAGTTTGAAAAAAAAAAGAATGAAAAAAAAAAATAAATTAACACAAAATTGAAAAAGAGAAGGAATAGGCGGAACAAAATGCTTTGAAGAAAAAACTGAGGAAAAGTCAATAAAACTAAAATCGAAAGAAATAGAAAAATAAGAAAGAATGAAATAAAATCACAAAGATATGAAGGTAAAAGTTCTAATGATTTCTTTTTTCGTGATGGAAGAATATATGTATCTTAAAAATTGTCTATAAAAGAAAAGAAAAAAAAAAGTGGCAGGGTTGGGAGGAAGACTTGATAAATACTTCTTTCACTGTAAAAGAATGGTAACAAATGGACAGACAAACAAACAAGGAAAAAAAAAAAAAATCACTGAAAACTCCAGGTTTTTCATAAAATATTCCAGACTGAGTCATATGTCGAGATTAGCACTGAAATGAAAAACAAACTGATTAGGATTTACTGAAAGCTGAGACACACATTTAAAAAGGCCAAAAATATGCTGACAGTATCCCCTGCAGAGGGAGAAGACCCTTCTCAACAGGAGTGACCTGGATATGATAAAACACACATCTGAACAATGCCACTGAGCTGTAGATTGGAAATAGTTATTGACTAAATCACAATCAAGTTTTTCTCTATTGAATCGATCTGGAAAGTTACTATTTTTCTTTAGATATGGATAAGTTTTTAAAGTTTATCAGGACAGGAAATAAAACAGGTAGAGTATGAATTATAATCAAAACCATTTGTATTCATTTTGTACGAATGCCTTCCTTAAGAGAAAGGCATGAATCAACTCATCCCTTCAGCTATGGTTAAATAAGAAAACAGATTGAACCCTCTCTTTAGTTGTAGGGAAAAAGAAGATCAGTTATGTTAAATCCTTTGGGAAAAGTCATGAATCGAATTCTCCCATCAGCTAAGTGTAAAATAAGAAAGTAGATTAGAGTTTCTTTAGTCATAAGGAGAAAGAAGATCAGTTATGGTAAACCCTTCTGGGAAAGGCATGAATCCACTCCTCCCTTCAGTTATGATTAAAATAAAAAAGCTGATTGGACTCTTGAGTCTTAGGGAGAAGAAAGATCAGTTATGGTAAACCCTTTTGGGAAAGGCACGAATCCACTCCTCCCTTCAGTTATGATTAAAATAAGAAAACAGATTGGACTCTTCTCTTTAGTCATAGGGAGAAGAAAGATCAGTTATGGTAAACCTTTTTTGGAAAGGCACAAATCCACTCCTCCCTTCAGCTATGATTAAAATAAGAAAGCAGATTGGACTCTTCTCTTTAGTCATAGGGAGAAGAAAGATCAGTTATGGTAAACCTTTTTTGGAAAGGCACGAATCCACTCCTCCCTTCAGCTATGATTAAAATAAGAAAGCAGATTGGACTCTTCTCTTTAGTCATAGGGAGAAGAAAGATCAGTTATGGTAAACCTTTTTTGGAAAGGCACGAATCCACTCCTCCCTTCAGCTATGATTAAAATAAGAAAGCAGATTGGACTCTTCTCTTTAGTCATAGGGAGAAGAAAGATCAGTTATAGTAATGCATATTTTACCATTAAATGAGCCCGTAGAGAGACCTCATCAACTGTTTGGCCTGTCAGCAAGGCCGAGTATATATCAACTGCATCCCTTACTGAGAAATAACACTCTCTGCCTCTGCATTTAAGTGAGGCTCCAGTTTTGGAGCCCTGGCGAGTGTTGCAACCAGGTGCACTCAGAAGATTTGGTTAATTTAATGGCATATCAACCCCTCATGGGTTATTTAATGCTGAAAGTTGATTCATATGTGAATATTTGATTACAGCCATAACAAATGTTCAATGTTCCATTGTACTTATAGGCCTATAATCATTTATTTGCACACAGCTATATTGTTTCAAGTATTCCTATCTAATACAAATAATTTTCACACAGTTATATTGTTTCAAGTATTCCTATCTAATACAAATAATTTGCACCCAGTTATATTGTTTCAAGTATTCCTATCTAATACAAATAATTTTCACACAGTTATATTGTTTCAAGTATTTCTATCCAATACAAATAATTTGCACATTATTGCAGGGTTTCAAGTATTCCTATCCAATACAAATAATTTGCACATTATTGCAGGGTTTCAAGTATTCCTATCTAATACTTTATACACAATTATATCTCAAGTTGTTATTTATATTCGATAATTTGTTTTCACGTAGTTATAAGATATCAAGTATCTCGATCTAATACAAATAATCTGTACACTGTTTCAAGTATTCTTATCTAATACTAATAATTTATACACAATTATATTTCAAGTAACAATATCAAATAATAATCATTTGTTTGCACAGTTATATGGTATTGATTATCACCAATCTAACGTAAATAATTTTCAAAACAAATCTAATTGACCCATGGATGGGATTATAACAGGTACTATTACTCCGGGTCAAGGTGGACTTGGCAGTAATGGCAATGAAAGAGTATTCTACACTTCCAAGAGCTCTAGAACTGAAGCCTCACCAGCAGATGCAGTTTAGTATAATATCTAGGACAACCCATAAGAGGTAGTGTTCTTACTCTGGGTCAGAGTGAATCTGGTAGTAATGAAACCTCCAGATGATTGTCTCCTTAGAAATTTAGGGAACCAATGCCTATAACCGTTACGCTATGTATTGCAGGTTCAATCCTGACTGCAGGCGAGTAACCATATGGGAATACTTAAAACTTATACCCAGTTATGGCTAATGGAATCAGAACAGGTGAACCCCGTGGATTCAATAAAGGATGTAGTTTGAATTTCTGTGAAGCTGAGTTCAACAAACACTTAAAGAAGGCCGGAGGATATATCGGCCAAAACATTGTGGAAATAACAATAAGGATGAAGACAATAGTCCAAAAACCCTTAATGACTAACTTAATATATAATATATTCCCTGCGCCCTCCCCTACACCTTGGTGTAGTAGCTATTGAAAAGGGAGCCTTCTGGTCGCCCTCGACTACAGTCGCCAACTTTACTTTTTTCTTTTATAATGGTAAAAACGCTATCAAAAATTTATAACCATAAGAAGATAGAACCTCATAGAAGAGATTGTTGAAATAAATTTATAATGGATTACATCTGTTGCGTTTTACTTGAGAACGGAAGTGAGCTTAATGAGGAAATAACTCTTCACCCCTCTTCTATCCCCTCCCACTCTTATGTGTCTATTCAAGTTTTTTTATCAAAAATATCTGAAGAAGTCCTGTTAATTTTTTTTCGTGTTTTGGAAATTTCAAAAATGCGTAACAGGATGGAAATAAATTTATAATCCTTTGTGATTGGTTTCGTTGTTTTTTCTTAAAGAATTTATTGCTCTGTATTATTGGTACATTGAGCTCTTTACCAGGAAAATTTAAATATTCATTCATGAATAATTTCTTGTCCTGATGGAATTACTCCCAACTCCGGTTTAACTGGACCAAGTATACTATATATATATATATATTTATAAAATATTTATATAATTCGAGGAGGAAATCCCAGGGGTAAGACTATGCAATTTGAGTGCTCAATGTCAACAGCTATCGACATATAATTAATTTGGGATCAAAAATACAACAACACTCAATGTGCAGAGCTAAAAAATCTTTTTATATAAAAATAAAAAATTAAATTCTTTGATGTCATTATATATTTATTTCTGGTTGTGATGACTATCATCAGATGTAATAGAAAGAAGATTTTTATTTGGGTGTTCATATATGGCTTCTGGCAAGAATGGGATTAAAAAATAATTTTTTTAATTAAAATAATTTCTAATTATTTTTTATCATATTTTTTAATCAAGACAAATTTTTTTATGGTGAAGATATTATATCTATTATTAATTATATAATGTTTATACAATCCTATAAAAAAAACAAAAAACGTCAGCCCTAATTTGAATACTACTGAAAATTAAAAAACCTAATTCTGGAAAAATTAAATAGTTGCATGCGACTTATCTAAAACTGTAGATAAAATATGCATTCATACTTCCGTTAAAAACTATTACGTTTCATAAGTATGAAATAAAGGATTACATTTATTGAGTTTTACTTGAGATATTAATTAATTTTATATATATATATATATATATATATATATATATATATATATATATATATATATATATATATTGACCAGCGTATTGGCATAATGGTTAGAGTGTTCACCAATGGCCTGGAAGACCTGGGTTCAATCCAAGGTTGAATCCTCAAAAAATGGTACTTGATGCCTCCTTGCTTAACACTCAGCATTATAAGGTACGTATCAAGGGGAAAGTGGGGTAAACAGGGAAAAGAGTAGCATCCTCCCCTACACCTTGGTGTAGTAGCTATTGAAAAGGAAGCCTTCTGGTCACCTTCGACTAAGGTCGCCAACTATATATATATATATATATATATATATATATATATATATATATATACACACACACATGCACACATACATTTGTGTATATGTGTGCAGTCAATGAGTTTGTATTTATGAATGATTGGACAATGTGGAATCAACATCAGAAAACCCTCATCAGCATTTATTAACCCCGGTATTGACAATATGAATTAGCATTAATACAATTTAAGTATTTGTACATAGAACCTGAAAGAAAAAGAAAAAATACAATAAGCATCTATTCAATGTGTGACAGAACTGTATCGTATCGTACTTTATCTCAGAATACCTAAGTCCTGTAAAAATAAGAAGTGAGATTCAGTGTTGATAGAGAACTGTGTGTACCCACTGACATCTAATGGAAAGAAAAAAAAAAACCCCTAAAAAAACAAAACAAAAAAAACAAACAAAAAAACAAACAAAAAAAACAAAAACCAAGCACCAGGATATATATATTTTTTTAATAATTGTTAGCTCTGTAAATCCTTCATTATCAATAATTTTCACTAGAATTATCCTTCGTCTTCTCTATTCTAGTTGCTTTGTCAATTATTATCATATTTACCAACCCCTCTGCTCGGGCAGGATATGACACAAGGTCAATTTTTAAGCAGAGTTTAACAGGTTTGAATTCAGAGTTTTCCTTCTCCTAGACTAGTTGCCTCACCAAGGCTGAAGAACCAAGTCTGCCCTACTATTTACCCATAGCTGGAGGGAGAATAATTGGATTCATACCTTTCCCAAGGGTATTAGTGGTATGTGAAATGCAATCAGTCTTGTCCAGGATTTGAACTCGTGTCGCCGTGTCCATTTCCTATGACGATAACCATAACACCACGGGCACCTTCACTTTGTCAATTATTATGATAAATAATTTTGACCACTATTATCCTTCATCTTCATAATTGCTTTTTAATGTAACTTGTTTGGGGTTATCACTCCTTCAACCATAGGTATTTACTCTTTATTCTTGTTTCAAATATGTTTTTCTTTACTGTTATAGAATTGCTGATCGGAGTAAGATGCAATACAAAGCAGTAATTTCAATTAAGAAATAGTCATTATTTGTCCCAGTCTTGACTCATTTTGACTTCCTAGTCTTCTTCTCTTTTCCTCTTTATGGCAATCTGCTTGACTTTCTCGGTAACTGGTAAAGGTGCAAACTTAAAGCTCTGTGGCAAAGGTTCTCCAGACATCAGAAAAGAATTAGATTAGCCAGTTCCAACTTGTTATTGCTTTATACATTAAGTGGACTCAGCTACCCAATTTCAAATCATGAACAAGGCTGTTAGTATTTCACATGGCACTAGTACACATAGAAAAGGTATGAATCCAACAATTTTCCTTATAGATATGGGCAAATATTAGAGCAAATTGGGTTCTTTAACTTTGGTTGGGCAACAAGAAATGCAAGCTCATTTAAAATTGAGTCACCATGTCCATTTCCAACAACTACATTGTAGCATCAGGGTTTTTTTCATTCTGTCAGAGTCTTATAGGCTAATTATATATATATATATATATATATATAAAATTAACCTATAAAGCTCTGACAGAGTGAAAAAAACCCCTCAGATACTTCAATTTGCAAATAAAAATTATGTAAGCTGATGTCTGGGAAAAAATTCAATAAAAAAAGAAAAGACTAATGACACCAGTATTATTTGAAAATAATCAAATAGTGCTGCGATGCCGAGCCAAAAGAAAAAAACAGCGGTAGAATCAAATAAGCTAAACGTAAAAAGTGCTCGATACACTGAGTAGAGTGAATTCAAAATAGTAACGCCTACAGAGTCAAACCAATCTGCCGAGGTTTTACCTACTGGATCACTAGGAAGAATCTGGTGATACAGTAGGTCGTTGGATTTTATGGCATATCAACCTTTGTAGGTTATTCAACACCAAATTTTGTATATATATATATATATATATATATATATACACACACACCCTGTCCGGTGGCAAAAGCTGCTTGGTAGCGCCAGGAGAGGCAATACTACCTTGAGCTACCGAAACAGTTATCACCCCTGGTTAGCGGCTGATGAGGGCAGGGTATCACATGTGCTTTCCTATGTTATATGATGAAAATATATATATATATATATATATATTTTTGGTCCAGTTAAACCGGAGTTGGGAGTAATTCCATCAGGACAAGAAGGTATTCAAGCATGAATATTTAAAATTTTCCTGGATTGAAATAAATTTATAATCCAATGTGACCGGTTTCGTTGTTTTTCTTAAAGAAAAAGTATATATATATATATATATATATATATATACATACATACACACACATTTAACCTAAGATTTCTAAGTGAATAATTTGTAGAAAAAGTTTTAGATGAGCAGGATTTCATTTGTTGGCTCACAATTAGATTATACACCAGGTGAAACCGAATAAGACTGGTCTGATTCTGTAGGCTTTAAATATATATATATATATATATATATATATATATATATATATATGATGATTGATTCATCTTCCCAGATGATTACCACCTCTTGATTCTCATAAAAATGGAAAAGAAAGAAAGATAGGTACTTTAGTGGATAAAGTAGGAAATGCTTGTAAAATCTGAATATCAGTCCTAGTGATTGTAATTATATTCCAGTGATAAGCCAAGGCAAGATAACCAGTAATCACAAATACCATAGGATATAATGAGGTTTCCTTCTCACTATGGTGTTCTACTAACATGAACAACTGTACTCTCCCATTGATATTACTATGTTCCTCCATGAGATCACAATACCCTTTTGCCATACTGTCATTTGGTTGACGTATGGCTTCAGAGTTACAGCAATTCACAGAATAGCAGCATCTGATATCAGAGTTCATTCACCTAAATCTATTGTGTTTTAGATTCAGAGTTTTTTCTTCTCCAAATTAGACATTCTTCCAAGACTTAGAGAGCCCACTCGACATTATTTAACCTATAGTTAGAGAAGATGAAAAGTATTTTGTTAGGTCTGATACTTAACAAATTAGCACTGGTGTTTATGCAGAGGCAGCAATTTTCTTAGACTAGCTCATTTACACATCTTCTTAGAAATGGCTTCCAGTTGAGAAGAGTCAATCATCATCTCATCATCTTGTCGTGCCACTAGCACGGATATCCCTGACCCTCTCTCACCACCTCTCCCTATCGTTCATTGCCTTTGGCAGGTCTTCAGGGCTACATCCCGTATCCTCACATAGCTGCTGTATGTATGTTCGTGCTGGTCGTCCTGCTTTTGCCCGGCCATATGTGGGGGTCCATAGGAGTACATCACTTATGAGCTCGTCCCTGCTTCTCCAGCAGTGTCCTGCATGTCTGGTTCGTCTAACTTGAATAGTTTTCATGATGGGAGGCAGGTGGCCGTATAGTTGGTGTCTTGTGGGGTGTTGCCACCAGGATTTGTTCAATATTGCTCGCAGCATTCTTGTGTAATTGCCATCTAGCTTCTTCTTCAGCCGTTTTAATAGCGTCCATGTAATGCATCCATACAGCAGTATCGATATGACAGCTGCCTGGAAGAAACTGCGTTTCATTTTATTGGTTAGGTCTGATTTCAATATGATCAATAGCCTTCTAGTGTGGAGACGTCACCTGTTTGATTATAGCATATATATTCCGTTTTGTGTGCATTGACATGGAGGCCTATGCCTGCGGCTGCTCATTCCAAACTATGCCGTAGTGTTTCGGCTTGGTTGGGTGTATTTGCCCGTATCGCTATGTCATCGGCATAGTCGGCGTGGGTGACAGTGGTTAGAAAACTAGTCTTATGGATCATCATAACCGATGCCAGTTAGATACTCATAGGTTGCACAGCATTTGTAGTCTTAGCAAATATAAGTTTGAACAGATGAAAAAAAAAATAGGTTATAATGTTTTTAAGTTTAAGACAGTGAAGGAGGAATTTTTAAGTTTCAGCTGAGAATTAAGATTAGGAATTATCAGGCTGTGTATCTATTTACCAGCTCCTCTGAACAAGCAGAATGCAAAACGAGGTCACTTTGTTTTAAGTAGATTTTTACAGGTTTGAATTTAGTTTTCCTTCACCTAGACTGGATGCCATAACGGAGCCCAGTCTGCCCTTCTACTTAACTTTATTTGGAGAGAGAATAGTTGGATTCATACCTTTCTTAAGGGTATTAGTGTTATGTGAAATGCAAACAGCCTTGTCTAGGCTTTGAACTAAAGTCGTCGTGTCCATTCCCGACGCCAATAATTATTACATGACAAGCTCCTCCAATAGGACTGTGTATAACAATCTCCTGAATTGTGAGGTTCAAAAAAGCTGACTTAGAGATGAAGTTGTTTCATTTATAAACTCCTCCCAGTTTAAGCATTCTTCAGGGGTTCTCGCTGTATTTTTATCCAAGTTTTAGAAATCCATCAAAATTTTCTACTGCTATTAAGTCTTTAAAACTAAACTATAAAAATAATTTGAGTAGATTTTTATGTACAAATAAAGAAAAAAGACAAAGATTTTCAATATTATATGCATAATATTTGGAAAGGACCTTTTGAATCAGAAAATCTTGGAAGGTGAAGGGGTGGCATTCTGGCATAAGGTGAAAAGGACACAAGGGGCAAAAAAGTCATAGAACCCCTGATTTACACATAAATTTGCATATATAAAATGAAACAACTCCTATAGAACAAAAGCAGACTAAGAATTATTGGGTATGGTGGAGTTTCTGACAGTTCAAATAGTCTCATTCCATTTGGATACATTTTTTTGTTACCCCTGATAGACTTCTGGAATAACTTCAATCTAATTATGGATGCACATACACACAATATTCATTGACTTCAAAATTTAATTATAGTTTATGACTAGATTTTTTTAAGTGAATGACTCTTCTCATAATTATTATGTTATTATAATTTATTTAATTAGGTACCTGGTTCATGTTTTGTATTACATTTTATTCAAATTCTTTTTTTTTTATCATTTCATTTGAGTAAATTTCTTTTTATCATTCAAATATCATTTCATTTAAATTCTAATAGAAAAAAATTTTTTTTAAACACATAAGATTTTAATCCTTTTGGAATTTTGATGGCAATAAGTAAATATTGTGTGTTTGGGCTTCCATAATTTGAACTAAAACCAAATAAGGTCAAACAAAAAAAATTGTCCGAATGAAATGAACTATCAAAACATTCACTTTTGCTGAATTCTTTACAACAAGAAATAAAATCAAGGGACAGTAAAGACTGAGAAAAACAAGTCCTCCACCCTACCCTCACCACCAAAAAAAAGATGTAAGTATTTAAAATAATTCTTTCAATTAAATGTTTTCAGTGGATACACATTTGTTTGAAAACAGAAATTACCCAACATTCTCAAGTACCTGGACCAATAAAATTCTTTAACTTTTAGAAAAGCACCAATATAATTTCTGTGATACAGAAATAAACAGACAGTAAGTTCAATTGAAAAGCATTTTTTTAAAGAAAAATATCTAATGTTATTTTAGATATTTTGGCAACCTCCCTCTCCCAGGATATATTTATGCTGTGGGCTACTTGATGTATCGGAATACAATATATATGCGAAAATGCATAAACTATTAATTGATTATATATATATATATATATATATATAAAATAAACATATATTAGATATATATATATTTAATTCATGGAATATAGACTGTGACCACTGGGTTTCATGGAGTTTTTTATTTATTATTATTATTATTATTATATAATAGCTCTATTCTAGATATTGAGCACTCTCTATATTATATTGCACTTGGTTCGACACATACCCATAAAGTGATTTAGTGACAACCAACATTCTTATAATATATATATATATATATATATATATATATATATGTGTGTGTGTGTGTATGTATTTATAAGTAACAGGATGTTCAACAAATTTACTTATGATTTTTAACTCAATATTAGATCTAACTATTCTTTTTAAAGCGTTATTTGATCTTTAAGTGTTAGATTAAAAAGAAAAATGGTGAATACACATTATTATAAAATTTACCAATAAATTTAAAAAACTTTCCGACATAACTTGAATTGACTTAAAATACATTATACTTTAATCATTCAGGGTTTTCATACAATAGTCTTCATCTTTATTATTATATTCACAACATTTCAACCGATATGTCCTCCGGCCTTCTTCAGGTGTTTGTCAACCTTGGGAGCCTACATGGGTAGGGGGGTTGCTATTCTGATTTCATTAACCATAACCGGGTATAAGTATTCCTGTATTGTTACTCACCTGCAGGCAGGATTGAACCTGCAACTTCCAGATGATAGTCTCTTTGGAAGCTTAGGGAACCAACACCTATAAACGTTACGCTAAGTATCCTGCTGGACAATTCAGACTGAATTTTTGGGACTTATAAACTTAATGTTCTTACATCACTATGATTACTACTACTATGTATGATTTTTACTTAAGCCAATATTCTGATTTTCTTTTTCTTTTTATCTAACCTTTTTGATTATTGGTTCCCATATTGTATTCATCTCTACACTTGGTCTACTCAACAGGTTACTGTAGCCCAACATATGTGCCAATTCTTTAAGGCGTCTAATTCTTCAGTGTTCATCTCTATCCATTATTTTAACTTCATCCTTTAAGGGCAGATGGTTTCCCTTTTTTCCTTCCATACAATAGTCTGAAAACCCTGAATGATAAAAATCATCAAGCTTTGTCAAAAGAAATTCAGACAACTAATACATTATACTGTTTTTATTTGATTAGATTACCTACTTGTATGACTTATTAAATTCCTGCATGCTGCTAGGAAAGACTAATTACTCCAGGGAAAGGCCATGAAATCACTATCATGCTACAAATAAATGGGGTATTTACTCATGTTTAATTTGACTGCATTTTATGGCATATCAACTCTTGTAGGCTATTTAATGTCAAATCAATATATATATATATATATATATATATATATATATCTATATAAATAAATAAATATATATTTGATATATATATATATTTAATTCATGGAATTTAGACTGTGACCCCTGGGTTTCATGGAGTTTTTTGCAAAACAACAATCATCAGGCAGTTAAGAAAATGAAATGAAAAGAAAAAAAAAAAGAATATATATATATATATATATATATATATATATATATATATATAGATGATGATTTATTGTAAGTGAATAGTTTGTAGATAACATTATTTTTAAATGAGCCAGGGCTCATTTGTTTGCACACAGTTAAATGGTTTTAATTATTGTTATCCAACACTAATAATTCTATTTGTACACAATTAAATGGTTTCAAGTATTGTGATTTAAAATCAAAAATTCTATTTAATATTAATCATTTATTTGTACACAAAGTGGTTTCAAGTACAATAAATAATTAGATAGTTCTATTTGATCAATAGATGGGGACTTTAACAGGTACTAACACTCCAGATGAGAGTGGACCACAGAGTAATGGCAATCAAAATGTAATACACATTTCCCAAAGCCATAAGACTGAAGCCTCACCATCAAATGACTTACTATCATATCCAGGACATTTGTTAGGAATAAGGATCTTAACTATTTGTAGAGATGAAGTCAGCATATTCTACAGCCGCAAATGACGGGGCTGAGAAAAGACGGCATTACCCTTCTGCAGAGGATACAATCAGTGTATTTTAAACCTAACCAAAAAGGTAGAATCAATTCTCTGTCTAATGAATTTCAGTTGTACTATACTGCCATTTCTTTTTTTTTTTTTTTTTTAATTTAATTTTACTGGTCCATTAAAACAAGAAATGTTTAAGCTGTTATTCAAATGACAAAAGAGGATTCTTTTTTTGAATTTATATACTTCAACCTGGACAGGTCTCCACCTAGAAAAAAAAACAAAAAAACTGGAAAATAACAATAAAATGAAACAGGTCATTATATATATAACTTCTACTGACTTTTTTTTTAGCACAATTAAAACAAGTATTCATTATATATGAATATAGACACAAACCAAAAAGATTCCAATTATATGAAAGTAGATCTATAAGTCCATTGCCTGATATTAGCAAAATTTTGATCTGAAATTTTCACTGTATAATATATAATCTATGGTATTAATATTCATCCTAGAACGGCATTGACAAGGAAGAATATAAAGTTGAAAGAGAAATGTTTTTTTCATAATTAGGCTATGAGGGAATCCTCATGGTGTAATGATTAATGAGCTGGATGGTGACATCATGGTGAACAAGTTATTTAACGCCATAGACATACTTGTAAAAAAGTAATGATACCATTTTACTCAGAGGTGGAGAGGAATAAGGGGGTTAATACCTTCCCCAAGGATATTAGTCCAAAAGTGAATGTACTAGCATGACTAGCGTTTGAACTCGCTAACTTCAAGGCCACAGTCCAACACTTTAACCATTACTCCACAAGAACTTTGCCTGCAGAATTTTGATCTTAATTTTTTACGTTATAATCTTCAATCTATACGATTAATATTCACCACTAAATTAGATACACTAATAATGAAGAAGATGATGGTAAAATTATGTTAATATTATTTTCCAAACACTTTTGTCTCAATACTATTTGAACACACCTTATCATGATGTCTAGCTCACTTACTATGGGCACTGCTCCAAGCCACATTGATTAAACTATTGAAGCAGCAGGAATTCTGCCTTTGTAATTGCTTTATAAATGTCAGCCAACAGTTTGCTCTCAAAGCACATCCCTGGTCCAGAGGTGGGGGGGAATAATTAACCAGACTCAAATGAAAGTACAGATGCCACTAGAAAAGATTAGCAATCATAGAATGACCATGTAGTTGCTACTGTGTTACCAAGAAATAAGATAGGCACCCACAATGTGGGGATAGAATAACTTCATTGGGTCAGGAAATCTCAATAAAATTAGTTAAAGGAATTCCTTATTGTAAACAGATTTCTTTTGTTTTTGATAAGAATTACTAGCTTAAAAACTGGTTGAATAACAGCATAAATCTCCTGCCAAGATTTTAATTCAATTGAAAGAATTCCTTGTCAGGAATTCTAAAGAGTAAACAGATTTCTTTTATCAGTAAGAGCTTAAAAATTGGTTGTTTCCACTTGAACAATGTATAAAGTTGCGTTAACTTTCCAATCTAATCACAAACACACATATAGATATATCCAAATAAACGTAGGTTGTTCAAAAACTTCTAAGCCCCAGCCAAAAAGAAGAGCCATAACTGAACATTTTTGCTGTGGCATCACATTACCACTTCTTATAAAACTAGAAAAACTAATTCAGATTTTCCTAGTTTTAAAAAGTTCTAAGCCTCACCAAGAAAGAAAAGCCATAGCTCAACATGTTTGTTGTGGCAAAACATTACCGCTTCTTATTAAACTAGAAAGACTAATTCAGATTTTCCTAGTTTCAAAAAGTTCTAAGTCTCACCAAGAAAGGAGAACCATAGCTGAATATTTTCATTATGTCAACAAACTGCCACTTCTTAAAAAACAAGAAAAACTCATTCAGATTTTCTTTGTTTTATAAGAAGTGGTAGTGAGTTGACAAACAAAAAATAATGTTCAGTTTTGTTGTTGTTCTTTCTCGATGAGGCTTAGAACTTTTTGAACGACCTTTGAGTGTGTCTATATATATATATATATATATATACATTATTTACATACACACAAAAGACAGGTGACAGTTATGAAAGATAATGTAATCAGTAATGTCACAAATAAATAGGATATGCATGCGTTTGGTTTGGTTTCTTTGTTTAATGGCATATCAACTTTTGTGGGTTATTTAATGCCAAAGTCATTCTTTTAGAATAACAGCAGTGGTACTATTTAAACCATAGCTTGGCGGGGAATAAGAAGCTTCATGCTATTCTCAAGGGTATTAATCCAAAAGTGAACGTAATAGCACAGCTAGAGTTTGAACTTGCTTATGATAATGTCTGTGGAAGTCCAGCACATTAGCCCCTACACCATGGAGATTTCCCTTGCCCCCATGACGTGGGGGTAGAATAACTATGAGGTCAGAAAACAATGCAGAGCCATCTCAGTAAAACCGAGCAAATAACAATGTAAATAACAAGATGGCAAATCAATTGAAGAGATCCAGAATCAGGAGTTCTCCCCAGTGCACAGGATTCCTTTAATAAAATTAAGTAAGACATTATCTCTACGTTCCAATGACATTATCTTGTCATACTATTCAAATTAACTTCATGGAATTAATGATTACATTAATTAGATCTTGTACACAGATTTTGCATATGAATTTCATGGAAGATTTATTTTTGTTCATGTTCAGTGTATTGATGTGTCATCAAGTCAGTTAATTCAAATCTTACAATACTGAATTAATGTTTCGTTCCTAGAAAGTTATGAATACAATAAAGGATTATACATAGTAGCAGCATCTTGATCTGGCATTCCAATGATGAGGCAAAAAGAAGAAATACAACAAAGCCTGGTGGTATTGTAAGATACTGCTGGGGTGCTCTGAGGATCAGCAACATGAAAGTTGTGAGTTTTTACCAAGTTTTTCAAATCATCCTATTTCATAGTTGGAAATAATATTCATACAAAACTAAAAGTGATACGTATGCATTTAAAATCCCTTTGCTTATGCTGAGTTTCCTCATGGCTGTGCGGTATTTCTGGTTGGCATAAAAGTCAGCTGGGTTCCGATCTCAGTTTCAAGAATCTCACGTTTCTAGCCACACTGAAGAGTTTTGATATAACAAAACAGTCTGTCTGAGGATGATTATATATATATATATATATATAAGTAAGTAAAGTTGGCGACTATAGTCGAGGGTGACCCGAAGGCTCCCTTTTCAATAGTCTCCCAGGCCATTGGTGAACACTCTAACCGCTAAGCCAATGGACTGGTTTTATATATATATATATATATATATATATATATATATATATATATATATCCCTATGTTACAAGGATCTTATGCTTCTGGAGATTTTAGCCTACATTTTAGTTGTTTCAACTTGATACTTCTGATATTCTCTTTTTCTAACAAACGTAACCTATTTTTCATCAACAATATACTTCTTCTGTTGATTTCTATTATACTTATAATACTGGTCTCTATCTACAGGGGTTGGACAAAGTAATCGAAACACTTAGAATCTTACTATCATAATTTTGAAAACCCTATAAGTAAAGTTGGTGACTGTAGTTGAAAGTAACCAGAAGGCTCCATGTTCAATAGTTACTACACCGAAGTGTAGGGGAGGGTGCTACTCCATTCTCTGGATTGCTCCACTTTACCCTTGATACGTACCTTATACTGCTGAGTGTTAAGCAAGTAGGTATCAAGTACCATTTTTAAAGTCTTTGGTATGACACAACCTGGTATTGAACACAGGTCTCCTGGACCATTGCCCAACACTCTACTCATTAGGCCACTTTTTGATTTATTATTAATTTTTCTCATCTTATTTTACAAAAATTGATGTTTTTTGTTTTTTTTTACAGATATCATCAGAAGAATTTAATCAAAATTCATTAAAATGGCAGATGTATCAAACTTTAAAAGAGGACAAATTGTCGGTGCTTGTATAGCAGGCGCTAGTAACAAAAATCACTGAATTATTTAGTGTTGCAAGGGCTACTGTCTCAAAAGTAATGACTGCATTTGAGAAAGAAGGAAAAACCTTCTCACCGAAGCAAAACTCTGGAAGAAAGCAAATACTGTCTGATGGGGACCGTCAGACTCTTACGCTGATTGATAGGAAGGATCACAAGAATACAACTCCGAAAATGACAGTAGAGCTTAATGACCATCTTGAGAAATAAGTTTCTTGAAAAACTATAAGAAGAGAGAGGTGAACAAAGTGAGATTTCATGGGAGGGCTGCAATCAGAAAACCATATTGAAATAAATTTGTTAGAAATTTCCAGGTGTTTCCATTATTTTGTCCAATGCCTGTATCTATCTGTTTGTTCCTATCTATCTTTTGATTTTTATTTCTTAAAAGCTTTTCTAATAATTGAGAAGGCTTTAGGGGATTATATAATGATCAAAGTCTAGATAAAGATTTGGTATCGTCGATTAAAATCATTGTGGTTAGTTGCTAATGTTCATTAGGCACAATAGTCATCTGAATAAAACTTAGTTTTTTTTCTGCAGCATCATGTGTTTATCATATTTACCAACCCCTCCGCTCGGGCAGGATATGACACAAGGTCAATTTTTAGGCGGAGTTTAACAGGTTTGAATTCAGAGCTTTCCTTCTCGTAGACTAGTTGCCTCACCAAGGCTGAAGAAGCTAGTCTTGTCCTACTATTTACCCATAGCCGGAGGGAGGATAATTGGATTCATACCTTTCCCAAGGGTACTAGTGCTATGTGAAATGCAATCAGTCTTATCCAGGGTTTGAACTCGTGCCGCTGTGTCCATTTCCTACGACGATAACAATTACACCACGGGCACCTCCAATCATGTGTTTATTATATTATTTGTTCCGAAAAATTAAACATTTCTTTCACCATCAGGCTTTGGACTTATTGATGAACTTACATATATACTATCAAAAAAAGAAAAGAAAAAAAAAAAAAAAAAAGATGAAAAAAGATCAATAAAATGTTAGTCACACCAAAATCAATTTTATAGATAGATCAATAACTAATTAACTGCCTGATAGCAATTAATTTTTATCAAACTTATAAAATATGATTACCTCAGTCTCATAGAGACAGTGTTACATATATAAATGAATTTCATGCAATAAATATAATAACGATTATGGGATATACATTGTCTTATTTAACATAAGTTGGGGAACAAATAACAACCAGTTTCATAATGTAATGAGTAAGAGAAAATTCAGTTTATATATATATATATATATATATATATATATATATATAATTAAGTATTTTTCTGTATTTTAAAAGATGCTGTCAGAAAAGATTCTACACAGCTGTTTTTTTTTAAAGCAGCATGTATATATAATTTAATGAATATATATCAAGCAATTTTTATAAATAACCACAGACAAAGTTCTTTTAAGAAGTTTTTTTCGGATAAAATTTCTTAAGCTTGGTTCAATTTTTATAAAGAAATTGTCAAAAATCTTCACAACAAACACTTTCCACCATTGTTGGCTATTTTCAAGGGTATAATTGAGATGTTATTTATTTCCTTAAAAATCCAATGAAGCGTATTTGCAAGATGTGACATGCTTTCTGTCCAGGGTGCAGACTAACAGTTTCTGTCAGAATTCTGCAGAATTCCTTTCCTCATTTATTGCAAGTTTGGGTTTTAAGTTTGATACAATTTTCATATAAAATTAAACCGAAGAGGGAGTAACAAAAACAAAATGATAAAAAAGAACCTTGTCTGTGGTTTTTAACAAAACATGTTTAAAAGAATGACTGTTGCCCCTATATATATATATATATATATATATGTGCGCGCACACACACACACATATATATATACACACATACATACATACATATATATATATACACATACACACATACATACATATATATATACACATACACACATACACACATATATATATACACATACACACATACATATATATACAAACACACACATACATACATATATATACACACACAAACACATACATACATATATATATATATATATATATATATATACACACAAACACACACATACATACATATATATATACACACACACAAACACACACATACATACGTACATATATATATATATATATACACAAACACACACATACATACATACATATATATATATATATATATATACACACAAACACACACATACATACATACATATATATATACACACACAAACACACACATACAAACATATATATATACACACAAACACACACATACATACATATATATATACACACACAAACACACACATATATATACACACAAACACACACATACATATACACACAAACACACACATACATACATATATATATACACACACAAACACACACATACATACATACACACAAACACACACATACATACACACAAACACACACATACATACATATATATATATATATATATATATACACACACAAACACACACATACATACATATACACACACAAACACACACATACATACATATACACACACAAACACACACATACATACATATATATATATATATATATATATATATATATATATA
>OY757945.1:42506401-42819877 GCA_963585895.1 Sepioteuthis lessoniana | reverse complement strand
AGTAAAAAGTTTCGTAACTGAACTAAGAAGTCGTAAGTGTTATTCGTGTTTCGAGATTCCTATGTTCTATGTATATATATATATGAATATTATATGTCCATTTCACACATAGCCGTATCTGGCAATGGTATAAAACGACCTCATTTAAAAACAAGAAAAAACCATTCACCTCTGTAAACATTTTTCATGTCAAATAATTAGTTCAAAAGACAAAAGAAGTTCCGGTGAGTTTCGAACTCTTGACTTTCTTTTCAAATAATTAGTCACTTTTTTTACATAAAACGTCATACATTTACAAATTATTTTATTGTAGTGTGTTTGTGTGAGTGGGTGGAGTATTGACCAAAGGGCCGGGAGACTAGTGCTCAATTCCGGGTCGAGTCATACAAAAGACTTGCTAATGGGACTTGATGCTTCCTTGGCTCAACTGTGTCCAGACTCCGTGGAAGTAGCAGCCAGGAGGTCTCAAATATCTACAAAAAAAGGCTGAGGCAGCCACGCGTTTCGTTGTATAACGGATAGAAATAAACCGAGATGAAATTTCTATGCTAAGAGAAAGACTCAAGAAGCTGGAAAATCAAAGAGATCTGTAAGTGCTTGAAGCTGAGTACAACGCTTATACTTCGGCAGAAAGCAATGATGTGGTGGATGAGGCAGTATTATATGCAGGTGAATCTTCAATTATATGCAGTATTATATGCAGGTGAATCTTCAATTATATGCAGCATTATATGCTGTATATTATGCAGGTGAATCTTCAATTTACAATAACAAGATGAGCTGAAATAATCTCCAAATACCTTCAACTCCAATTCAAACTAAGACAAATTTGAACGTTAGAGGGGATTCGCCTGTACAAGCATTCAAGGAATGCTTATGTTATATACAAGCGTGTGGATGCCAGACAAGAAGATTTTGTTTATTTCATTTATTGAATAAATAGAATAAACTAGCAAATGGAATATCTAGCCGGCTGACGGGTGGTTATCAGGTCGGCGGGAAGCAGTTGCTTTATCTGGTCTGACGGTGTTGTTGGGTGACGCTTTCAGCGACGGCCGGGGATTCAACTGCCCGTGTAACCTTCTATTGCCTATTTATATGATCCCGACTTCAAACACCGGCTCCAGAAAATACTATTTGTGGAAAAAAATCATCGGTTGAAAAATAGAACTTTTTTTTAACTGAAAATTTTCAGGGGATTTTGAATAGACTATGCGCGGAGCCAATGTGCAGAAGCCATGATTTTCTCAGTTTGACACTGGCTGTTGTTAGGTCAACATCCGGTAGATGTTATTTTCTTCTGCAGTGTCGATGTCTGTCGGTCTGTGTTTTATGTTTTAGTAGTGTTATGGCCCCGGAAAGGGTCACTAATGAAAACACAAACACGGATATTAGATAACAGATTATATTATACAAGAAAGATAGAGTTACATAGAAAAGGTAAGAAGTCTCGTACTGTTCGTATAACACCGATATTGATCCGCCTTTCTGGCAGTGAAATCTCTGTACTAATAATGGTGAGAAGAGTCCATTATAGTAAGATGGGTAAGGTTCCTACAACAAGTAGTTAGGTGTGCGAAGAGTTAAGTAGGTGAATCAGAAGAGATTTGATGTATTTTACTATAACACTTATTAATATCTTAACTCCCCACACCAGAACCACTTGTTTTCACTGAAGACGCCCTTAAATTTATTGAGTGGAGCACCACCTGCAAGGCTCTAATAGAGATGAGCTGTACAAAGTTAGCATATAAGCTATTCTATTTTTTTTAAATACATAGGTAGCGAAACTCTTTCAGCACTAAAAGAGAGGTTCTGTTATTGTACGGAGTCACTTTTACGTGCCTTGTGATTGGCTGAAAAACAACCGATCACGGGCCCTATCAGCAAATCTGCCATGTCACCACATATGCGCGCGTTCTTCAAACTAACATCCCTTTTCTCCGTCTGACTTCAACGATGTAACACGGAATCTCGACTGCTGACGAAACAGGCTACGAGTCCATGTGGCGCTACATATGAGGATACTCTACACTCACAGGGACCCAGAATTCACCTTCTTCAAGCGTTTGAATCTGTACGGACCAGCCACCAAACCTTCATGGAACTAAAAGAACCGTTACCAAGACGAATGCTATAGCTAAATCTCCAGAAAACGCCTCTTTTTGCAATTATTATTCTTTTCTTCTCTTTCTTTATCTATTTCTTTAAATATAAACCTTTTTTTTTCAACCAAATTGTTGTTGGTTCTTTTTCTCTCGTCTCGGTCTCGTGATACAGTAAGCCTTATTTTTCCTTACACAGCAGATGTAGATTTTGTCTTATTCTCCGCGGGTAAAATCCCAACACTATCGATCAGATGAAGAAGCTTACACTCAAGCTTGGAATATCCTTCATAAGCGTTATGGTCACCCCTTTGTGGTCCAAAGAGCATTCAGAGAAAAGCTCAACAGGTGACCTAGAACTGAACCAAGAGAAACCTTCAAACAGGGACTTTAGCGATTTCCTTGTAACTTGTAGCAGTACAATGCCACACATACCTGGTCTGCAAGTGTCGAATGAATGCGAGGAAATTCAAAAATTGTTGAAAAACCTTCCCAATTTGGCCACTAAACGCTGGAACAGGTATGTCACTAGAGCTCTAGATAAGGGTATGCCATATCCAAACTTTAATGACTTTACTGAGTTTGTAGCGGAAAAATTTTTTTTTTAAACAAATTCCTGGCAAATACACCCAACCAAGCCAAAACACTACTGCGAAGTTTGGAACGAGCCGCCGTAGGCATTGGCGTCCATATCAATGCACACAAAACTGAATATATGTGCTATAATCAAACAGGCGACATTTCCACGCTAGACGGAACCTCTCTGAAACTGGTAGACAAATTCACCTACCTAGGAAGCAGTGTCTCATCAACCGAAAAAGACATAGAAACACGGCTAAAGAAGGCATGGACAGCTATCGATAGCAATCGATCATAAGGAAATCAGACCTGACCCATAAAATGAAACGCAGTTTCTTCCAGACAGCGGTCGAGTCGATACTGCTGTATGGATGCACTACTTGGACGCTAACTAAACGGCTGGAGAAGAAGCTAGACGGCAATTACACAAAAAATGTTTTGATCACTATTGAAAAAGTCCTGGCGGCAACACCCCACAAAGCACCAACTATATGGCCACCTGCCTCCCATCACGAAAACTATACAAGTTAGACGAACCAGACATGCAGGAGACTGCCGGAGAAGCAGGGACGAGCTCATTAGTGATGTACTCCTATGGACCCCCACATATGGCCGAGCAAAAGCGGGACGACCAGCTCGAACATACATACAGCAACTATGTGATGATACGGGATGTAGCCCTGAAGACGTGCCAGAGGCGATGAACGCTTGGGAGAAGTGGCGAGAGAGGATCCGTGATATCCGTGTTAGCGGCACGATATGATGATGATGATGATGATGATGTAGCGGAGGAAGTACGTATTACACGCTATGAAACATTACCTCAAGTTGAAGGAAAATTTTCAAAAACACGAAAAGGGGATGGAAGGAAAGGCACAAATACGGATTTAGAACTGCAAAACACAGGAGGTGAAGTCTGACACTTTTAAGCATTCTAATATATACGAGGATCATTAAATAAGTTCCCAGACTTTTTTGTATGGGCACTTTTATTGATAGTACACACATGAAACTCTAGTCCCCTTCGAAGTAATCTCCTCTGGCTGCAATGCACTTGTTGTACAGTTCCAACAACTTCTGCAAGGCCCCATGGAATTCCTCTTGTGTGAGCGTGCCAATGACCTTCGTCAAAGCCTCTTTCATCTCCTCGATTGTCTCATAACGACAGCCTCTGAGCTTAAGGAATAACCAAAAGTCACAGGGAGCTAGGTCTGGATTATAGGAAGGCTGAGGAACTGTCTTGATGTCCAACGAACCAGACATGCAGGACACTGCCGGAGAAGCAGGGACGAGCTCATCAGTGATGTACCCCTATGGACCCCCACATATGGCCGAGCAAAAGCGGGACGACCAGCTCGAACATACATACAGCAACTATCTGAGGATACGGGATGTAGCCCTGAAGACCTGTTTGCAGCTATATAATATTATACAAAATAAACATATTTTCGTCCACTGAACTGAACTCCTTGGGTTGTATATTCGAAAGTTTAACGTATTTCATACGGCCCCGGTTCACTTCTGGAATTTCAGAAGTGAAAATTTGAACGACTATTCCATATCCAGCTTGATTGAAAAAAGAGGGTTAGCCATTTCTTAGATGTCTTGTTCCAACGTCTTGGTAGCCATGTATTCGTTCATTCGGAAAGATGTGCCGTCAATCGTATTGTGTCATTTGTGTCCCCAGAGAGTGGGTTCGACCACGGAAGACAAACCATTTACTTTAGTATTATATATTCTTTTGTATCCGTATTGTTGGAGTTATCGCCTAAACTTAATATGCAGTAAGTCAAGAGTTCGAAACTCACCCGAACCTCTGATGTCTTTTTTTTTTCTTTTCGATCGAACTGATTAAAAAAAATGAAGATTTATTTGTTTTTTCTTAGAAAATAGCAAGGTTTTCCAGAAAGCCCAATTAGTGAAGACGAAAGGAAATATACAATGGAAAACGAGATGGTGTGTTGGGCTAGTAATTGTTCCCGACAAAAACCTACATACAACCGAAAGAACTGCCAGATGTGACGGCTAAGCAGATAATTCCTGAGAAAATATTCCTCCTGGAAAAGGAATATTCTCGAGCATTTGGATAGATAAAATGCAACACAAACAAGGAGGTTAAGTCTGACGTGCGTTTATTGTAAGGACGCCATGATGAATGATTTTTAAAAAATTCCCTTTCCCCCAAAGAGTGGAGGCTGCAATGAGACAACTACAATACAATATGTACACGTTATTTTTTCTTTTTTCTTTTGAATTTAAAGTTCAGTGTTGTTTTCTTCCAAGTTGGCATTTCATAAACCTGAGCGGCATTGGTCTGGCACAGAGAAGTCTGGTTCTGAGTTTTGAACTATCGTTAGATTTTGTTAGCGTCAGGTGGAGTAAAGAATCATTTGTTACTGTCGGTAGAGGTTAATTGGTTGCTAGTGGGTTTTGTGTTATTGGTTGGATTTTTGGGCTTTATGACACATCAACTTTTGTACGCTATATAACGGCAAATCCATTTTCATGCAAATAGTCAGTTTTAGTTTGAACAATTCAGTTTAGCATGAATACACAGTTTAATTGAATAAACTGAATAGATCGAAATAGAAATGTTTTTGGCAAACAGTTCTAATTCAGCTAATTCATTTTAGTATAAGTTTTGGATTTGTTTACAGATAGTTAAATGTGAAAACAGTTCTATAGTAAACAATCCAGTTTGGTGTAAGTTCAGTTTAAATGTGAAAAACAGTTCTATTTCAAACAATTCAATTTAGCATAAGCACGTTGTTAAATGTAAGTACACAGTTTAATTGTTGAAAGCATTTCTATTTCAAGCCATTAAGTTTAGTCAAATAGTTGTAATTCAAACAATTGAGTTTAGCATAAGTATGCAGTTAGTTCTATTTAACCCATAGATAGGGCCCTATCAGGTGCTACGTTTCCGGGCCAGAGTGAACTTGGGAATGAAGGGGTTCTCTGCATTCCTGAAAGCTCCCGCATCACTGGAACCTCATCATCAGATTGTTTAGTGTCATATCCAGGACACACATTGGTGCTGGGTATTCTTACCCCTCTGCAGAGAAGATGTATTCTACAGCCGCAGCCAACTGGGTAACCTTCTCCAGAGATATAATCAGTATACTCTCAGTGTTGGCAACATCACTGAAAGATAATGTGTATGAAGATTAAAATGCAAATAAAGTGAAAGCAAAGTTATAAATTAGACTAGGCAAGGGTTTTGTTGGTCCAGTTGAATGGGTGGATATAGCAGCTGATAGGGCGACATCTGTCGGTCAATTATATAGGTCATATTGCTAACTCCGCCATTCATCTTTCGGTTAAGTTTTTCAAATAATGATTATAACTTTATAAGCCAGTAGAACCATTTAGTTGGTTCCGTAGTGTAGTGGTTATCACGTCTGCTTTACACGCAGAAGGTCGTGAGTTTGAAATTAACCGGTACTTTTCCCATTTTTCTTAAATATTATGCTTAAAAAAACTCGAATTATGTGGTTCCCTTTTTAAAAATAGTTTGTCCAGCATCCGTTGTATTTTAGTGTTCATTATTTTATTTGATTCAAATTATACTTCATCAAGATATTTTTTAACATGTTAAAAAAAAGATAAAGAATTATTTTGTTTTTTCTTACAAGGAACTAGTGTTATTAAATAAAGGTAATGATTTTTTAAAATATCAATCATTTTTCGTTGATTATATTTTACTGTTAAGTTTGGTAAGGCTTTGAACAACTCGGGTCTCAGTCTAGGGGCCTCGTCAGATGGTGAAGTCTTAAGCCCGTGCGAAAAGGCTATGGCAATCACCATCTGTCATAATAAATCCCTAGACAGGAAATGGGGCTGGAGTGTGGGTGACGTCATGCTAAAAAGAGATGGTCTTGAGAATTTAAGGATTTCTAAAAAACAGTAGTTCACGTCGAACATTTAAGGTAGCGATTGAGATTTTCGGATCTCTTTCGGCAGAGATGTGAAACACTACAAGATGTCCCATGGTTTGTTGAGGTGGGGTCAGCATTCTATGGTTAGCATAGGCTTAAAGAATTGTCTCACTCCATCCCAGGTCGTGTAATACCAAAGACTTTAAAAACAGTACTTCATACCTCCTTGCTTAACACACAGCAATATAAGGTACGTATCAAGGGTAAAGAGGAGCAATCTAGGGAAAGGAGTAGCGCCCTCCCCTACACCTCGGTGTAGTAGCAATTGAAAAGGGAGCCTTCTGGTTAACCTCGACTTCGGTTGTTAACTTTACTTACTTACTCAGATGTGTTTGTATGTCGGAACTAAAGAGAGAAGATAGACTTGTACATACATACATGTTGTTATGAGTGTATATATTTGCTTCATGCAATGTATGAGTGTTTCTGTCTACTCTCCTAACCGTTGTATTTATTAGAAGGTCATCTGGCGTCACTCAACCGTTCTGTGCTGTTCTGGTCCTGTGATGTCCGCTCGTCTGTCGGTCTCAAACTTTGAACTAAAAACTTCGCTATTTAAAGATTTTGCAACAATTAAAGTGGATAAATTTTCAGTTAATTACAGGTAAATTTGGAGTTCGAAATAACGGACGTCAAAAACCAAAGCACATGACCTGCCTTAGTCAATCAGATTCACAGAAAGTACTTATTTATTTTGGAACCTAAGTATTTTTCTTCCTTTAACAAGTTTTTCTATAAGTTGATAATAAGTTTTTTCTAGAATATTCTATTACGGGAATCCTTTAAAGTTTAAAGAATTAAGAGTGTAAATTCTATGTAAGGAATGTTTTAATCCTTCCTTCTAGAAAATTCCTATTTACGTGTTATTATTTGATTAATGTAAAAATAAAGAAATATGTATTCTCAAATGGTACCGGATAAAGACTTACTTTCAACCGAAAGAACAACCGGGGAAAAAATCTCTATTTTATACTTATAGAAAAAGATTGCTAATTAGCCATCGGGAGAAGTTCTTTGGTGTAGTGGTTATCACGTCTGCTTTATACGCAGATGGTTGCGAGTTTGAAACTCGCCGGAATCAGTTTTGTTCTTTTTTGAAAATTTCTTTTCTCATTAAAATATTTAAAGAATTGAAGATTTATTTGCTTTTTTTCGCCAGGAAATCGCAAGGTTTTTAATTGAGCCAAATCAATGAAAACCAAAAGGAAAAAGTAGAATGGAAAACGGGATGGTTTGGGGCCAGTAAATATCCCCGATAAAGACCTATTTACAATTGTGGAATAAAATATCTGTTTTATATTTATAGAAAAATATTGATTACTAACTGACGCTAAAGGATGTCGTTCTATAGTTGATATTACTTCTGTTTAAATCGCAGAAGGTCGCGAGTTCGAAATTCATCGGAACCGGTTTTATCTTTTTTTAATTAACATATTCCAAAAATTGAAGATTCATTTTGGTTTGATTTATAAGGAAATGGCAAGATTTTCAAGGGAGCCAAATCAATGAAAATGAAAGGAAAAAATATAATGGTAAACGAGATGGTGTGGGGTTAGTAATTCGTGAAAACCTATTTATAACCGAAAGAACAACCTTGGAATAAAATGCCTCTTTTATACTTATAGAAAAAGATTGATTATAGTGGATAGTAAAGGGTCTCGTGGTGTAATGGCTATATTGTCAGCTTAAACGTGGAATGTCGTGAGTTTGTAAGTCGCCGGAAAATTTGGCCTTATTTTCTTTACTTCTCAAAAGAAACTGAAGACTGATTTTGTTGTTACTTACAAGGAAATAGCATGGTTTTCCAGAGAGCCAAATCAGTGAAGACGAAAGGAAAAATACAATGGAAAACGAGTTGATGTTGTCTCGCAATTGTACACGATGAAAACCTACTTACAACCGAAAGAAGAGGATGTAATGGTTAGGGAGCTAAACTAGGAAACCTACACGATTACGTTCGAGTTTTCTTGTTTGCCTGATTAATTTGGCCTTGCGTCATATCGATGCAAAGTCCTTATCACAACCGAACGAACAATCTTGGAATAAAAGCTCTTTTTTATACTTATAGTAAAATATTGATTACCGTTCATTCGTTGAGGTTCCGTGGTGTAGTTGTTATCACGTTTGCTTTACACGCAGAAGGTCGCGAGTTCGAAACTCGCTGGAACCACTTTAGAGTTCTGTCATGATTCCTTTATCAATTGTTGAAACTTTTAGTCGAAAGGAGATATTTATAATCGGTAACTACATGTAACACTCGTACCTGCCATTGAAGGGCTAAATTAACAGCCGAATATCCGTGCCCTGTCTGACCCCGTCCCCGGACCTCTGACCCTTCCGGCCGTAGTTTCTCGCTATATGGATTGACCCATTGGATTTGTAACAGATAACTATACCACTGCACCGGATAGCAGAGGGAACTTCTGCGTCTTAGTGCGGTCGTCCTACTCATGTTGCTGCTGACACCTCACACCCGCCATCGTGTGTCATGATAGCCGTCACCATGGTCAGAAGATGCTTTACATTCATTTTTCTTTTTTCCCAATAGTTTTGATCCAATCCCCACAATCCGCTTGGACACCGGAAAACAGTCGGCTCTCCATATCATAGACAGGGTGGGGACGAGATGGTAACCAAATGGGGTTTTATCCTTATTTTGGGGGTTTTCTCCACTTTCCGATCATTGTTCAATTATTCATGATTTCATTGTAAATAAATTATTCCTTTCACCTGGTTTTAAGGAGTTTTTCATAGAGCGAATGTCGTATTTTGGTGATTGCTACGCGCTTGTCGATGCGTGGCTGTCTTTTATTGTATTGTGTTTCTGGGTCAGTGAATGTGGCTAGCAAGGGCTCCTTAGATTTCATAGTTTCCTCCCCCTCTGTTCGCCATTCAAAACTTTTGGGCCTGAATGCTCCCCTAACTATGTATAAATAGTTTTGGTGCAATTTTTAGGAAATAAATGCTTGAAAACAAGAAGAGGATAATAAGAGCATCCGGTCTTAACCATTTAGGTTGATTTCTTTTCATGTAGCGCAAACCACAATAGTTTAAGCAGCGGGTTCCCAATTTGATCCCCGGCAACGCAGAGCTAAGACACGGTAGTTATAGCCAAAGGGTTCCCAATTTGATCCCTGGCTACGTAGAGCTAAGACACGGTAGTCTTAGCCAAGAGTTCCCCGTCCGTTCCTCGGCAACGCAGAACTAAGACAAGATAGACTTAACCACACGTTTGTACGTCCCTCGTCCCCGCAGAGCTAAGACACAGTCTCTGTTCATTACTCTGCTATACTGAGTTAAGACACGGCAGTCTTAACCCACTCATTGGAACCTGCGTGACCAAGCTAGCAGCACTAAGTGCAGACCATACTCCAGTAATGCAGCATCAAGTCCATGAGTGACTCACTGCTCTGATTACAATTAACCATTGTGGCCACACGCCCCGCCTGTCACCGGTTACATCAAATTACCTCACTCAATCATCGACGGCAATCAGCTGTCTAATATCAACGACAATTCCACCATCTGTCCCTTCTATTTCCATCACTTCATCCTTACCTCAATCTAGGATTGAACCTCGGTCTCCCAAGGCATTAGAGAACAATATGTATATTTATTTGTTCATATATTTTTAAAGATAAACTATCATTGTTTTACAAGAATCGCTTAATCGTTAAACAAACCACATTTTCCTAACTTCCCTTTCGGTATAAATATTTCATACAAATAATTTACATGCAGTTATTTGGTTAAAAGTTTTTTTTTATTAATACTAATAACTCATTTAAAATAATCGATGTGTGTGTGTGTGTGTGTGTGTGTGTGTGTGTGTGTGTGAGAGAGAGAGAGAGAGAGAGAGAGAGAGAGAGAGAGAGAGAGAGAGAGATAGTGTAGGGCAAAAATTATACCCGATGAAAACCTAGTACACCTGAAACAACAATGCAATCACTCTCAGTGATGGAATAACGTGTCTCCTTATTATTTATAGAAATAGATTGACTCTTTGAACAAGTAGGTGGGTTCCGTGGTGTAGTGGTAATCACGTCTGCTTAACACGCAGAAGGTCGCGAGTTCGAAACTCGCCGGAACCTTCACCCACTTTTTTTTTGTTTATAATTCCTAAGGGACATATACAAATATTGAAGATTTATTTTGTTTTTTCTAACAAAGTAATAGCAAGGTTTTAAAGAGAACCAAATCAGTGAAGCCTAGCAATCTCGTCCTTCGACGAGCTCTTTTACAATAGATAATTGCCGGCTTTCCCTTGTTCAGGAAGAAGGCTCGCTCTGACGCTTTCTTCCCTTGGCGTTTCCCTGGTACTCCGATGAAATATGCCTAATTTTATCGCATCGAAAACACCGTTGTTTGCAGCCGAATATCCGTGCCCTGTATGAACCCCCCGAACCTCTGATCCTGACACGAATGTACACGTCATCCATCGATCAGGAAGCAGTTCTCCAACCAACCGAGTCAACCGATGCAAATCAGCCAAAAATTCTTCAACACTTTCTCCTCGACGAAGACGTCGTGTCACGAACTGGTCGAATGCGTTGAACTTGTCTGCATTCTCGATCCATTCAACAATCTGCAGATCAGTCACTGAACCGCAGAATTCCGGGATTAGCCGGACATCGAAGACCTTATCGTCCATCGTATATGTCACGAAATAGCTTGAAAAATGAAAGAGAGAAATAAAAACAAACCAAAGACTAACAGAGCAATACGAAAGAGAGAGAGAGAGAGAGAGAGAGAGAGAGTGAGGGTAATCCGTGACTGGAACTTAGTTACTCGCTGAACCCTCCCCCGGGTTACACCGTATCCAGTCGTCTTCAGTATATTATTATTTATCCTTCGAGTCTCGTCACGACGGTCACTACGCCTTTCTCTTGTAATTGGCAAACCATGCCGGTCACTCGTGGTCAATATGCATAAATATTGCGGATCCATTGGGTATACGTTTTCTCCTTACATTTATGCTCCGTACACCAAACAAAGACATCTTTTATGGCGGCGATAAGGTAAGTAATTACTGTGTTTATAATCGGATTCAAGTTCTTGATCGTGACGTCTGCGACATTCTCAAATCCTTTTTTGCGTATCCTCAGTACCTTTTGAGAGTCAACAAACATGTCAGCCCTTAAAACTGGAAGAACGAGCGGCCAACAACGAAAGCGCTAGTTGGTCAGCCCTTGTAGTCTGTTCACCAGACACCAGAAATAGTTTCTTCGGGCAGTCGTATACAACCAGGATAAAGACCTGCCGAAATCACAACACCAGCCTCTTGGAAAGTTTCCCCGGAAAGCCCGGAGGAATACAATATACGTTGGACAATTATGCCCCATATTTCTAAGGCAATGTTATATTGCCAATCCCTGAGATATCCGAAGACCGGGATCTCTGCATTATCCTGTTTGTATCTTGGATATCAAAACGAGGAGATTTTCGGTATGAAAGAAAGACACGTTTGAGAAACTAATGCGTACAGCAGGCATCCCAAGGCAGTATTTCTGCTGATGAAGCTTCGCAACCTGGGAGGTGCTGCTACTAACAAAAGAATAGGCAGCTAATTTGGCCGAGAGCTGCATCTCAACAAAGTTCTTCAAACTCCTTCCGGAGTACATGGGTGCAAGATATATCCATGTGACAGAGTATAATGACCCGGCTAGCCTTCCAAGAGAAGTGGTGGCCTCCAACTTAAGCGCGTTTAGCCGAAAGAACGAAATAGCACATTTTCGCACATGGAGACAATACATTCCGACTGTGTCTTGACAGGGAAGGCTTCCAGGCCATCCCGGGCATTCTATACTTTCGGGGTAGGCTAATGATAGTGGTAGTAGAGGGCAGACGACGGCGCTGCTGGAATTGCAAGCAGGAGACTCTCTTTACTTGGGCAGAGAACTGTCGGGTGCTGGAGGACGACTTTGTGGTCTTTTCAACATTCAGCAGCCACTGGAGCGCTGGGGTCTCTCCGCTAGTCGGTCACAGCCTTAATGCTATTGTCAATCTTGTCTTTGCAGATGACGGGGGCCGGCTGGTTAAAAGCTTCCAGTTCCGTGTAGCCGCGGTTTATGCACCCAATTGCATTCGCAAGTGACGCTCTATTTTCCGACGGTTGTGGCCGTTGCTTGACGATCCGAAACGTCTAGTTTTAGTGTGTGATTGGAATGCTATCGTTAATCCGAAGATAGATAAGGGCAGGCGGGGTGCTTGTGGGTCGACTTGCTGGCCGAGTTCGATTTAGTCGACAAGTTTCGTCTGGATCACCCAGGGTGGGAGATGTGGACGGGGCTAAAAAATTCCCTCTCTGGCCAGATTCGGTCTCATCAGATAAGACCAAATTTGGCCGGAGAGTTAGATAGTGATCTCGTTACTTGTCTCACGTTCCACTGGATAGGGCATACTGACCATAAACTTGTCAGGTCAGTCTGCCGCCAGCTAATAGGCCCAGTCTGGCTGGTTACTGGAAGTTCAATACCTCCTTACTGGAGATACGGGATTTTCAGGAGCGGCTGGAAACCTTAATTCAGCGGGCACAAGTGGGGACAGTTAGCGGGAATAAGTGTCGAGAATCCTTTAAGTATAGGATTAAGGACTACACCATCAATTAAGGTCGACAGCTCAAACTTGATTTGAGGTGTCCTCGTGGTGTAATGGTTAAAGCGACGGACTGCGGAATCGTAGAACGTGAGCTCGTACTCCAGTCATGCTATTACGTTCACTTTCGGGCAAATATCCTTGGGAAATGTATGAACCCCCTTATCCTCCCAGCTATGGGTTAAATAGTACCACTAGTGTTCTTCTCGGAGAATGGCTTTGGCATTAAATAACCTACAAAGGTTGATATGCCATTAAAAAAACCAAAAAAAAAAACAAAACAAACAAACCAAAACCAATCAAACTTGATTTGACCAAGTATGTGATGATTTTGAGGATAGACTTTTCCGGGCGATGGAGAGAGGGACTCCTTAGCCATATATCTAGCTAGGCAGGACTTTGAGCGAAAGGCTAGCGACCGTTTCAAGGGTTTTAGAGTTAAAACTAGCCTAAAAAGTCTTTCCAACAAGGCCGTGAAATGTAAGGAGTTTGTGCGTGAGGAAGATATACGAAGGTTTCCCCATCGGTACATCGAGTTCGTTAAGTCCCCGGTTGGGCACGCGCTACGGTTGAATCATAAGATCCGCAGGGCCTTTCCGGGGCACATCCGCAATCGCTTTGCTCGCTGTCCTGAACTCCCGGTTCAGGAGTTTTGCAGCTATTTAGTCGACTTCCCTGTCTAGTGGAGGCGGAAGCAGTGGCTTCGGGGGTAGGGTTACTGAATGCGAAGACCGTGACGCGTTGAATCAGGTTGGCTTCAAGAAATTGCCAGGAATGGATTGTCTGCCCTACGAAGTGTACCTGACGATGTCGCATATGTTTGTCCCTATTCTAATGAATATGTTTAAGCATTGGTTTGTCCAAGGAGACATTTCTGGTAGCATTACTAAGGGTGTGATGACATCGCTTAACAATGGTGGCAGGCATGTTTGGGAGGACTTAGATGATTACAAGCCCATAACTCTGCTAAACACAGAGATAAAGATTTTGGCCCGGGTCTAAGGAAACCGTTTGCAGTTTGTCATCGGCGATCTGATTGGACCTTTGCAGAACTACGCTGTGAAGGGAAGATCGATCCAAGACAACTCGCATCTAGTTGGCAAGATCCTGAAGGGGTTAGAAGACGACACTGAAGCCGCGCTGATAAATTTAGATCAGTCCAAGGCCTTCGACCGGGTGGTTGTTCCTCAAATTGATCAGCATATTATAACACAAACAGCAGGCAGTTGTGTAGGTTAACAGAACGATTTCGGGGGGGGGGGGCTCGTGATTGCTGTGAAGACGGTGGTTGAGAGATACAAAAAGATGTCAGTGCCAAGATCAATTTTGATACGAGTAAAGGTCTGCGGCTGGGTCCCTGGAGCGATGGTGTTCTCCTGGCAGGGCCTTTCCGCAGGTGTGACGGATCCGTCCGAATCGTCAGAGTGTGGTTCGGGCCCGGCCTCCAACTGAAGCAAAATTGGTCGGAGGCACGGGTAAGGTAAATTCGTAAGTGGGTACCTGTCTTCGAAAGTGGTTGTCATTAAAGGGCAGGTTGAAGGTATCCCCCTTTAGCACGTGTCTGTACTTCCCCAGACTAAGCATTATCAGATGGCGTTAAAATAATCCCTCTTCAAATTACTTTGGAAAGGTCGAAGTCCGATGGTCCGTAGACAGGTCTGCTACCAAAGCCATCGAAATGGTGATCTAAAGAGTCAACGGCTCAGTGAAAGACTGACTTACATGTCCCGATCCTTGTCGAGGGACAGGATATGGTGACAAATGGTGAGAGATGTCTTTCTTCGCCTGGAATCCAACCACAAAGCTGTGGGTCGTCGTAGACCTAGGTATGAAGCACCGTTTGCCCGCGAGTGTCGTGAGGTCTTCCGTAAGCTTTCTGGGTCCGGTGAACTTTCTCGGTCTTGAAAGGTTCTGTATCAGAAGTTAGTGGTGGGTTCCGCCTCGGATCCTCTGGTTGAGCAACTCGGCTGGTTGCTGAGGGAGATTCACTCTCAATGGAACTGGGTGTCATGTTCGGGCTTCTGGAATAACTCCTAGTTCTCACTCACCTGGTGGCTTGCCTGGAATGCGTTACCCCTCAAAGATTGTGCTTTCAGAGCAGGCTTGGCAGACATGCCAGTTTGTCGTCAATGCAACAGGGATTTGGAAGAAACGGTTTTGCATGCCTTGTATTACTGCCTGTGAGTTTGCCCGTTCTGGAGATACGTCGAGGCGTGAACGGCCAACATCGATCCCAAACAGCTCCTGCTATTTGACATTGGTTACGTTGTGGACAAGGTTGCTCGTCTGTATCAAGGGGAGAAGGATGGGAAGTTTCTCGTGATCCTTGCTGTGGCTAGAATGGTTATTTGTGAGACCTGACTCAAGGGATTGTATGCCGGTGAAATCTTTTCTCATCGTGATCTGATTTTGTTCATTGGGCATCAAACTAGGTTTAAAATAAGATGCGATAGAAAACGCTCGTATGGCATATCATTCCACAAAAATGGGTGAGCGCAGCGAGCATGAAAGGGATCAACGTTAGAGTCATTTTTCTGTCCTCTTCCAGCGGTAGTCTTAACCAAGGTTTCCTGGCCCGTTCCTCGGCTACTCAGAGCTAAGACACGATAGATTTAGTCACTCTTCCGTACGTCCCTCGGCTCCGCAGAGCTAAGACACGGTAGTCTTAGCAACCCGTTTGTTCGTTTCTCGGTTGAAAGGAAGTAACAGGCTGTAGTTTTAGCTACTGGTCTTTGTTCATTACTCGGCTATACAGAGTTAAGACACGGCAGTCTTAATCTGCTCATTTAAACCTGCGTGACCAAACTACCAGCACTAAGTGCTGACCATACTCCAGAAATGCAGCATCTAGTCCATGAGTGACTCACTGCTCTGATACCATTGACACTTGTGGCCACACGGACACCCACCACCGGTTAAACCAAATTTCCGCATAACCAGGACATCGATCATCTAGCTGGCTCAACTATCATCGACGGCCATCATCTGTCTCTATTATCAACGATAACTCCTCCAGCTGTCCCTTATATTTCCATCACTAATATGACCATCAAACTATAAACCCTTACAAAATATATTGATATTTGTTATTACTGTCTTTGTACTCTTCATTGTTTTCCGGATGTGAATATCCTCACACGAACAACAAAAATAATTTTCGGGGTTGACGTTCTTATTGGCTCCAGAAAAAAATAATATATATATATATTAAATGTATAGTGACCGTAATCAAAAACAACTGGAAGGTTCTGTTTTTGGAGGGTGCTACTCCTTTCTTTTGATGACTCTAATTTACCTTTCATCTCCACCTTATAATGTTGAGTGGTAAGCAAGGAGGTACCATTGATATAACTCAATCTATGATTGAACCTCGGTCTCCCAAGGCATTTACAAACAATATATATATTTATCTATCCATATATTTTTTAAAATAATAATAAATTTGGGTCCCATATTAACACTATCATTGTTTCACAAGAATCGCTTTATCGTTAAACAAACCACATTTTCCTAACTTCCCTTTTGGTATGCAATATTTCATACAAATAATTTACATGCAGTTATTTGGTTTAAAGTTTTTTTTTTATTAATACTAATAACTCATTCAAAATAATCGACGAGAGAGAGAGAGAGAGAGAGAGAGAGAGAGAGAGAGAGAGAGAGCGGGTAGCAAGATGGTGTGGGGCAAAAATTATACCTGATGAAAACCTAGTACAACTGAAACAACAATGCAATCACATTCATTGATGGAATAACGTGTCTCCTTATTATTTATACAAGCAGATTGACATTTTTATCGAAGCAGGAGGGTTCCGTGGTGTAGTGGTTATCACGTCTGCTTAACACGCAGAAGGTCGCGAGTTCGAAACTCGCCGGAACCTTTTTTTTTTTTAAATTCCTAAAGAACATATTAAAAAATTGAAGATTTATTTTATTTTTTCTTACAAAGCAAGGTTTTAAAGAGAGCCAAATTAGTGAAGACGAAAAAAAAAAAAAAAAAAGAAACCGTGGGAAACGAGACGGTGTGGGAGTGTTAATGGTGCAGAGGAATAGGATTTTCTTTTTTAAATTTCTTTTATAATTAAAATTTTGCTCAAATTTACCCTTGATCCTTACCTTATAAGGGTAAGCAAGTAGGTACCAACTTCCATGGGTATAACACGATCTCGAATTGAACTTCGGTCTCCCAAGGCATTGGTGAAAGATATATATATATTTATTATGCATATATTTTTAAAGATAAACACTATCATTGTTTTACAAGAATCGCTTTGTTGTTAAACAAATTACATTTCCCTAACTTCCCTTGGGGTCGTAAGTTTTTTATATAAATAATTTGCATGCAGTTATTTGGTTTAAAGTTTTTTTAATTAATACTAATAACTCATGCAAAATAATCGGTTAGAGAAAGAGAGAGAGAGAGAGAGAGAGAGAGAGAGAGAGAGAGAGAGAGGCCAATAAGATGATGTCGGGCTAACAATTATCCCCTATTAAAACCTACTTACAACTGTAACAAAAATGCAATCACTGTCAATGATGTAATAACATGTCTCTTTATTAGTTATAAAAACAGATTTAGGCTTAAGTAAAGTGAAAGACGCCGTGGTGTAGTGGTTATCATGCCTGTTTAACATTTAGAGAGTCGCGAGCTCGAAAGTCTCCGGTCCCTTTACCTTTTTTATTCCTAATGAACATATTAAAAAAATCGAAGATTTATTCTGTTGTTTTACAAAGTAACAGAACCAAATCTGTTAATAGAAAAGGATAAACGTCAGATAAAAGAATAGAGTTCCATGGTGTAGTGGTTAACACGCAGAAGGTCGAGAGTTAGAAACTCGTCGGGACCTTTGATTTTTTTTTTACATTCCGAAGGAACATATTAAAAGAATTAAAGGTTTATTTTGTTTTTTCTTACAAACTAATGGCAAGGTTTTAAGAGAGCCAAATTAGAGAAGATAAAATGAAAAGATACCATGGGAAACGAGACGGAGTGGGGCTGGTAATGGTGTAGAGGAATAGGATATCCCGTTGTGCCGCTAAATGTAAATCTATGGCCAACTTTACTTTCTTACTGGTAAATTGTAATTGAAATATGCGAATGTCAGCGAAAACACAACACGTGACCTATCTCAGACAATCGGTTTCACAGAAATTACTTATTTATTTTGGAACGTAAGTATGTTTATTTTTGTGACAAATTTTTCTACAAGTTAGTTTTTGATCCGATTTTCTCTTCTGTGTGTCGTTCGCTGATTGGTTGAAAGATATAAGAGTGTAAATTCTTTGATATTTTTTTTTTTTTAGAAAATTCCAATTTACGTGTTGTTAGTTGATTAATCAAAAACTAAAGAAATATGTATCCTTTAATGGTACTCGATAAAGACCAATTTGTAAAACGTTACCCCCTCACCCCCACATTATCTCAGTCTTCTAACCATTTCACTTCTTAGCCGGCCGGTGATCAACTAGTGGCTGAGGGGGCAACGCACATTTCTTTACCTACACAAGAATACGATCGAGGGAGACAGGAGAAAACAAACAGACGAACAAACACGAACAAACTTGGGGTTACCAAGAGCAGAGGAAGGTATTGCAACACCATATGCATGTGCGGACTATCGCTAGCGTGGGTTACTAGCGAAAATTCCACAATGCTACTGGAATCAGACATCTTGAGACTCTTCTTCACTGGACCCTATCTTGTCTCCTCGCCTCTCTGTTCCGGTGTCTGGTGTTGACTGCCCCTCCGTGGATCCACGCCAACCTCTCTGTTCGCCTCTCTCTTGTCCAGTCTCAACTGCCCTCCGTGGTCTCCAGCCGCAACTGCCTTCTGCTGCTTGCCTCTCTGCTCTCCAGCCACCAACTGCCTCTCGGGTCCAGCCACCAACTCTCTCTCCTGGGCTCCAGCCACCAACTCTTCTCCTCGGTCGCGTCGTCAACTCTCATTCGCGTCCCCTTACCACTTCCGGATACGGCGAGATTTTTTTGTCCAAGAATCGTTTGTCTGGTTTCGCGCCAAAACAGACAATTGAATCGTCTGCTTTGACAGCCTAACCACATAGTGCTACATACCTACCTCTCTTACCCTTGTCATTTATTCTCAATAAATTACAACACGATTCACAACAAGCAGAAAAACAAGAACATTTACAGGAAGTAAAAACCGAACTTACAAAATTTTAAAGGGGTTCGGTCGTCCCCTAAAAAAAAATAATAAATAATATAACAACACCATATCATCATACACAAAAAAAAAAAATTTAAATATAAAAAAAAATATTGCTGGATTCAGCTCTTCCACCTTGCTCTCCTGTGAACAATTCTGGGGTCTCCTGACTCATCCCTATTCTTTATTCCAATAGGACTCTTCGACTCACCTCCAACAGTATTCAACCTTTCTTCAATTCGCCCCGCCCTCACCCAACAGAACACAGGGGAATTTTAACCACCCCTACCCAACAATTTCAGGAGGATTCCTCCATTCACCTCCAACGCTATTCAACTTTCGAACACTTCACCCCATTCTCCAACCCATCAGAACACAGGGGAATTTTAACCACCCCTACCCAACAATTCAGGAGTATTTTTGGACTTGTCTCCCCCCTTTCCTTACGACGTGGGAGCATCAGTAATCTCCGCAGTTCGATCGGTGTCGTAACAGGAATAATGTTCCAGAAAGCACTGTGGAATTCACTTCCCAACCTGGGGGCCTTCACTGCCCCCTGCAACAAACAAAACAAGTCTCTCAGCCATCAATCACCATGGATTTTCAAAAGATAAGAAAAAAAACAAAGCAATTGACACCATCTCCCAGATCGTCCAGCCATGACCAGCCAGGGGGGAGGAGCAACCGGACACCGCCCCACGCCCAGGTATCGTCTTCCCAACCCATCGTCAACTGTTTCCTCGGTACCAGGTTCATCAATTCTATGTCAATCAGGCCACTCGCTTTCCCAAATCATCATTGTATAACTTACTACCCCTCGATACCAGTCCGCGAAACGGGGCTCCCGTGCACCCCGCCCCCCCGGGGAAACACGATCAGACGAAGTGAAGAAGTGCCAAGAGCAGTCAAACTTACAAAAAATAAACCCAGAAAATCCATGAAGGTAAAAAAAAAATAAAAATAAAAAAAAAATAAATAAAATAAAAATAAATAAAAAAAAAAAGAATAAACAAATAACAATAAACAACAAAGCAAATGACACGGTAAGCCCAGTCCCCCAAAATCAACAAAAAACAAGGCAAAGTATAACAAAAAAAACAACAAACAAACAAAAAAACAAAACAAAGGATAGCAAAAAAAAATCCACACAAGTTAAACAAAAAAAAATTAATAATAAACAATTCGCAGACAAAAAATAAAGAAGAAATAAAATAACTACAATTGACAAATATATAAAGATAAAATTGTTCTGAAGGAATCTGTCACGCATCCACCTTCTAACCCTTGTCTCTCTTCCCTTGAGATCTCTGCCCACTTCCACCATTTCTCTTTGCGACTTACTTTCCTTCTCTCCTGTCCACTTGAATTCTTCCCTCTACCGGGGGTGGTGTGGGAGGGGATAGCGTTTGCTTCCAACCGTTTTTTTTTTAAATCCACAAAAAAACAAAAACTTTTTTTTCTTCCTAAAATCCAAAGTTTACTTATTCTTTTTCTTTCTTTCTTTTTTTTTTTTTTTTTTTTTTTTTTTAACAGAGACAGGCATGGATGCAGTGACAAAAATTCCCTAGCAATCTTTCTTTCTTTCTACTTTTCGTTCTCTCTTTTTCTTTCTTTTTTTTTTTTCTTTCATGAATTTATCTATTCTTCCTTCTCTTTCTTTGTTCAATTTTTCCGCCATTTTTTTTTTCATTTTTTTATATTTTCCATTTTTTTTTTTTTTTTTGTGGTAGAAGCTTTCCTCCACCTTCTACCCTCTGCACTCGGAACGACCCGACTTTGACCAGTCGATTTTAACATAGAAATCTCACTTTCTCTCTAATTTTTCGTTTCATCTTCCCTTTCTCTGGGGTTTTGAAATACCACAATTTTTTTTTTCTTTTAGTGAACCTTGCAGCAAAAAAAAAAAAAAAATTTTTTTAATCGGTGACTTATCACCTTTCTAGCATAAAAAAAAATTACTATAAAACTTCCCAGAACGGACTAACTTTCTTAAGCCACTGGTCCTAACACTTAAGTATAAAAATTTCTATGTGAAACTGCTACGAAGAAGGAGAAAAAAAAACATTTGAATTCTAGCGGTCAAGATAAGTGTGAAAAGAGGGTAAGGGAAGAAAACCTTCCCTTCCCTTCTAACAAAAATACAACAACAACAAAAAATCAGCAGTTATCAAGGGTTTAAATATACGCACACACACACACAAAAACGAAATAGATTACTTGGGTTTTTTTTTTTCACATCTTAAAATTTCCTTAAAAATCAAAGATTTTTTTTTTTTATCGGTGACACATCACCTCTCTAGCATAAAAAGTACTACAAAACTTCTCAGAAGGGACAATATTTTTTTAAGCCACTGGTCCTATCACTTAAGGATGATTATACTATGGAAACTGCTACGCAAAAAAAATCATTTGAATTCTACTGGTCAAGATAAGTGTGCGAGGAGGGTAGGGGAATAAATTCTTTCTTTCCCTTCTAACAAAAATACAACAAAAAAAAATCAGCTGTTATGAGGGGCTTAAACATACATACACACACACACAAACGAAATAGATTACTTGGGTTCTTTTTTTTTTTTTTCTCTCTACATTTTAGATATCCTTAATCTATAAATTTTTTTTTTTGTTCTTATATTCGAGTGCAGGTGGGTGGGGAATGTGTATTCCTACCTTTGTAGATTTCTTCCTTTTCAATCTTTTTTTTTTTTTCTTTGTTTCTTTCGTTTTCTTTTTCCTTCTTTTTTTTTCTCGTTGCTCGCAGGGTCCTTATTGCATTTTTTTTTCTTTCTTCTTCGTCCGCTCGCTTCCCGACTCCTTCATCCCTCGATTCATTCCTATTTTTTTTCATCAGGTTTTTTTTTCATCCTGGTCAACGGCGCCATTGTAAAACGTTACGCCCTCACCCCACCACATTATCTCAGTCTTCTAACCATTTCACTTCTTAGCCGGCCGGTGATCAACTAGTGGCTGAGGGGGTAACGCACATTTCTTTACCTACACAAGAATACGATCGAGGGAGACAGGAGAAAACAAACAGACGAACAAGCACGAACAAACTTGGGGTTACCAAGAGCAGAGGAAGGTATTGCAACACTATATGCATGTGCGGACTATCGCTAGCGTGGGTTACTAGCGAAAATTCCACAATGCTACTGGAATCAGACATCTTGAGACTCTTCTTTACTGGACCCTATCTTGTCTCCTCGCCTCTCTGTTCCGGTGTCTGGTATTGACTGCCCCTCCGTGGATCCCAGCCGCAACTGCCTTCTGCTGCTTGCCTCTCTGCTCTCCAGCCACCAACTCCTCTCCTGGTCTCCTGCCACCAACTGCCTCTCTGCTCTCCTGCCACCAACTGCTCTGCTACTCGGTCGCGTCGTCAACTCTCATTCGCGTCCCCTTACCACTTCCGGATACGGCGAGATTTTTTTGTCCAAGAATCCTTTGTCTGGTTTCGCGCCAAAACAGACAATTGAATCGTCTGCTTTGACAGCCCAACCACATAGTGCTACAAATTTACAACCGAAAGAACAACTAGGAAATAAAAATATCTACTTTATAATTATAAGAAAAGATTGCATCATGGTTAGCGTAAGAGGTTCCGTGGTGTAGTGGTTATCACGTCTGCTTTACACGCAGAAGGTCGCGAGTTCGAAATTCGCTGGAACCTTTTGTGGCTTTTTTAAAAATTTCTCTTTTAATTAAGATTTTGTATAATTTTTTTTTTTTTTTGCTTACAAGGAAATAGCAATGTTTTTAGCGGAGGAAAACCAGTGTAGACGAAAGAAAAAAATACAATCGAAAACGAGATGCTTCGGTGCTAGTAATTGTACTCTTTGAAAACCTACTTAGAATGGAAAGAAAAGCCTGGGAATAAAATATCTCTTTTATACTAATAGAAAAAGTTGACATATCAGTGGACGGGAAAGGTATTGAAATATAAGCTAAAAATTGTTTACAAAATATTAAGAATCGCGGTAAAAATATTTTGCAAAATATGGACGTGTAAAAGTTGTGCTGTATTTATCCTACGTCCCACCAACGTATGAATATGGCACAAGGCCGTGTTTAAGGTGGGTCCTGTCGCAGGGCCGTAGCCCAACGCGATAGGCAGTTCCAAAAATGCCTCGGACCCCGTCGGCATTCCCCTTTTCGGGGCGCCTCAGGCGCCGGGCGATAAACCCAACCCCTCCGAAGAGGGTTAAAGCCTGGGGGGACGGCCCCCTGAGGCCAGAGGTGATGTATCCAGTGGTGGAACACACCCGACCGAACCGTGCAGCATGCAACCACAGCCGGTCGAGAGCGCCCCACCACAGGACACAAGAGAACGCTCGCTAGGAGCGTGCCGTGTAAAAGTTGTGCTGCAAATATGTTGAAAACAGAAGAAATTAATATCGGGAAAAACATGAACACGGTGGTAATTTAAAATTATCATATTTCTTTTGTAAGTTTGTGGGGTTTAAAAGGTTTTTTTAGAAAGTCAGTGGCTAAGGGCAAGACTGTGTTGCCGTAAGATATCTGACTCCATATTTTGGTTATTTTGTTTTACCCCATGTTGACTTGACCGGTGCTATGCCTTGCCCAAAGAAGGTCCATAAGAAATATAAAAGGGAAAGAGAAGATAGGAACAGACAGGAGACGAAAACATTTCTTTCATACTTTCCTTTATTTACCTGGTGAATGGACTAACCAACGCTACGTCCCAAGACACAGCATGGTGCCCAAAACACCAGATAGTAAAAACGGTGTTGTCGGTTCGACGTCACTACCCGAAAAAAGAGAGGTTAACAGAAAACCTGAGTATTTATCTCTTTTCACCGGCTCCAAATTCGCCACTCGAAAATCCTTCTAATTTTGGCGCGACCACTTCTCATTGGCTACTTTACATTTTATTATTTTCTTTTTTTTTATTTTAACCGGATGGATGCGTAGAGCCTTATGCGTGGCGACGCATTTATACATTTTGTATCAGGCAGCCGACGAGTCTACATCCGGTTGGGAGTTCTTTGGTAATTCCTAAATCGCCACAAGTTATTGTCGTGTTTGCGGCTGTATAATATTTTAGCGAGTGGATATTGTTACTATTTTTAGTGAAGGAATATATTATTGCGTGTGTTAGTTATGTTGTTTATTTCCTCGCTAAGATTTAAAGGTAAATAAATGAGAGAGAAAAGAACAAAGATGCCGTAAGGTTTTATATGAAGGTTTTAATGGCAGAATGGAATAAAGGGTTTACGCTGGTATGCTGCAAGTCGTCGTAGGAAAGAAAGAAATAAAGAAGGACGGAAATGTTGTTATAGAGTTGAGAAGGCATTTTAGCAGCTAAATGCTTGAGCGAAAAATGCATCGTCAGGTTAAGGCAGTCTTGAATGTGTAGCAGTCATGGATCTATTTCCTTTCGCGAATCAATGCCCTAGTGAAGCGATTCAGCCACTAATTGACCAATCCAGACAGAGCGCATTGATTCCTTCTTCCTCTAAAGAACTATTTTTTCTTGTCTCGTTTTTGGGAAGTGAGTAAACGGACAGAGAGCAATTAGCCAGCAGCCCGAACAGAAATCTCTCACTTCCACTTGGAACCCTATCGCTGAAGAATACACTGCTGCTAGCTTCACGCACGCTTCCTACTAACCAGGGACACTTTCTCACTCTCCCTCCTTTACGCCTGCTACGATAATAAACCATTCTTTGTTGTGTTGTTTAAAAGAAGTTTCGTTATTCATTTGTGTTGCCAAATAGTTTATAGTGTTTGAGAAATTAACCCATTCCCTGAAACACTAAAAATGTGTGAGTGAGATAAGTCGCCACAGGTGTAGCAAAAGTCGTGTTTTCTGGTTGAGGACAGGAACGTTGTCATCGCCCATGAAAGTGTGGTCCTGGTCGTTTGGGGAGAGAACTGTGAATGTCTCCAGAAAATGTTGCCCAGGAATGAAATGGCTGGCTGTCGGAGTGATATTTTGCGTCGCAGTCGACATAGCCAAAGTTGAAAGGGGACTTAGAGTTGTTCCTGTGTGAGGCGGATTGATTTCATCTAATTCGTTTTTAACTAGGAACCCTTCGTCTTAGAGAATAGACGCAAAGGGTCCATAAATTAGACGGCTTTCCTCATGGTGGAGTGATGCTGGTGCTAAAAGGAGAGCGGACAGTAATTACGTCTGCCCATTTTGAAGGTTTTTGAGGAAGAGAGTGTGTTTGGCGGGCTTTTCCCAATTTTTGCCCGGAAAAATTGTCGGGGCTGAATAGGATAAGTCATTCTGATTGGGTAAAAATATGTAGCGACCCTAACGGTCAAATTAATTAACGCGCCAAATAAAAATACTAAATTCTTTCTGTTACAATATCATACAAAATAAACATATAATATTCCACTGAACTGAAACCCTAGTGTCGTACATACGAAAATTTAACGTATTTCACACAGATCCGGTTCACTTCTGGAAGTTCAGTAGTGAAAATTTTAACGTCTATTAAAAAAGAGGGTTAGACATATCTTTGATGTATTGCTCCAACGTCTTGTAAACCACCGATTTGTTAATTTGGAAAGATGTTTCGATCAATCGTATTGCGTTCCCAGAGAGTGGGTTCGACCACGGAAGACCAACAATTTACCTTAGTTTTATATATATTTTTTTTATATCCGTAGAATTTGAGTTATCGCCTAAGGTTAATATGCAGTAAGTCAAGAGTTCGAAACTCACCAGAACCTCTTTTGTCTTTTTTTTCTTTTCGAGTGAACATATTAAAAAATTGAAGAATTTTTTTGTTTTTCCATAGAAAATAGCAAGGATTTCAAGAAAGCCAAATTAGTGAAGACGAAAGGAAATATACAATGGAAAACGAGATGGTGTGTTGGGCTAGTAATTGTTACCGACAAAAACCTACTTACAACCGAAAGAACTGCCAGATGTTACGGCTAAGCAGATAATTCCTGAGAAAATATTCCTCCTGGAAAAGGAATATTCTCGAGCATTTGGATAGATAAAATGCAACACAAACAAGGAGGTAAAGTCAGACGTGCGTTTATTGTAAGGACGCCATGATGAATGATTTTTAAAAAAATTCAGAATTGTTTTCTTCCAGGTTGGCATTCCATAAATCTGAGCGGCATTGGTCTGGCACGGAGAAGTCTGGTTCTGAGGTTTGACCCATAGTTATATTTTGTTACCGTCAGGTAGTGCAAAGATTCATTTGTTACTGTCGGTAGTGGTGGGACAGATAACATCGGTGGTTAATTGCTTGCTAGTGGGTTTTGTGTTATTGGTTGGCTGTTTGGGCTTTATCACATATCAACTTTTGTTGGTTATTTAACGGCAAATTCATTTTTATGCAAATAGTCAGTTCAATTTCGAACAATTCAGTTTAGCATGAGTACACAGTTTAATTGAATAAACTGAGTAGATTGAAATAGAAATGTTTTTGGCGAACATTTCTAATTCAGCTAATTCAGTTTATTATAAGTAGAGATTTTGATTAAACACAGTTAAATGTGAAAACATTTCTATATTAAACAATTCAGTTGAGTGTAAGTTCAGTTTCAATGTGAAAAACAGGTCCATCTCAAATAGTTAAGTTTAGCATAAACACGCAGTTTAAATGTAAGTAGACAGTTTAATTGTTAAAAGAAACTCTATTTGAAGCTATTTAGTTTAGTCAAACAGTTTTAAATATGCAGTTAGTTCTATTTAAATCCTAGATAGAGCCCTATTAAGTTCTACCTCTGCAGGCCAGAGTGGACCTGGGAGCAATGGCACTGTAGGGGTACTCTGCATTTCCCAAAGCTCCAGCATCACTGGAACCTCACCATCAGATTGTTTATTGTCATATCACGGATAGTCATTGGAGTGGGGGGTCTAGCCCTTCTGCAGAGGAGCAATCGGCGTTTTGTACAGCCCAAGCCAACTCATTATACTTTAAGTCCTGGCAACAGGACTGAAAGATAATGAAGATTAAAATGCAAATAAAATGTAAGTAAAGTTATAAATTAGACCTGAGCAAGGTTTTTTTTGTTCGAGTTGAATGGGTGGATAAAGCACCTGATAGGGTCATATCTGTAGGTCAAATATGTCGGTCATATTGGTAACTCCTCCATTCTTCTTTCGGTTAACTTTTTAAAATAATGAGTTTAAGTTTACAAGTTAGAGAATCAGTTAGTTGGTTCCGTAGTGCAGTGGTTATCACGTCTATTTAACACGCTGAAAGTCACGAGTTCGAAACTCTCTGGAACCTCAGGTTTTTAAAAAATATTTTCTTTCTAAAAAATGAACTCGTCAAAACAGTGCGATATTAAACAATCCAGTTTTGTGTAATTTAAGTTCAAATGTGAAAAACAGTTCTGTTTCAAACAATTCAGTTTAGCATAAGTATGCAGTTAAGTCTATTTAACCCCTAGATAGGGCCCTATCAGGGGTTACCATTCCGGGCCAGAGTGAACTTGGGAGCGATGGGAATGAAACACTGGAACCTCACCATCAGATTGTTTCGTATCATATCCAGGACACACATTGGTGGTAGGTATTCTTACCCCTCTGCAGAGAAGATGTATTCTACAGTATTCATAATCAGATGGTTTATTCTCATATCCCGGATAGTCATTGGGGCGGGGGTCTAACACTTCTGCCGAGGTGCAGTCGGCGTTTTGTACGGCCCCAGACAAATGGGCAACCTTCTACAGAGATATAATCAGTATAAAGTTATTAGACCTGGGCAAAGGTTTTGTTGGTCCAGTTGAATGGGTGGAGAAAGAAAGCACCTGATAGGGCGACATCTGACGGTCAATTATGTAGGTCATATTGCTACCTCCTCCATTCTTCTTTCGGTTAAGTTTTTTGAATAATAAACATAATTTTACAAGTCTGATTTGCCGGACAGTTGGATCCGTAGTGTAACGGTAAACACGTCTACTTTACACGCAGAAGGTCGCGGTTTCGAAACTCGCCGGAAGCTTTTATTTTCGAAAAATATTTTCTTAAAAAATCTCGTATTATGTAATTCCCATTTAAAAAATAGTTTGTACAGCGTCCGTTGCATTTTAGTGTTTGATTCAAATTCAACTTCATCAAGATATTTTTCACCAGTCAACACTTACAAGATTATTCGTTCAGAATATCTTAAAGCGAATTTCTAAAAATGAAATTGATTTTTGTTCTTCTTAAATGAAAATTGCCCAGTCGGTGGGAGCTGTAGAATACACCGACTGCACCCCTGTCCTTGTATGACACTAAACAATCTGATGGTGAGGTTCCAGTGATGCTGAAGCTTTGGGGAATATGGAACACTTCTTCATTCCCATCGCTTCCATGTCCAATCTGGCTAGAAGTGGTAGCACCTGATAGGGTTCTAACTAGGGGTTAAATAGTTCTAATCTGCGTACTTATGCTAAACTAAATTGCTTGAAATAGAACTGTGTTGATAATGCCCAAGCTAAATGTATGAATATATCTATTCTCCATTTCTCTAGGTGTAGCCTGGACTCGCCGGAACATTGATATGGTAAGCGGTATAAAGTTCGAAACTCACCGGAACTTGTCTTGTCTTTTTTAAAAATTCATTTTCTAATTAAAATATTTAAAGAATTGAAAATATATTTTGCTTTTTTCCCCAGGAAGTAGCAAGGTTTTTAAGTGAGCCAAATCAGTGAAAATGGAAGGACAAAATACAATGGGAAACGAAATGTTGTGGGGCCAGTATATATCCCCGATAAACACCTATTTACAATTGTGGAATATGTGTGTTTTTGTACTTAAAGAAAAATATTGATTACAAACTGAGACTAAAGAATCTCGTTCAATAGTTGATATTATTTCAGTTTAACACGTAGAAGGTTGCGAGTTCGAAATTAACTGGAACCTCTTTTGTCTTTTTTTAATCAACATATTCCAAAATTTGAAGAATGATTTTGGTTTAATTTATAAGGAAACGGCAAGATTTTCAAGGAGGCCAAATCAGTGAAGACGAAAGGAGAATATACAATGGAAAACGAGACAGTTGTGGGTTAGTAATTATACTCGATGAAAACCTACTTATAACCGAAAGAACATACTTGGAATAAAATGTCTCTTTTATACTTATAGAAAAAGATTGATTTTAGTGGACAGTAAAGGATCACGTAGTGTAATGGCTATACTGTCTACATAACACCTGGAATGTGGTGAGTTCACAAGTCACTGGAAAATCTTTGTCAACTTATTTAAAAAAATTGAAGTCTGGTTTTGTTGTTACTTACAAGAAAATAGCTAGGTTTTCCAGAGAGCCAAATCAGTGAAGACGAAAGGAAAAAATACAATGGGAAACGAGTTGATGTTGTCTAATAATTGTAGATGATGAAAATCTACTTCCAACCGAAAGAAGAGGATGTATTGGTTAGGGAGCTTAACTAGGACACCTCTCCGATTAGGTTTGAGTTTTCTTATTTGCCTGATTCATTTGGCCTTGCGTCATATCGGTGCAAAGTCCTTATCACAACCGAACGAACAATCTTGGAATAAAAGCTCTCTTTTATACTTATAGAAAAATATTAACTCGGGTTGCCACTGAGGTTCTGTGGTGTAGAGGTTATCATGTCTGCTTAACATGCAGAAGGTCGCGAGTTCGAAACTCGCCACAACCTGTTTGTGTTTTGGGCTATTGTTAAACTAACAGTTGCAAGAAACAAAGTAATGGATTTAGTTTTGTTTAATTTTAAATAAAAGAAAATGGTATTTCAGAAATGATATAGTTACTCTTCTTCCACCAGATACGGGTCATGTGGTGTGCGGGTGTAAGTCATTCTTGACTGGTTGTCTTCTTCCCTAGATGTTGGTTAGAAGGTGAATGGGTGTAAGTAGTTCTTGTGTGGCTGGTTTAATATTTGTGATACTGCGTGTTACGTGGGTTGATAAGCTATAAGCAGTTTTGGTGGTATGTTGGATTGCGAGTGTTAATTGGCAGGGCGTCAGCGTTCGTTAATCTTGACCGAATCGTTCCTATCGCTTTCAGTTCCACTCTGGTCAGGAGTGGTAGCACCTGATAGGATCCTATCTAGGGGTTAAATAGATCTAATCGGCGTACTTATGCTAAATTAAATTGCTTGACATAGAACTGTTTTGATATTTACACTATGTACTTAGCTAAACTAACTTGTTTAAGTTAAAACTGTTTGAATAAACTGAATACCTTGAAGTAGAAGTGTTTTTGACTATTAAACTCTGTACTCATGCTAAAATTGGGAGTCATGTTCGGTCTTTTTGAACAACTCCGAGTACTCACCTGGTGGCTTGCAAGGAATGTGTTGCCCCTCAAAGACTTTGCGTCCAAGGCAGGCTAGGCAGACATACCTGTTTGTCTTCACTGCAGCAGTGATTTGGAAGAAATGACTTTTAATGACTTGTACTACTGCAAGCAGGTCTGCCCATTTTGGAGATACTTCGAGGAATGAACGGCCTGCATCGATACCAAACAGCTCGTGCTGCTCGACGTTGGTTGCGCTCTGGACAATATTGTTCCTCTGTATCAAGGTGAGATGCGTGTGAAGTTTCTCGTGATCCTGGCTGTGGCTAGAATGGTTATTTGTGAGACGCGATGCAAGGGATTGTATGTCGGTGCAAACTTTTCTCATCGTGATCTGATTTTGTCCATTAGGCATCAACCTAGGGTCAAAATAAAATCGATAGAAAACGCTCATATGGCATAACATTCCACAAAAAAGTGGGTGTGGCGCAGCGAGTATGAAAGGGAGCAACGTATGAGTGATTTTTCCGTCTTTTTCCTGCATACGGCGAAGAAGGTCCGGGTCCTTGGGGGGCCCCATCCCCAGTAAGTAGGAAATTCCTGGTACCCCTCTACCAACTAGATAGCAATTTGATGCGTGGTATTTGGCCCTGCCACTTAGTTGTTAGCCTCCAAGATCCTCCCTGCCCCCAATTCTTTTTTACGTCAGACTTCCTCCAGTCCCCTTTTAAAAAAAACATTATTGTAATCCATGCTACCCATTCCTCGCCGGGTCCTTCCCCGCCTTTCTTTTTTCCCAATTGTTTAGATCCAATCCCCACGTAGTGATAGTCCAGCTTGTTTTCAATCCGCTTGGACACCGGAAAAAAGTCGGTTCTCCATATCATAGAAAGGGTGGGACGAGATGGTAACCAAATGGGGTTCTATCCTTATTTGGGGGTTTTCTCCACTTCCCTATCATTTTTCAATTATTCATGATTTCATTGTAAATAAATTTTTCATTTCACCTGGTTTTAAGGAAGTATTCATTGAGCGAATGTTGTATTTTGGTGATTGTTGTGCCCTTGTTGATGCGTGGCTGTCTTTTACTCTAGGGCTCCTTAGATATCATATCCTCTACCCCTCCACTCCCCATTCAAAACTTTTGGGGCTTGATAAATAGTTTTGGTGCAATTTTTAGGATATAAATGCTCGAAAACAAGAAGAGGATTTTAAGAGTTGATTTCTTTTCGAGTAGCGGTAAGGCACGGTAGTCTAAGCCCCGGGTTCCCTATACGATCCCCGGCTACGTAGAGCTAAGACACGGTAGTCTTAGCCAAGGTTTTCCCATCTGTTCCTCGGCTAAGACACGATAGACTTAGCCTCTCGTCCGTACGTCCCTCGGCTCCACAGAGATATGACAGGGTAGTCTTAGCCAGCCGTTTATTCGTTCCTCGGTTAAACAGAACAAACAGGCGGTAGTCTTAGCCACTGGTTTCTGTTCATTACTCGGTTATACAGAGTTAAGACACGGCAGTCTTAACCCACTCATTTGATCCTGCGAGACCAAGCTACCAGCACTAAGGGCCGACGATACTCCAGCAATGCAGCATCTAGTCCATGAGTGACTCATTGCTCTGATTACCATTAACACTTGTGGCCACATGGACACCCACAACCAGTTAAACCAAATTACCACCCTACCAGGACATCGATCATCCAGCTGACTCAACTATCATCGACGGCCATCATCTGTCTCTATTATCAACGACAATTCAACCAGCTGTCCCTTCTATTTCCATCACTCATATGATCATCAAACTGTAACCCACGACAAAATATATTGATATTTGTTATGACAATTATGTCGCCTTTGTACTCTTCATTGATTTCCGGATGTGAATTTACTCACATGACCAATATATATATATATATATATATATATATATATATATTTATTCATTTATTTTTAAAGATAAAATATTTGGCTTCCATAGTAACACTATCATTGTTTTACAAGAATCGCTTTATCGTTAAACAAACCACATTTTCCTAATTTCCCTTTGGGTATGCAATATTTCATACAAATAATGTACATGCAGTTATTTGGTTTAAAGTTTTTTTTATTAATACTAATAATTCTTTCAAAATAATCGGTGAGAAATAGAGAGAGAGAGAGAGAGAGAGAGAGAGAGAGAGAGAGAGGGGGGGTGCTAACAAGGTGGTGTGGGGCAAAAATTATACCCGATGGAAACCTAGTACAACTGAAACAACAATGCAATCACTGTCAGTGACGGAATAACGTGTCTCCTTATTATTTATAGAAAAAAGGTTAACGTGAAATTGAAGCCGAAGGGTTCCGTGGTGTAGTGGTTATCACGTCTGCTTAACATGTAGAAGGTCGCGAGTTCGAAACTCGTCGGAATCTTTACTTTTTCTTTTATTTCTAAGGAACATTTTAAAAAATATTGAAGATTTATTTCGTTTTTTCTTACAAAGTAATAGCAAGGTTTTCAACAGAGACAAATTAGTGAAGACGAAAGGAAAAGATACCATGGGAAACGAGACCGTGTGGGCCTGGTAATGGTGCACAGGAATAGGATTTCCCGAGGTGCAGCTAAATTTGACAAAAAAAAAAAAAAAAAAAAAAAAAAAAATCAAGAAAATTAAAGAAAAACAACTTTATATTTTATATAATCTCGATAATGGCAATGATTATATAAAACGTGTTCTTATTATGTGTGTCAGTGAAATTGATGTGGATCAGTGAAATTAATTGAGTGTATCTATGTGAGTGTGTCCGAACTAAACAGAGAAGATAGACTTGTACATACATACATGTGTATGTGTGTGTGTATATATGTGCATCCTGCAACGCATGACCCTTTCAGTTTACTCTCCTAACCGTTGTGTTTATAAATAGGTCATCTGGCATCACTCAAACCTTCTGTACTGTGCTGGTCCTGTGATGTCTTCTGCTCTTTCGGTCTCTAGCTTTGAACTAAAAGCTTCACTATGAATAGATTTTGGTAAAATAAAAGTGGATCAAAGTAGAATATTTATGACAGGCAAATTTAGACTTGGCCTAATGAGATGAGTGTTTGAAAATGGCCCGGGAGACTATTGTTCAGTCCCAGGCAGAGTCATACCAAAGTCTCAGAAAATGGTATTTGATGCCTCCTTGCTTAACATTCAGCATTATTAGGTAAGGATCAAAGGTAAAGTAGAAAAATCCAGGAAATGGAGTTGAGCCCTCCACTACACCATTGTGTTGTAGCTATTGAAAAGGGAGCCTTCGGGTCACCCAAGACTAATGTGGCCAACTTTACTTTCTTACAGGTAAATTGTAATTGAAATCTGCGGACGTCAGCGAAAAAAAACACGTGACCCATCTTAGGCAATCGGATTCACAGAAATTACTTATTTATTTTGAAACCTGAGTATATTTGTTTTTTATGTGACAAATGTTTCTATAAGTTAGTTTTTGATCCGATTTTACTAGAATATTCGATTCTGTGTGTCGTTCGTTGATTGGTTTAAAGACATAAGAGGGTTTTCTTCAGAACGTCAGACCTCAAAAGGTCTGACGTGAAAAAAGAATTCTATGTAAGTGAGATTTTGATCCTTTTTTCCTCGTAAATTCCTATTTACGTTTCGTTAGTTGATTAATCTAAAACTAAAGAAATATGTATCCTTTAATGGTAGACGATAAAGACCAATTTACAACTGAAAGAACATCTAGGGAATAAAATGTCTTTTTTATTGTTACAAGAAAAGCTGGCTTAGCAGCTAGCGGAAGAGGTTCCGTGGTGTAGTGGTTATCACGTCTGCTTCACATGCAGAAGGTAGCGAGTTCGAAACTCGCCGGAGCCTTTTGTGGCTTTTAAAAATTCCTGTTTTAATTCAATTTTGTAAAAATTGATGATTGATTTTCATTTTACTTACAAGGATATAGCAAGGTTTTCAAGGGAACCAAATCAGTGAAGACGAAAGGAAAAACAGAATGGAAAACGAGATGGTTTGGTGCTAGTAATTGTATCTGATGAAAACCTATTTATAATCGAAAGAACAAACTGGGAATACAATGTCTCTTTCATACTTATAGAAAAAGTTGTCATATCAGTAGACAGGAAAGGTATTGAAATATATGCCAAAAATTGTTTGGAAAATTTAAAAAATTACGTTAAGAATATTTTGCAACATGTTGACGTGTATAAGTTTTGCTGTAAATATGTTGAAAACAGTCGCAATTAATATCCGGAAAAAAATATAATGAACACGTAGTGTTTTAAAATTATTTTTTTTCTGTTGTAAACAATTGTTCTGTTTGCAGCTGTATAATATTATATAAAATAAACATATTATAGTCCACTGAACTGAACCCCTTGTGTTGTATATTCGAAAGTTTAACGCATTTTATACGGCCCCGGTTCAGTTCTAGAATTTTAGTAGTGAAAATTTTAACGTCTATTCCATATCGAGTTTGATTGATAAAAGAGGGTTTGACATATCTTAGATCTCTTGCTCAAACGTCTTGGTAGCCATCGATTCGTTAATTTGGAAAGATGTGCCGTCAATGGTATTGTGTCATTTGTGTCCCCAGGGAGTGGATTCGACCACGGATGACAAACTATTTATTTTAAGTTTATACATTCTTTTATATTCGTCATGTTGGAGTTATCGCCTAAGCTTAATATCCATAAGTCAAGAGTTCGAAACTCACTGCAACTTCTTTTGTTTATTTTTTCTTTTCAAGTGAACATATTTAAAAAATTGATTGGTTGGTTGGTTTGTTAGGTTTTATGGCATATCAACCTTTGTAGGTTATTTAACGCCAAATCCATTTTTATGTAAATAATCTGTTCTATTTAAAACAATTTAGTTTAGCATAAGTACACAGTTTCATGTTCAAAACATTTCCATTTCTAGCTATTCAAGCAGTTGTATGTAACAATTCGGTTAAGTGTAAATACAGTTTTAATGTCGAAAAACAGTTCTATTTGAAATAATTCAGTTAAGCATAAGCACACAGTTTAAATGTAAGTACGGTTTAATTGTAAAAGTCATTTCTTTTTCAAACTATTCAGTTTTACTGAAACAATTCATTTTAGCATAAGTCTGCTGTTAATTCTATTTAACCCATAGATAGGACCCTTATCAGGTGCTACCACTCCGGGCCAGAGTAGACCTGGAAGCGATGGCAATGAAGGGGTACTCCGCATTCCCCAAAGCTCCAGCATTGCTGAAACCTCACCATCAGATTGTTTAGTGTCATATCCAGGACACTCGTTAGGGGGCGGGGTCTTACCCCTCTGCAGAGGTGCAGTCGGTGTATTCTACAGCCCCAGCTGACTGGGCAATACACAGAGTTAAATGTCAAACAGTTTTATTTCAGATAATTCAGTTCAGCATAAGCACACAGTTTAGACGTCAAAAACAGTTCTATTTCGAGCAATTCAGTTCAGCACTAGTACGCAGTTCGAATGTCAAAACAGTTCTATTTTAAACAATTCAGTTTAACATAAATACGCAGTTTAAATGCAAAAATCAGTATAGTGAAAGAAGCACGGTTTAGTTCTATTTAACCCATAGATAGGACCCTTATCAGGTGCTACCACTCCGGGCCAGAGTGGACCTGGGAGCGATGGCAATGAAGGGGTACTCCGCATTCCCCAAAGCTCCAACATTGCTGGAACCTCACCATCAGATTGTTTAGTGTCATATCCAGGACACTCGTTGGGGGGGGGTCTTACCCCTCTGCAGAGAAGCAGTCGGTGTATTCTACAGCCCCAGGCAACTGGGCAATTAAAAAATTGAAGATTTCTTTTGCTTTTTCTTAGAAAATAGCAGAGTTTTCGAGAAAGCCAAATTATTGAGGACGAAAGGAAATATACAATGGAAAACGAGATGGTGTGTTGGGCTAGTAACTGTTTCCGAAAAAAACCTCCTTACCGAAAGAGCGGCAGATGTGACGGCTAAGCAGATAATTCCTGAGAAAATATTAAACCTGGAAAAGGAATATTCTCGAGCATACGGATGGGTAAAATGCCGCAGAAACAAAAAGGTCAAGTCAGACGTTCATTGATTGTAAGGACACCATAATGAATATTTAAAAAAAAAAATTACCCTTCCTCCAGAGAGTGGAGGCTGCAGCGACACAACTACACATTATTTTTCCTTTTTTCTGGCACGGAGAAGTCTGGTTCTGAAGTTTGACCCATCGTTAGATTTTGTTACCGTCAAGTGGAATGAAGATTCATTTGTTACTGTCGGTAGTGGTGGGACAGATAACATCGGTGGTTAATTGCTTGCTAGTGGGTTTTGTGTTATTGGTTGACGTTTTGGGCTTTATGACCTCTCAACTTTTGTAGGTTATTTAACGGCAAATCCATTTTTATGCAAATAGTCAGTTCTATTTCAAACAATTCAGTTTAGCATGAGTACACAGTTTAATTGAATAAACTGAGTAGATTGAAATAGAAATGTTTTTGACAAACTCTAAGTGTTGGCAAGATTACTGAAAGATCACGTGTATGAAGATTAAAATGCAAATAAAATGAAAGTAAAGTTATAATTTAGACTGGGCAAGGTTTTTTTTGGTGCAGTTGAATGGGTGGATATAGCACATCTGTGGGTCAATTATGTAGGTCCTATTCCTAACTCCGCCATTCTTCTTTCGGTTAAGTTTTTCAAATAATGAATATAACTTTACTAGTCAGTTTGGTTATGCAGTTGGTTCCGTGGTGTAGTGGTTATCACGTCTGCTTTACACGCAGAAGGTCGCGAGTTCGAAACTCGCCGGAACCTTTCTCCTTTTTTTTCTTAAACATTTTGTTTAAAAAAACTCGCATTATGTGGTTCCCTTTTTAAAAATAGTTTCTCCAGCATCCGTTGCATTTTAGTGGTCATTGTTTTATTTGATTCAAATTCTACTTCATCAAGATATTTTTCACCTCTCAACACGTAGAAGATTATTCGTTTAGTATTTGCCAAAGAGAATTTCTAAAAAGGAAAGTGATTTTTGTTGTTCCTTAGTGAAAATTGCCCAGTCAGCTGATGCTGTACAGTACACCAACGGCACCTCTGTCGTGATATGACACTAGACAATCTGATTGTGAGATTCCAGTGATGCTGAAGCTTTGGGCAATATGGAATCCTCCTTCAATCCCATCGCTTCCATGTTCATTCTGGTCAGGAGTGGTAGCATCTGATAGGGTCCTATCTATGGGTTAAATAGCTCTAATCTGCTTACTTATATATATTTAAAGTATGAAGTAGACAATAAAATCAACGGACTATTGAAACACACACACACACACACACACACACACACACACACACACACACACATATATATATATATATATATAAAAGTTGGCTACCGCCCCGAAGTAATCGTATCCAACGAAAACCGCCTTTCAACTGAAAGTGGTTATCATGCCGCTTAACACGCAGAGGGACACAAGTTCGGAAGTCGCCAGAACCTGTTTTATCTTTTTTTTATTATTCCAAACGAACATATTAAAAAAAAGGAAGAATTATTTTGTTTTTTTCTCCAAGGTTGTGTGTGTATATATGTGTCCTTCAATATATGAGACATTCAGTCTACTCTCTTAACCGTTGTGTATATTAGTATGTCATCTGGCGTCAATCTACCGTTCTGTGCTGTGCAGGTCCTGCGATGTCTACTGGTCTGTCGGACGTCGGTGGAAATACAATTTCTGACAATCAGATTCACAGAATCTGATTGTCAGAAATTGTCAGAACTTATTGATCTTGGAATCTTAGTAATTCCTAATTACGTGTTCTTCGTTGATCAATCTAAAACTAAAAAAATATGTATTTTTTAATGGTACCAGATAAAGACTTATTTTCAACTGAAAGAATGATCAGGAATAAAATATCACTTTTACACCTTTATATAAAGGTTGCTAACCTTTAAACGTGACAGGTCCCGTGGTGTAGTGGTTATCACGTCTGTTTAACACGCGGAAGGTCGCGAGTTTGAAACTCACCGAAATCTTTTCTTTTTAAAAAATATTTTGTTAAAAATCTCGTATTATGTCGTTCTCATTTAAAAAAAATAGTTTCTACAGCGTCCGTTGCATTTAAGTGTTCATTGTTTTATTTGATTCAAATTCTACTTCATCAAGATATTTTTCACCTGTCAACACTTAGAAAATTATTCGTTCAGAATATCCTAAAGAGAATTTCTAAAAATGAAATTGATTTTTGTTCTTCTTAAATGAAAATTGGCCAGTCGGCTGGGGCTGTAGAATACACCGACTGCACCTCTGTCCTTGTATGACACTAAACAATCTGATGGTGAGGTTCCAGTGATGCTGAAGCTTTGGGGAATATAGAACACCCATTCATTCCTATCGCTTCCAGGTCCACTCTGGCTAGGAATGGTAGCACCTGATAGGGTCCTATCTAGGGGTTAAATAGGTCTAATCTGCGTACATATGCTAAATTAGATTGCTTGAAATAGAACTGTTTTGATATTTAAACTGTGTACAAACTAAATTGTTTGAGTTAGAACTGTTTGACTAAACTGAATATCTTGAAATAGCAGCGTTTTTGACAATTAAAACGTGCACTCATGCTAAACAGAATTGTTTGAAAGAGAACTGATTATTTGTATCAGAAAGATTTGGCATTAAACAATCTAGTAACATCTGATATGTCATAAAACACAAAAAACCAACGAACATCAGTTAAAATGAATTCGAGAAACCTAGGAGGTTCACAATGTGATCTGAGTTAAAACAAAGCTGTTTGCATTTCACATAGAGCTAAAGCCCAAGCTAAATGTATGAATATATCTATTCTCCATTTCTCTAGGTGTAGCCTGGACTTGCCGGAACCTTGATATGGCAAGCGGTCTAAAGTTCGAAACTCGCCGGAACTTGTCTTGTCTTTTTTAAAAATTTCTTTTCTAATTAAAATATTTAAAAAATTGAAAATATATTTTGCTTTTTTCCCCCATGAAATAGCAAAGTTTTTAAGTGGGCCAAATCAGTGAAAATGGAAGGACAAAATACAATGGGAAATGAGATGTTGTGTGGCCAGTATATATACCCGATAAAGACCTATTTACAATTGTGGAAGAAAATACCTTTTTTAAAACGAGATGGTGTGGGGTTAGTAATTATAGTCGATGAAAACCTACTTATAACCGAAAGAACAACCTTAGAATAAATTGTCTCTTTTAATCCCATAGAAAAAGATTGATTATAGTGGCCAGCGAAGGGTCTCGTGGTGTAATGGCTATATTGTCTATATAAAAGCCGGAATGTCATGAGTTTGCAAGTCGGCGGAAAATGTTTGTCAACTTACTTTAAAAAATTGAAGTCTGGTTTTGTTGTTATTTAGAAGAAAATAGCTAGGTTTTCCACAGAGCCAGATCAGTGAAGATGAAAGGAAAAAATACAATGGGAAACGAGTTGATGTTGTATAATAATTGAACATGATTAAAATCTACTTACAACCGAAAAAAGAGGATGTAATGGTTAGGGAGCTTAACAAGGAAACCTCCCCGATTACGTTTGAGTTTTCTTGTTTGCCTGATTCATTTGGCCTTGCGTCATATGGGTGCAAAGTCCTTGTTACAACCGAATGAACAATCTTAGAATAAAAGCTCTCTTTTATACTCATAAAAAAATATTGACTCCGTGGTGTAGTGGTTATCACGTCTGCTTAACACGCAGAAGGTCGTGAATTCGAAACTCGCCGGAACCTGATTGAATTTTTGTTAAACTAACAGTTGCAAGTAACAAAGTAATGGATTTAGTTTGGTTTAATTAAAAAAAAAATGGTATGTCAGAAATGATATATGTTCTTTTATTCCACCAGACACGGGTCATGTGGTGTGCGGGTGTAAGTTATTCTTGACTGGCTGCCTTCTTCCACTAGATGTGTGTTAGGAGGTGAATGGGTGTATGTAGTTCTTGTATGGCTGGTATGGTTTTTGTGATAATGTGTGTTACATCGGTCGGTAAGCTATAAGTAGTCGTGGTGGTATGTTGGATTGCGAGTTTTAATTGGCAGGGCGTCAGCGTTCGTTAATCTTGCCCGAATCCGACACGTGGTGATTCTCTCTGGAAGTTCCCCGGAGTCGACTGACCTTTTTGAACTTTTGTTGAGTGTTTTATTGCCACGTTAGCGTTTGAATCAGCTCCAAAAAACATTGGAGGGGTCAGTTCATGATTGGTTAAGAAAAAGGACATATTTAATTCTTTCATTCTTAATATATTATTTTAAAGTTCTGATTCTGTGGAGTCATTCTCCTAAAAGCCATGGAGTTGTATTAAGCAGATCAAGTGTGTGAATTTGAAAGGGTTTTGTTGGTGGATTATTGGTAGAACATCCACTGAATATTATTGCTCATCGTTTGATTTATTAATTTTATTTTGTTTAATCTGAATAAACGAAGATTCTATCCAGATATTTCCCATGTGTTTAAACGTAAAAGATTACTTGTTCGGAAATTGCCTTATTGTTTTTCATTGAACAAAATCGTTGTCTGTTGTTTCTGTGTCAAAATGAATTCTTATAACATTGCTTCTTGCTATTCCGTTTTTTAAATAATGAGAATAAGTTTAAAATGTTACATCTAAACCGTATTTGCGCAATTGGTTCCGTAGTTTTATGGCTATCACGTCTGTTTTATGTGCAGAAGTTCGCGTGTTTGAAACTCGCCGGAATCTTTTCTTTTTAAAAAATATTTTCTTAAAAAACTCGTATTTGTTTCGTAGAAATAACTCCAAGACTCATTTGTAACAACATACGTGTTTTATTGTCGCCATATTTTTCTGACTGTCTCTCAGTAAAAAGAGCCCCTTCTGGCATTACCGATATTGGGCCGCTTATGCTATATAAGCAGACCAACATCCCCCATACATAGAAAAGTCTGAAGTGTTCATTTTATGTGAGTTGCCATTCACCATATCGATTGGGTGTGTTGCCTGTGGGGACTCTCTTGAGACGTGGTTGTCTTTCAGCCATGTCTGGTTGTTGCTGTTTGGTGTTTTGTTCACTGTCATTTCTGGTGATATCTTGTTTGTGGTTTGTTTTCGTCATGTTGCTGTGTTTTGGTTTAGTTGTGAGTCTTACGTGTCTCCTATTTCTCACTAGTGTTTTCCCATTTTCCAGTTCGATCATGTATCGTCGGTATTCAAACTTTTCTGTGACAACTGCCCTTTTCCAATATTGGTTCTTGCCATATGGCTTCACAGTCACCTGGTCACCTTCTCTTAATTCTATCAGGTCATGGGCATTTTTGTCATAGTATTTCTTTTCATGTTGTTTTGCCTTTTGCATCTTAGTTTTTTTTTCTTCCACATCAAATGGGGATAGAAATTTCTTCATCGTAGGCAGTACACTTCTCAATTGTCTTCCAAAGAATCTCTGTGCTGGGGACATTCCTATGGATTTTGATGGTGTGTTGGTGAATTCTGGTATGGTCAGACAAGGATCGCTTTTTTCATTATTACATTTTTTATGATGCATTTTATTTGTTTTACAGCTGATTCTGCCATTCCATTGGAGTTTGGCATATCTGGTGAGCAGGGATTCAATCTAAATCCGTATTTATGGGCCAATTCTCTCATCATTTTGTTATCAAATGCAGGGCCCCCATCACTTACAACTTCCCCTGGGATGCCGTATCTCATGAAGTGTTTCTTTAGCTTGATTGTGAAACATGCTGATGTTCCGTGGAATCGATCAACCAAGGTGTAATTGGAGAAATAATCCATACAGACTAGGTATTTCCTTCCGTCCAGTGTCATGGTATCGAGGCCAATACTTTGGAATAGGTATTCCGGCACTGGTCTTGTGATTAGTGTCTCTTTGCTATTTCTTGCAGAATATCTGCTACACTGTTCATAGTTGATATAACGTTCCTGTATTTCGTGCCTCATTCATGGCCAGAAGATTGTCTAGGGCGCGTCTCATGTTACTTTCAACTGCTAAATGGCTTGTGTGTGCCCTCTTCTTCATGTCATTTCTCATTGAGGCAGGTATAAAGACTCTGTCTTTATAAAATATAAGATTATCCTTTGTTGACAGGTAGTCTCTGAATTTATACAGGTGCTTCAACTAAGGTTCAAGGATTTTATATCGCATTGGGAAGCCTTGTTTAATTAGTTTTATGAGCTTCTGTAGATCCTTATCTTCTTTGGTGGAACTGACTAGACTGTCTTTGGTCTGTTCAGCAAGAAATTCTAATAGATTCACTTCACTGAAATTAAACTGGAAATTGTCATCCTCTACTGGGGCTCGCGAAAGAGCATCAGCAATGATTATGTCACTGCCCTTTTTGTATGTTATTTTGTAGTCAAACTTTTGTATTGAAAGCACCATTCTTAACAGTCTTTTTGGTACTTCGCTTAGAGGCTTGTTGCTGATTGCTTCTAATGGTTTGTGGTCCGACTCTATTGTTACATGTCTTCCGTAACAATAGTCACTAAACTTGTGTAGTCCAAACACAACGGCTCTCATCTCTTTTTCAATTGGTGCAGAGTTCTTTTCATGGTCATTCCACACCGTTGATGCGTATGATACTGGTTTTCCCTTCTGTGGGAGGACAGCTCTCACACCTACATCAGACATGTCAGTCTGTATCGTGACTGGCTTTTCTAAGTCATAGTAAGCCAAGATAGGTGTGTTTGCTATAGCTTTCTTTATGTCTTCGAATGCTCTTTGTTGTACCTCCTCCCATTGTAAAATCTGGTCATTCCGCGTTAGCCTGTTTAGAGGTTCACATTTTCACGTCAGTGAGTGATCAAATTTCGAGAGGTATTTAACCATTCCTATGAAGTGTCTTAGATTATGCAAATCGCGAGGTGCTGGGAACAACTATTATTACCCGTATTTTTTCTTCATCAGGCTTCAAGCCTGATGAAGTGTTAGTCAGTGTATGACCCATGTAAGTGACTTCCTCTGTGAGGAATTTGCATTTGTCGGGGTTAATTTTTATGTTTCTTTCTCTGCCTCTCTGCAAATATGCTCGCAAGTTCTGGTTGTGGTTATTGATGGCTTGGTCTGAGTTGTTTCCAAATCCTTCAACTAGACAGTCATCTTGAATAATGCTAACCCCTTTTATCCCTTGGAATTGTTCGATCATTTTTGTTTGGAATGCCTTGCTGGCTGGTGTGATACCCATAGGTAATCTTTTGTATCGATAATTGCCCTGAGGCGTTCCGAAGGCGGTCAGTTCTCTTGCCTTGTCGTTCAACTTGCAATGCCAGTATCCACTTCTTACGTCCAATTTACTAAATTTTATTGCGTTTTTATTTGCAAACCTGTGAGTGATGGATTCCAAGCTTGGTACCTGGCAGTGGTAGTTGTTGATCAGTGCCTTGTTTAATGGTTTGGGGTCTAAACATATCCAGTTTTCCGCTGCGTTTTCTTTCAATCACATAGTTATTGAGCCATGAGCTAGGTCCTTCCAGTTTCTCAATTATATTGTCCCTCATCATTTTGTCTAGTTCCTGTTTGAATTGTTTTTCCAGTGCAAATGGGACACCTCTTATTGGTTGTTGTATAGGAACTGTGCCTGGCTCTGTTTGGAGTGTTAGTTCGCCTTCAAATTCACCAAATCTCTCTTGAAAAACGTCTAGGAATTCTAGTAAAATCCCTTTGATGGAATCATCAATGTCTAGTTTTCTGATGTCTTTCAGGACTTGTTCTTTGAGGTCATCGCATTCTACAGCTGAAACTGTCGAGTCAAACTGATCTAGGTTGAACCGTATTAAATTTAGCTTTTGGCAACGAGTACAGCTTAAAATTGGTTGTACCTTCTCATTCACAATCAGGACTAAAGAGGTCACTTTTCTTCAGGGTTGATAAGTTCTACCTGCATTGTTCCTTCGGTTCTGACCTTTTTCCCTCCGTATACTGAAATATCAACTTTCTTACCTTTTTTTAGTAAGTGTTCCATTTTGTTGTCCTTAACGAATGTTGCAGGAAGTACATTTACAGTTGCTCCAGAATCTATCATGAATTTAATGGGCTTCCCGTTTAATTTTAAATTCGCATGAACTTTATGAATTGTCTCCCCTACAACGTGAAAACATTCGTTAACTTTTTGCTCGCTGTAGTTACCCTTGCAAATTCTTGATGTGGCAAAATGTTGTTGTTTTTTTGCATCTAAAAAATGTTTAACCATAAGCTGGACAGTTTCTTGTTCCATTTTAAATGGCTTCTTTTTTTTTTCTTCCAGTCGCATTGATATCTTTCTCGTATATGTCGTCATCAACATTTACTTTTTCGTATTTTTCAATTTTTTGCGACTGGATTTTACTTTGTTCTGCAGCTCAGCATCGGTCAATACACTTTGTCAGGGTTAAATCTGGTTCCCTCAGGAGAATTTCTCGCGTTTTTTTTTAATCGTGTATTCCTTTTATTATTTGTAATTTTATCATATCGTTCTCAGTGACGTTATTCCATTCACAATCTTTAGAACTCGATTTCAAATTAACAAATAGTCCTCAAAGCTTTCATCTTAACTTTGTTCTTTCCGTAGGAATTCCACTCTGTCTACAGTCAATGTTTTCATAGGTTTGTAGTAGTCCTTAAATGCTTCGATAACCATTTCAAGTTTTTTTCGTCATCATTTTCAATCGTTTCTCCTTTCGAATTTTTAATTGTTAGGGTTTTGTGTATTTGTTGGCCCTTTTTTCCTAAAAGGTAAATAAACAAACTTCTTTTTTTCTTTTCAACATTTGCAGCTTTAGTGGTACTATCTCTACCCTCCCGTTCAAATTTCTGAAATCCAAAAAAAAAGATTCACTTCGTCAAGCCACTCGTTAAATGCTTACTGCCCAGTCAAAACATTGGGGTGGGTTGATTGACATCATCTTTTGGGGTTTTAAACAAAGTAGTACTAACTCAGATTATCGCCAAGTTCGTCCTTCTGACACCATGTTTAGTAGAAATAACTCCAAGACTCATGTGTAACAACATACGTGTTTTATTGCCGCCATCTTTTTCTGACTGTCCCTCAGTAAAAAGAGCCTCTTCAGGTATTACCGATACTGGGCCGCTTATGTATATAAGTCGGCCAACAGTATTAAGTCGTTCCCATTTTAAAAATAGTTTGTACAGCGTCCGTTGCACTTTAGTGTTCATTGTTTTATTTGATTCAAATTCTACTTCATCAAGATATTTTTCACCAGTCAACTCTTAGAAAATTATTCGTTCAGAATATCCTAAAGAGAATTTCTAAAAAGGAAACTGATTTTTGTTCTTCTTGTTGCGTAGCCATATACATGAATATGGCCATGTGCGAAATAGACATGTAATGTTCATAACGATAGAATATATAAAGAACAGGAATCTCAAAAAACACGTAACTACTTCTTGTTCAGGTACGAAACCTTTTTATTAACTTTGAGTTAAAGGTTTCGACGTAAGGAGGAGAGACACAATCTTCTATGCTGTCTTATTCATTTGGCCCCCAACTCGAGCGGCCCCCCATAGGGCGCAAACTCGCCTCGCGCCTGCGAGCTCCAACATCGATCCTTCTCGTTTGGCGTCTAAAACCCGACTCTTACTTTCTTCAAATTCTCACACGAACTTCTGCGTGCTTCCGGTGCGTGACGTCACCCGCACCTTGTCACCCAGTATCATCTTGGACTGTTATGACATCTGAGTGACACCTCCATCCGCTCGCGCGCACCCGCGTTAACACCTGCTTCAATCTTACACCCAAACAACCCATGTGCTGAGCCGAAAGGTTCTCAGCCTAACTAAACTCAAAGTCATGAACCGAAATCCCTCGGCTATTTCATAACATTCTTAAATGAAAATTGCCCAGTCGGCTGGGGCTGTAGAATACACCGACTGCACCTCTGTCCTTGTATGACACTAAACAATCTGATGGTGAGGTCCCAGTGATGCTGAAGCTTTGAGGAATATGGAACACGCATTTATTCCTATAGCTTCGAGGTTCACTCTGGCCAGGAGTGGTAGCACCTGATAGGGTCCTATCTAGGGGTTAAATAGATCTAATCTGCGTACTTATGCTAAACTAAATTGCTTGAAATAGAAATGTTTTGATATCTAAACTGTGTACTTAGGTAAACTAACTTGTTTGAGTTAGAACTGTTTGACTAAACTAAATATTTGGAAATAGAAGCGTTTTTGACAATTAAAACGTGCACTCATGCTAAACTGAATTGTTTGAAAGAGAGCTGATTATTCGTATAAAAAAGGCTTGGCACTGAATAACCTAGTAAGGTTTGATATGTCATAAAACCCACAAAACCAAAGAACATCAGTTAAAAGGAATTAGAAAAACCTAGGAGTTTAACATTGTGATCTGAGTTAAAACAACTGAACAAAGCTCTTTGCATTTCACATAGACCTAATGCCCAAGCTAAATGTATGAATATATCGATTCTGCATTTCTCTAGGTGTAGCCTGGACTCGCCGGAACTTTGATATGGCAAGCGGTCTAAAGTTTGAAACTCACCGGAACTTGCCTTGTCTTTTTTAAAAATGTCTTTTCTAATTAAATATTTTAACAATTTAAAATATTTTTTGCTTTTTCCCCAGGAAATAGCATGGTTTTTTAAGTGAGCCAACTCAGTAAAAATGAAAGCACAAAATACAATGGGAAACGAGATGTTTGTGGGGCCAGTATATATCCCCGATAAACACCTATTTACAATTGTGGAATATAATGTGTGTTTTATACTTCTAGAAAAATATTGATTACAAACTGACACTAAAGAATCTCGTTTTATAGCTGATATTATTTCTGTTTAACTCTTAGAAGGTTGCGAGTTCGAAATTAACCGGACCTTTTTAGTCTTTTTTTAATCAACATATTTGAAAAATTGAAGAATGATTTTGATTTAATTTATAAGGAAATGGCAAGATTTTCAAGGAAGCCAAATCAGTGAAGATGAAAGGAAAATATACAATGGAAAACGAGACGGTTGTTGGTTAGTAATTATACGCGATGAAAACCTACTTATAACCGAAAGAACAGACTTGGAATAAAATGTCTCTTTTATACTTATAGAAAAAGATTGATTATAGTGGCCAGTAAAGGGTCACGTAGTGTAATGACTATACTGTCTATATAACAGCCAGAATGTGGTGAATTCAAAAGTCATTGGAAAATCTTTGTGAACTTATTTAAAAAAATTGAAGTCTGGTTTTGTTGTTACTTACAAGAAAATAGCTAGTCTTTCCACCGAGCCAAATCAGTGAAGACGAAAGGAAAAAATACAATGGGAAACGAGTTGATGTTGTCTAATAATTGTAGATGATGAAAATCTACTTCCAACCGAAAGAAGAGGATGTATTGGTTAGGGAGCTTAACAAGGAAACCTCCCCGATTACGTTTGAGTTTTCTTATTTGCCTGATTCATTTGGCCTTGCGTCATATCGGTGCAAAGTCCTTATCACAACCGAACGAAAAATCTTGAAATAAATGGGCTCTTTTTTACTTATAGAAAAATATTAACTCGGGTTGCCACTGAGGTTCTGTGGTGTAGAGGTTATCATGTCTGCTTAACACACAGAAGGTCGTGAGTTCGAAACTCGCCGGAATCTGTTTGTGTTTTGGGTTATTGTTAAACTAACAGTTGCAAGTAATGGATTTAGTTTTGTTTAATTTTAAATAAAAAAAAAAGTTGTGTCAGAAATGATATAGGTTCTCTTCTTCCACCAAATACGGGTCATGTGGTGTGTGGGTGTCAGTCATTCTTGTCTGATTGTCTTCTTCCCTAGATGTTGGTTAGGGGGTGAATGGGTGTAAGTAGTTCTTGTGTGGCTGGTTTGTTATTTGTGATACTGCGTGTTACGTGGGTCGGTAAGGTATAAGCAGTTTTGGTGGTATGTTGGATTGCGAGTGTTGATTGGCTGGGCGTCAGCGTTCGTTAATCTTGCCCGAATCCGACACGTGGTGATTCTCTCTGGAAGTTCCCCGGAGTCGACTGACTTTTTTGAACTTTTGTTGAGTGTTTTATAGCCACGTTTCCGTTTGAATCGGCTCGAAGAGAACTTTGGCGGGGAAAGTTCATGATTGGTTGAAAAAAGGACATATTCAACTCTTTCATCCTGAATATATTATTTTAAAGTTCTGATTCTGTGGAGTCTTTCTCGTAAAACCTATGGAGCTGTATTAAGCAGATCAAGTGTGTGAATTTGAAAGGGTTGTCTTGGCGGATTATTGGTAGAACATCCACTGAATATTATTGCTCAATGTTTGATTTATTAATTTTATTTTGTTTAATCTGAATAAACGAAGATTCTATCCAGATATTTCCCATGTGTTTAAACGTAAAAGATTACTTGTTCGGAAATTGCCTTATTGTTTTCTTTGAACAAAATCGTTTTCTGTTGTTTCTGTGTTAAAATGAATTCGTATAACACTGCTTCTTGCCGTTTCGTTTTTAAAATAATGAAAATTGTCCTCTCAGTTGGGTCTCTACAATACACCGACTGCACATCTGTCCTGTTAAATAGATCTAATCTGCGTACTTATGCTAAATTAAATTTCTTGACACAGAACTGTTTTGATATTTACACTATGTACTTAGCTAAACTAACTTAAAACTGTTTGACTGAACTGAATACCTTGAAATAGAAGTGTTTTTGACTATTAAACTCTGTACCCATGCTAAAATATGGAGTCATGTTCGGCCTTTTTGAACAACTCCGAGTTCTCACCTGGTGGCTTGCCAGGAATGTGTTGCCCCTCAAAGACTTTGCGTTCAGGGCAGGCTTGGCAGACATACCTGTTTGTCTTCACTGCAGCAGTGATTTGGAAGAAACGACTTTTAATGCCTTGTACTACTGCAAGCAGGTCTGCCCATTTTGGAGATACTTCGAGGAATGAACGGCCTGCATCGATACCAAACAGCTCGTGCTGCTCGACGTTGGTTGCGCTCTGGACAATATTGTTCCTCTTTATCAAGGTGAGATGCGTATGAAGTTTCCCGCGATCCTAGTTGTGGCTAGAATGGTTATTTGTGAGACGCGATGCAAGGGATTGTATGTCGGTGCAAACTTTTCTCATCGTGATCTGATTTTGTCCATTAGGCATCAACCTAGGATCAAAATAAAATCGATAGAAAACGCTCATATGGCATAACATTCCACAAAAAAGTGGGTGTGTGCAGCGAGCATGAAAGGGAGCAACGTATGAGTGATTTTTCCGTCTTTTTCCTGCATACGGCGAAGAAGGTCCGGGTCGTTCGGGGCCCCATCCCCAGTAAGTAGGAAATTTCTTCTACCCCTCTACCCACTAGTTAGCTATTTGATGCATGTTATTTGGTCCTGCCATTTAGTTCTTAGTCTCCAAGATCCTCCCTGCCCCCAATTCTTTTTTCACGTCAGACATCCTCCAGTCCCCATTTTTTATAAAAATCTTGGACCCACATTATTGTACGTAATCCATGCTACCCATTCCTCGCCGGGTCCTTCCCCGCCTTTCTTTTTTCCGTATTGTTTAGATCCAATCCCCACGTAGTGATAGTCCGGCTTGTTTTCGATCCGCTTGGACCCGGAAAACAGTCGGTTCTATATATCCCGGCTACGTAGAGCTAAGATACGGTAGTCTTAGCCAAGGTTTCCCCATCCGTTCCTCGGCTAAGACACGATAGACTTAGCCTCTCGTCCGTACGTCCCTCGGCTCCACAGAGCTATGACAGGGTAGTCTTAGCTACCCGTTTGTTCGTTCCTCGGTTAAACTGAACAAACAGGCGTTAGACTTAGCCACTGGTTTCTGTTCATTACACGGCTATACAGATTTAAGACACGGCAGTCTTAACCCACTCATTTGATCCTGCGAGACCAAGCTACCAGCAGTAAGTGCCGACCATACTCCAGTAATACAGCATCTAGTCCATGTGTGACTCACTGTTCTGATTACCATCAACACTTGTGGCCACACGGACACCAACCACCGGTTAAACCAAATTACCACTCATCCAGGACATCGATCGTCCAGCTGGCTCAGCTATAATCGATGGCCATCATCTGTCTCTATTATCAACGACAATTCCATCAGCTGTCCCTTCTATTTCCATTACTAATATGACCATCAAACTGTAACCCACGACAAAAGAAATTGATATTTGTTATTACTATTATGTTGCCATTGTACTCTTCATTGTTTTCCGGATGTGAATTTACTCACATGACCAAAAAAAAAAAAAAAATTTTTCAGGGTTGACGTTCTTATTGGCTCCGGAATATATATATATATATATATATATATATATATATATATATATAATGTAAGCGCCCGTAATTGAAAACAACTTGAAGGTTCCGTTTTGGGAGGGTGCTACTCGTTTCCTTGGATGGCACTAATTTACCCTTCATCCCTACCTTATAATATTGAGTGGTAAGCAAGGAGGTACCAAGTACCATTGATATAACTCAATCTAAGATGGAACCTTGGTCTCCAAAGGCATTGGCGAACAGTATATATGTTTATTTATTCAGATGTTTTTAAAGATAAAATATTTGCCTCCCATAGTAACACTATCATTGTTTTACAAGAATCGCTTTATCGTTAAAGAAACCACATTTTCCTAACTTCCCTTTCGGTATGCAATATTTCATATAAAGGATTTACATGTAGTTATTTGGTTTAAAGTTTTTTTTATTAATACTAATAACTCATTCAAAATAATCGGTGAGAGAGAGAGAGAGAGAGAGAGAGAGAGAGAGACAGCGAGAGACAGAGGGAGGGTGGGAGAGGGGGCTTACAAGATGGTGTGGGGCAAAAATTATACCCGATGGAAACCTAGTATAACTGAAACAACAATGCAATCACTGTCAGTGACGGAATAACGTGTCTCGTTATTATTTATAGAAAAAAGGTTAACACTTGACAGAAGCCGGAGGGTTCTGTGGTGTAGTGATTATCACGTCTGCTTAACACGCAGAAGGTCATGAGTTCGAAACTCCCCGGAACCTTTACATTTTTTTTAACTTCTAAGGAAAATTTTAAACAATATTGATGATTTAATTCGTTTTTTCTTACAAAGCAATTGCAGGGTTTTCAAGAGATACAAATTAGTGAAGACGAAAGGAAAAGATACCATGGGAAACGAGACAGTATGGGCCTGGTAATGGTGCACAGGAATAGGATTTCCCGAGGTGCTGCTAAATGAAAAGCTTTGGGTCTATCTTCCAGAATAATACAACGATTTATACGAACAACGTAGACAAGAGAAATTTGACAAAAATCAAGAAAATTAAAGAAAAACAACTTTATATTTTATATCATCTTGACAATGGCAATGATTATATAAAACGTGTTCTTATGTGTGTGTATTTAAAACTCGAATATTGTCAGTGAAATTGATTATGTGTATATGTGTGAGAATGTCGGAACTAAAGAGAGAAGATAGACTGATACATACAGACATACATACAGACATATATACATACATGTGTATGTGTATGTATATGTGTATATGTGTATCCTGTAATGTATGAGTATTTCAGTCTACTCTCCTAACCGTTGTGTTTATAAGTAGGTCATCTGGTATCACTCAACCCTTCTATACTGTGCTGACCCTGTGATGTCTGCGGCTCTTTCGGTCTCTAGCTTTGAACTAAAAACTAAATTGTAATTGAAATCTCCGGACGTCAGCGAAAACAAAAGACGTGGCCTATTTTAGGCAATCCGATTCACAGCAATTACTTATTTATTTTGAAACCTGAGTATATTTGTTTTTTTATGTGACAAATGTTTCTATAAGTTAGTTTTTGATCCGATTTTTCTAGAATATTCCATTCTGTGTGTCGTTCGTTGATTGGTTTAAAGACATAAGAGTGTAAAATCTATGTAAATGAGATTTTGATCCTTTTTTTTTTCCCTTGTAAATTCCTATTTACGTGTTGTTAGTTGATTAATCTAAAACTAAAGAAATATGTATCCTTTAATGGTAGACGATAAAGACCAATTTATAACTGAAAGAACATCGAGGGAATAAAATATTTTAGTTACTAGAAAAGACTGCTTCTCCACAAGCGGAAGAGGTTCTGTGGTGTAGTGGTTATCACGTCTGCTTCACACGCAGAGGGTCGCGAATTCGAAACTCATCGGAACTTTTTGTGGCTTTTCAATTAAAATTTTGTAAAAATTGAAGATTGATTTCCTTTTTTCTGACAAGGAAATAGCAATGTTTTCAAGGGAGCCAAATCAGTAAAGACGAAAGGAAACGTACTATGGAAAACGAGATGGTTTGGTGCTAGTCATTGTGTCTGATGAATACCTATCTTTAACCTAAAGAACAACCTGGGAATAAAATAGAAAAAGTTGACCTATCAATGGACGGGAAAGGTATTGAAATATATGCTAACATTTTTTGCAAAATATCAAAAATTACGGTAAAAATATTTTGCAACTCTCCTAACCGTTGTGTATATTAACATGTAATTTGGCGTCAATCTACCGTTATGAGCTGTGCAGGTCCTGTGATGTCTTCTGGTCTGTCGGTCTCTAACTTTGAACTCAAAACTTTGCTACTTATACATTTTAGTAATGAAAGGGGATCAAAGTAAAATATTTTTAGTTTATTACAGGAAAGTTTGGAGCTCGATATCACGGACGTCGGTGGAAATAAAATTTCTGACAATCAGATTCACAGAAATAATTTATTCATTTTGGAATCTAAGTAATTCCTAATTACGTGTTCTTGATTAATCTAAAACTAAAGAAATACGCATCTTTTAATGGTACCAGTTAAAGACCTTTTTTCAACCGAAAGAATGATCAGGAATAAAATATCTCTTTTACACTTTTATAAAAAGGTTGCTAACGTTTACACGTGTGAGGTTCCCTTGTGTAGTGGTTATTCCATCTGCTTAACAGGCTGAAGGTCACAAGTTCGAAACTCAGCGGAGCCTATTATTTGCTTTTTATTCGTTATGTAATTAAAATATTAAAAAATTGAAGATCTATTTTCGTTCAAGGAAATTGCAAGTTTTTACAGGGAGCCAAATGAGTGAAAACGAAAGAAAAAATTACAATGGAAAACGAGAAGGTGTGGCGCTAGTAATTGTACTTGATGAAAAACTACTTGCAACCGAAAGAACAACCAGGGTATAAAACCTCTCTTTAATAGTTATAAAATAAGATAGGCGTAAATGCTCGTTAGAGAGGCTGTTGGTGTAGTTTTTATCACGTCTGTTTAGCACGCAGTCTGGTGTGATTTCGGAACCTGCTTTTTCTTCTTTTTATTTTTTTCTAATTAACATGTTAAAAAAAAGATGAAGAATTATTTTGTTTTTTCTTACAAGGAACTATTTTTATTTAATTGAGGTAATGATTTTTTAAATATCAATGGTTTTTCGTTGATTATATTTTATTATTTTGTTTGGTAAGCATTCAAATTTCTTCCTCTGGATTATTCCAATTTACCCTTAATTCGTACCTTATAATGTTGAAAATTAAATAAGGAGGCATCAAGAAACATTTATTGAGTCTTTAGTATGACAACTTGGAATTGAGCCCAAGTCTTCTGAGCCTTTGGCCAACACTCCACCCACTCACAGAAACACACTGCAATAAAAAAAAAAAAACAGACAGAAGGTCGTGAGTTGGAAACTCGCCGGACCTGTTTTTTCATTTTTGAAAATTTCTTTTCTAATTAAAATATCTAAAAAATTGAAGATTGACTTTGTTTTTTCTTCTCGTGAAATAGCAAGGTTTTTAATTGAACCAAATCAGTGAAAACGAAAAGAAAAAATACAATGGAAAACAAGATGGTGAGGGGCTAGTAATTATCCCCGATAAATACCTACTTACAATCGTGGAATATAATGTCTGTTTTATATTTATAGAAAAATATTGAGGAGGAACAGATGCTAAAGAGTCCTGTTGTAGAGTTGATATTACTTCCGCTTAACACGCAGGAAGTTGTGAGTTCGAAATTCACCGGAAACAGTTTTGTCTTTTTTTTAATTAACATATTCCAAAAATAGGTTGGTTATGTTGTGGTTAAAGAAGTCAATATCTATTTAAAAGTACAAAACAGATTGTAATAATCATCAAACCATTGAAACACAAGATTATCCTTGGTTGTCACGTTGTACCAGTAGACCGTTTCCAACTCTGGACAATTCTTCCTGGTATTCAGGTAGCTTTAATGCTTCTGTGACTGCATTCTACGATGCCATTCCTGGCTGGTAATGCAGCGCAGAGGAACCTTAAATGCATGACCCAGCTGCTCGTAAGTGCCTTAAATTGCCTGCAAGTAAACGCAGTGTCATTGTCGGTCCATATCTCGGCTAGTAGCCCTTGTTAATAAAAAAAAATCGACTCCATCTGACGAATGACGCTGATGGAGTTTTGCCGTATGGCGAAACGGGGGGGGGACTACTATCAATAAGCGTCAGAAAATGTCCTCCATCCTAAATGGTCACGTCCATTGCAAATCTGCCCCATTTTCTCTTCCCTCTCAGTAATCGTCCATCTATGACGAGGACCTCAACAATCACGGGTCGAGCCTGCTCCACGCCAAATTTAATCTTTCTGTACCTACGGCACTTCCAGGTCCTCACGTCGGCGGTTAGCACACCCACCTCCTTCTGTGTCCATCAGCGACACACGGCTTTGCTCACTAGCATCTATGAATATCCGTTATAAAACCAGAGCCGTGCACTATCGTCCGTCAAAGAGCACTTTTACAATAGGCAATTGCCGGTTTTTCCCTTACCCAGGAAGAAGGCTGGCCCTTACGCCCTCTTCCCTTCGGCGTTTCCCTGGAATTCCGATGAAGGTCACGAGTTCGAAACTCGCCGGAGCCTTTACTTTTTATTTTATTCCTAAGGAACATATAAAAATATGGAAGATTTATTTTGTTTTTCAAGCAAGGTTTTCAAGAGAGACAAATTAGTGAAGACGAAAGGAAAACATACCATGGGAAACGAGACGGTGTGGGCCTGATAATGGTGCAGAGGAATAGGATTTCCCAAGATGCTGCTAAATTAAACCTTTGGGTCTATCTTCCACGATTGTATAACGATTTATACAAACAACGTAGACAAGAGAAATTTGACAAAAGCAAGAAAAGTAAAGAAAAACAACTTTATATTCTATATCATCTCGACAATGGCAATGATTATATAAAACGTGTTCTTATGTGTCTGTGTGTGTAAAACACGAATATTGTCAGTGAAATTGATTATGTGTATATGTGTGAGTATGTCGGAACTAAAGAGAGAAGATAGACCTGTATATACATACATGTGTATGTGTGTGCATATATGTTCATCCTGCAATGTATTTCAGTCTACTCTCCTAACCGTTGTGTTTATAAGCAGGTCATCTGGTATCACTCAACCCTTCTGTACTCTGCTGATCCTGTGATGTCTGCGGCTACTTCGGTCTCTAGCTTTGAACTAAAAACTTCTGTATTAATAGATTTTAGTAAAATAAAAGTGGATCAAAACTGAATATTTAAAGCTCATTACAGGTAAATTTAGATTTAGCCTAATGAGATGAGTGTTTGAAAATGGTCCGGGAGACTATGATTCAATCCCAGGTTGAGTCATACCAAAGCCTCAGAAAATGGTACTTGATGCCTCTTTGCTTAACATTCAGCATTATTAGGTAAGGATCAAAGGTAGAGTAGAGCAATCCAGGAAATGGAGTTGAGCCCTCCACAACACCTTTGTGTAGTAGCTATTGAAAAGGGAGCCTTCGGGTCAACCAAGACTAATGTGGCCAACTTTACTTTCTTACAGGTAAATTGTAATTGAAATCTCCGGACGTCAGCGAAAACAAAAGACAATCGGATTCACAGAAATTACTTATTTATTTTGAAACCTGAGTATATTTGTTTTTTTATGTGACAAATGTTTCTATAAGTTAGTTTTTGATCCGATTTTTCTAGAATATTCTATTCAGTGTGTCGTTCGTTGATTGGTTTAAAGACATAAGAGTGTAAAATCTATGTAAGTGAGATTTTGATCCTTTTTTCCCTTGTAAATTCCTATTTACGTGTTGTTAGTTGATTAATCTAAAACTAAAGAAATATGTATCCTTTAATGGTAGACGATAAAGACCAATTTACAACTGAAAGAACATCGAGGGAATAAAATGTCTCCTTTATAGTTACAACAAAAGATTGCATGGCAACTAACGGATGAGGTTCCGTGGTGTAGTGGTTATCACGTCTGCTTCACACGCAGAAGGTCGCGAGTTCGAAACTCGTCGGAACCTTTTGTGGCTTTTAAAAATTTATTTTTTAATTAAAAATTTGTAAAAATTGAAGATCGATTTTCTTTTTTCTTACAAGGATATAGCAAAGTTTTCAAGGGAGCAAAACCAATAAAGACGAAAGGGAAAATAGAATGGAAAACGAGATGGTTTGGTGCTAGTAATGGCATCTGATGAAAACCTATTCATAACTGAAAGAACAACCTGGAAATAAAATGTCTCTTTCATTCTTATAGAAAAAGTTGATATATCAGTGGACGGGAAAGGTATTGAAATCCATGCTTAAAATGGTTTGCAAAAGGACACCATAATGAATATTTTTTTTAAAAAATTACCCTTCCTCCAGAGAGTGGAGGCTGCAGCGACACAACAACAATACAATATGTACACGTTATTTTTCCTTTTTTATTTTGAATCTAAAGTTTAGCATTGTTTTCTTCCAAGTTGGTAGTCCTTAAGCCTGTGCGGCATTGGTCTGGCACGGAGAAGTCTGGTTCTGAGGTTTGACCCATCGTTAGATTTTGTTACCGTCAGGTGGAGTGAAGAATCATTTGTTACTGTCGGTAGTGGTAGGATAGATAACATCGGTGGTTAATTGGTTGCTAGTGGGTTTTGTGTTATCGGTTGACGTTTTGGGCTTCATGACATATCAACTTTTGTACGTTATTTAACACCAAATCCATTTTTATGCAAATAGTCAGTTCTATTTCTAACAATTCAGTGTAGCATGTGTACACAGTTTAATTGAATAAACTGAGTAGATTTTAAAGAGAAATGTTTTTGACAAACAGTTCTAATTCAGCTAATTCAGTTTTATATAAGATGTGGTTTTGTTTACACATATTTAAATGTGAAAACAGTTCTATATTAAACAATCCAGTTTAGTGTAAGTTAAGTCCACAGTTTAATTGTTAAAAGCATTTCTATTTCAAGTTATTAAGTTTAGTCAAATAGTTGTAATTCAAACAATTCAGTTTAACATAAGTATGCTGTTTAGTTCTATTTAACCCAGAGATGGGGCCCTATCAGTTGCTACGATTCCGGTCCAGAGTGGACATGGAAGCGATGGGAATGAAGGGGTTCTCTGCATTCCCGAAAGCTCCAGCATTACTGGAACCTCATCATCAGATTGTTTAGTGTCATATCCAGGACACACATCGGTGCTGGGTATTCTTACCCCTCGGCAGAGAAGATGTATTCTACCACCGCAGCCAACTGGGCAACCTTCTCCAGAGATATAATCAGTATACTCTAAGTATTGGCAACAGGACTGTAAGATTATGCTTATGAAGATTAAAATGCAAATAAAGTGAAAATAAAATTATGAGTTAGACTGGGCAAGGGTTTTGTTGGTCCACTTAAATGGGTGGATATAGCAGCTGATAGGGCGACATTTGTGGGTCAATTATGTTGGTCATATTGCTAACTCCTCCATTCTTCTTTCGGTTAAGTTTTTCAAATAATTGAATATAACTTTACTAGTCAGTTAACTTAGGCAGTTGGTTCCGTGGTGTAGTGGTTATCACGTTTGCTTTACACGCAGAAGGTCGCGAGTTCGAAACTCGCCGGAACCTCTCTCCTTTTTTTCTTAAACATTTTGTTTAAAAAAACTCGCATTATGTGGTTCCCTTTTTAAAAATAGTTTCTCCAGCATCCGTTGCATTTTAGTGGTCATTGTTTTATTTGATTCAAATCCTACTTCATCAAGATATTTTTCACCTCTCAACACGTAGAAGATTATTCGTTTAGTATTTGCTAAAGAAAATTTCTAAAAAGGAAATTGATTTTTGTTGTTCCTTCGTGAAAATTGCCCAGTCAGCTGGGGCTGTGCAATACACCGACGGCACCTCTGTCCTGATATGACGCTAAATAATCTGATGGTGAGGTTCCAGGATGCTGAAGCTTTGGGGAATACACGTTTACAAGTCAGTTTCTGCGGGTAGTTGGCTCCGTAGTGTAGTGGATATCACGTCTGCTTTACACGCAGAATGTCGGGAATCTGCATAAACTAAATTCCTTGAAATAGAACTATTTTGATATTTAAACTATGTACGTAGCTAGACTAAATTGTTTGAGTTAGAACTGTTTGACTAAACTGAATATCTTGAAATAGACGCGTTTTTGACAAGTGAAACGTGCACTCATGCTAAACTGAATTGTTTGAAAGAGAGCTGATTATTCGCATAAAAAAGGTTTGGCATTAAATAACCTAGTAAGGTTTGATATATCATAAAACCTAAACAACCAACGAACATCAGTTAAAATGAATTCGAGAAACCTAGGAGGTTCACATTGTGATCTGAGTTAAAACAACTGAACAAAGCTGTTTGTATTTCACATAGAGCTAATGCCCAAGCTAAATGTATGAATAGATCTATTCTCCATTTCTCTAGGTGTAGCCTGGACTTGCCGGAACCTTGATATGGCAAGCGGTCTAAAGTTCGAAACTCTCCGGAACTTGTCTTGTCTTTTTAAAAAATTTCTTTTCTAATTAAATATTTAAAAAATTGAAAATATGTTTTGCTTTTTTCCCCAGGAAATAGCAAGTTTTTTAAGTGAGCTAACCCAGTAAAAATGAAAGCACAAAATACAATGGGAAACGAGATGTTTGTGGGGCCAGTATATATCCCCGATAAAGACCTATTTACAATCGTGGAATATAATGTGTGTTTTTGTACTTCTAGAAAAATATTGATTACGAACTGACGCTAAAGAATCTCGTTCTATAGTTGATATTATTTCTGTTTAACTCGTAGAAGGTTGCGAGTTTGAAATTAACCGGAACCTCTTTAGTCTTTTTTTAATCAACATATACCAAAAATTGAAGAATGGTTTTGGTTTGATTTATAAGGAAATGGAAAGAATTTCAAGGAAGCCAAATCAGTGGAGACGAAAGGAAAATATACAAAGGAAAACGAGACGGTGGTGGGTTGGTAATGATACTCGATGAAAACCTACTTATAACCGAAAGAACAACCTTAGAATAAAATGTCTCTTTTATTCTTATAGAAAAAGATTGATTATAGTGGACAGTAAAGGGTCACGTAGTGTAATGGCTTTACTGTCTACATAACACCCGGAATGTCTTACACCCGCACACCACCTGACCCGTATCTGGTGGAAGAAGAGGACCTATATCATTTCTGACATACCATTTTATTTTTAATTAAAAAATTAAACAAAACTAAATCCATTACTTTGTTTCTTGCAACTGTTAGTTTAACAATTACCCAAAACGTGTTAAAACGTAAAAGATTACTTGTTCGGAAATTTCCTTATTGCCTTTATAGAACAAAATCGTTTTCGGTTGCTTCTGTGTTAAAATGAATTTGTATAACACTGCTTCTTGCTGTTCCGTATTTGAAATAATGAAAATAAGTTTTTAATGTTCCATCTCAACCATACTAAGCAAATTGGTTCCGTAGTGTGGTGGTTATAACGTCTGCAACTGTTAGTTTAACAATAACCCAAAACATAAACAGGTTCCGGCGAGTTTCGAACTCGCGACCTTCTGCGTGTTAAGCAGACGTGATAACCACTACACCACGGAACCTCACTGCCTAAATTAGTCAATATTTTTCTATAAGTATAAAAGACAGCTTTTATTCCATGATTGATTGTTCGGTTGTGATAAGGACATTGCACCGATATGACACAAGGCCAAATGAATCAGGAAAATAAGAAAACTCAAACGTAATAGGGGAGGTTTCCTTGTTAAGCTCCCTAACCATTACATCCTCTTCTTTCGGTTGGAAATAGATTTTCATCATCTACAATTATTAGACAACATCAACCCGTTTCCCATTGTATTTTTTCCTTTCGTCTTCACTGATTTGGCTCGGTGGAAAACCTAGCAATTTTCTTGTAAGTAACAACAAAACCAGACTTTAATTTTTTAAAATAAGTTGACAAAAATTTTCCACCGACTTGCGAACTCACGATATTCCGGCTGTAATGTAGACAGTATAGCCATTACACCACAAGACCCTTTGCTGGCCACTATAATCAATCTTTTTCTATAAGAATAAAAGAGACATTTTATTCTAAGGTTGTTCTTTCGGTTATAAGTAGGTTTTCATCCTCTAATGTTACATCTCAACCATAGTAAGCTAATTGGTTCCGTAGTGTAGTGGTTATCACGTCTGCTCTACACGCAGAAGATCGCGAGTTCGAAACTGGGCAGAACCTTTTATTTTTGAAAAATATTTTGTTAAAAAATCTCGTATTATATCGTTCCCATTTTCAAAATAGTTTGTACAGCGTCCGTTGCATTTAAGTGTTCATTGTTTTATATGATTCAAATTCGACTTCATCAAGATATTTTTCACCAGTCAACACTTACAAGATTATTCGTTCAGAATATCTTGAAGAGAATTTCTAAAAATAAAATTGATTTTTGTTCTTCTTAAATGAAAATTGCCCAGTCGGCTGGGGCTGTACAATACACCGACTGCACCCCTGTCCTTGTATGACACTAAACAATCTGATGGTGAGGTTCCAGTGATGCTGAAGCTTTGGGGAATATGGAACACCCATCCATTCTTATCACTTCCAGGTTTGCACTGGCCAGGAGTGGTAACACCTGATAGGGTTCTATCAAGTGGTTGAATAGATCTAATCAGCGTACATATGCTAAATTAGATTGCTTGAAATAGAAATGTTTTGATATTTAAACTGTGTACTTAGGTAAACTAACTTGTTTTAGTTAGAACTGTTTGACTAAACTATATCTTGAAATAGAAACGTTTTTGACAATTAAAACGTGCACTCATGCTAAACTGTATTGTTTGAAAGAGAACTGATTATTCGTATAAAAAAGGTTTGGCATTAAATAACCTAGTAAGGTTTGATATGTCATAAAACCCAAAAAACCAACGAACATCAGTTAAAATGAATTCGAGAAACCTAGGAGGTTCACATTGTGATCTGAGTTAAAACAACTGAACAAAGCTGTCTGCATTTTACATTGAGCTAAAGCCCAAGCTAAATATATGAATATATCTTTTCTCCATTTCTCTAGGTGTAGCCTGGACTTGCCGGAACCTTGATATGGCAAGCGGTCTAAGTTCGAAACTCGCCGGAATTTGTCTTGTCTTTTTAATAAATTTCTTTTCTAATTAAAATATTTAAAAAATGGAAAATATATTTTGTTTTTTTTCCCCATGAAATAGCAAAGTTTTTAAGTGGGCCAAATCAGTGAAAATGGAAGAACAAAATACAATGGGAAACGATATGTTGTGGGGCCAATATATATACCCGATAAAGACCTATTTACGATTGTGGAATAAAATGTCTGTTTTAAAACGAGATGGTGTGGGGTTAGTAATTATAGTCGATGAAAACCTACTTATAACCGAAAGAACAACCTTAGAATAAAATGTCTCTTTTAATCCCATGGAAAAAGATTGATTATAGTGGCCAGCAAAGGGTCTCGTGGTGTATTGGCTATATTGTCTATATAAAAGCCGGAATGTCATGAGTTTGCAAGTCGGCGGAAAATGTTTGTCAACTTATTTTAAAAAATTGAAGTCTGGTTTTGTTGTTATTTAGAAGAAAATAGCTAGGTTTTCCAGAGAGCCAAATCAGTGAAGACGAAAGGAAAAAATACACTGGGAAAAGAGATGATGTTGTCTAATAATTGTAGAGGATGAAAATCTACTTACAAACGAAGGAAGAGGATGTAATGGTTAGGGAGCTTAACTAGGAATCCTCCCCGATTAGGTTTGAGTTTTCTTGTTTGCCTGATTCATTTGGCCTTGCGTCATATCGGTGCAAAGTCCTCATCAAAACCGAACGAACAACCTTAGAATGAAAGCTCTCTTTTATACTCATAGAAATATATTGACTGCTTCAGGCCCTAACGTTCCGTGGTGTAGTGGTTATCACATCTGCTTAACGCATAGAAAATCGTGAGTTCGAAACTCGCCGGACCCTGTTTGGATTTTTTTAAAACTAACAGTTGCAAGTAACAAAGTAATGGATTTAGTTTTGTTTAATTTTAAATAAAAAAAAATGGTATGTCATAAATGATATATGTTATTTTATTCCACCAGATTCGGGTCATGTGGTGTGCGGGTGTAAGTTATTCTTGACTGGCTGTCTTCTTCCACTAGATGTGGGTTAGGAGGTGAATGGGTGTAAGTAGTTCTTGTATGGCTGGTATGTTATTTGTGATAATGTGTGTTCCGTGGGTCGGTAAGCTATAAGCAGTTTTGGTGGTATGTTGGATTGCGAGTGTTAATTGGCAGGGCGTCTGCGTTCGTTAATCTTGTCCGAATCCGACACGTAGTGATTCTCTTTGGAAGTTCCCCGGAGTAGACTGGCCTTTTTGAACTTTTGTTGAGTGTTTTATAGCCACGTTTGCGTTTGAGTCGGCTCGAAGAGAACTTTGGCGGGGAAAGTTCATGATTGGTTGAAAAAAGGACATATTTAATTCTTTCATCCTGAATATATTATTTTAAAGTTCTGATTCTGTGGAGTCTTTCTCGTAAAACCTATGGAGCTGTATTAAGCAGATCAAGTGTGTGAATTTGAAAGAGTTGTCTTGGCGGATTATTGGTAGAACATCCACTGAATATTATTGCTCATCGTTTGATTTATTAATTTTATTTTGTTTAATCTGATTGCACGAAGATTCTATCCAGATATTTCCCATGAGTTAAAACATAGAAGAGTAATTGTTCGGAAATTGCGTTATTGTTATTCATAGAACAAAATCGTTTTCTATTGTTTCTGTGTTAAAATGAATTCGTATAACATTGCTTCTTGCTATTCCGTTTTTTTAATAATGAAAATACGTTTAAAACGTTACATGTAAACCGTATTAGCGCAATTGGTTCCGTAGTTTTATGGCTATCACGTCTGTTTTATGTGCAGAAGTTCGCGTGTTCGAAACTCACCGGAACCTTTTTCTTTTAAAAAAATATTTTCTTAAAAAACTCGTATTTTTTTCGTAGAAATAACTCCAAGACTCATTTGTAACAACAACAAGCCCCTTCAGGCATTACCGATATTGGGCCGCTTATGTTATATAAGTAGACCAACATCCTCCATACATACAAAAGTCTGAAGTGTTCATTCAATGTGAGTTGCCATTCACCATATCGGTTGGGTGTCTTGCCTGTGGTGACTCTCTTGAGACGTGGTTGTCTTTCAGCCATGTCTGGTTGTTGCTGTTTGGTGTTTTGTTCACTGTCATTTCTGATGATATCTTGTTTGTGGTTTGTTTTCGTCATGTTGTTGTGTTTTGGTTTAGTTGTGAGTCTTAGGTGTCTCCTATTTCTCCCTAGTGTTTTCCCATTTTCCAGTTCGATCATGTATCGTCGGTATTCAATCTTTTCTGTGACAACTGCCCTTTTCCAATATTGGTTCTTGCCATATGCCTTCACAGTCACCTGGTCACCTTCTCTTAATTCTATCAGGTCATGGGCATTTTTGTCATAGTATTTCTTTTCATGTTGTTTTGCCTTTTGTATTTTAGTTTTTGTTTCTTCCACATCAAATGGGGATAGAAATTTCTTCATCGTAGGCAGTACACTTCTCAATTGTCTTCCAAAGAATCTCTGTGCTGGGGACATTCCTATGGATTTTGATGGTGTGTTGGTGAATTCTGGTATGGTCAGACAAGGATCGCTTTTTTCATTATTACATTTTTTATGATGCATTTTATTTGTTTTACAGCTGATTCTGCCATTCCATTGGAGTTTGGCATCTCTGGTGAGCAGGGATTCAATCTAAATCCGTATTTATGGGCCAATTCTCTCATCATTTTGTTATCAAATGCAGGGCCCCCATCACTTACAACTTCCTCTGGGATGCCATATCTCATGAAGTGTTTCTTTATCAGCTTGATTGTGCAACATGATGATGTTCCGTGGATTCGATCAACCAAGGTGTAATTGGAGAAATAATCCATACAGACTAGGTATTTCCTTCCATCCAGTGTCATGGTATCGAGGCCAATACGTTGGAATAGGTATTCCGGCACTGGTCTTGTGATTAGTGTCTCTTTGCTATTTCTTGCAGAATATCTGCTACACTGTTCACAGTTGATATAACGTTCCTGTATTTCGTGCCTCATTCCTGGCCAGAAGATTGTCTAGGGCGCGTCTCATGTTACTTTCAACTGCTAAATGGCTTGTGTGTGCCCTCTTCTTCATGTCATTTCTCATTGAGGCAGGTATAAAGACTCTGTCTTTATAAAATATAAGATTATCCTTTGTTGACAGGTAGTCTCTGAATTTATACAGGTGCTTCAACTAAGGTTCAAGGATTTTATATCGCATTGGGAAGCCTTGTTTAATTAGTTTTATGAGCTTCTGTAGATCCTTATCTTCTTTGGTGGAACTGACTAGACTGTCTTTGGTCTGTTCAGCAAGAAATTCTAATAGATTCACTTCACTGAAATTAAACTGGAAATTGTCATCCTCTACTGGGGCTCGCGAAAGAGCATCAGCAATGATTATGTCACTGCCCTTTTTGTATGTTATTTTGTAGTCAAACTTTTGTATTGAAAGCACCATTCTTAACAGTCTTTTTGGTATTTCGCTTAGAGGTTTGTTGCTGATTGCTTCTAATGGTTTGTGGTCCGACTCTATTGTTACATGTCATCCGTAACAATAGTCACTAAACTTGTGTAGTCCAAACACAACGGCTCTCATCTCTTTTTCAATTGGTGCAGAGTTCTTTTCATGGTCATTCCACACCTTTGATGCGTATGATACTGGTTTTCCCTTCTGTGGGAGGACAGCTCCCACACCTTCATCAGACATGTCAGTCTGTATCGTGACTGGCTTTTCTAAGTCATAATAAGCCAAGATAGGTGTGTTTGCTATAGCTTTCTTTATGTCTTCGAATGCTCTTTGTTGTACCTCCTCCCATTGTAAAATCTGGTCATTCCGCGTTAGCCTGTTTAGAGGTTCACATTTTGTCGTCAGTGAGTGATCAAATTTCGAGAGGTATTTAACCATTCCTATGAAGCGCCTTAGATTATGCAAATCGGGAGGTGCTGGGAACAACTATTATTACCCGTATTTTTTCTTCATCAGGCTTCAAGCCTGATGAAGTGTTAGTCAGTGTATGACCCATGTAAGTGACTTCCTCTGTGAGGAATTTGCATTTGTCGGGGTTAATTTTTATGTTTCTTTCTCTGCCTCTCTGCAAATATGCTCGCAAGTTCTGGTTGTGGTTATTGATGGCTTGGTCTGAGTTGTTTCCAAATCCTTCAACTAGACAGTCATCTTGAATAATGCTAACCCCGTTTATCCCTTGGAATTGTTCGATCATTTTTGTTTGGAATGCCTTGCTGGCTGGTGTGATACCCATAGGTAATCTTTTGTATCGATAATTGCCCTGAGGCGTTCCGAAGGCGGTCAGTTCTCTTGCCTTGTCGTTCAACTTGCAATGCCAGTATCCACTTCTTACGTCCAATTTACTAAATTTTATTGTGTTTTTATTTGCAAACCTGTGAGTGATGGATTCCAAGCTTGGTACCTGGCAGTGGTAGTTGTTGATCAGTGCCTTGTTTAATGGTTTGGGGTCTAAACATATCCAGTTTTCCGCTGCGTTTTCTTTCAATCACATAGTTATTGAGCCATGAGCTAGGTCCTTCCAGTTTCTCAATTATATTGTCCCTCATCATTTTGTCTAGTTCCTGTTTGAATTGTTTTTCCAGTGCAAATGGGACACCTCTTATTGGTTGTTGTATAGGAACTGTGCCTGGCTCTGTTTGGAGTGTTAGTTCGCCTTCAAATTCACCAAATCTCTCTTGAAAAACGTCTAGGAATTCTAGTAAAATCCCTTTGATGGAATCATCAATGTCTAGTTTTCTGATGTCTTTCAGGACTTGTTCTTTGAGGTCATCGCATTCTACAGCTGAAACTGTCGAGTCAAACTGATCTAGGTTGAACCGTATTAAATTTAGCTTTTGGCAACGAGTACAGCTTAAAATTGGTTGTACCTTCTCATTCACAATCAGGACTAAAGAGGTCACTTTTCTTCAGGGTTGATAAGTTCTACCTGCATTGTTCCTTCGGTTCTGACCTTTTTCCCTCCGTATACTGAAATATCAACTTTCTTACCTTTTTTTAGTAAGTGTTCCATTTTGTTGTCCTTAACGAATGTTGCAGGAAGTACATTTACAGTTGCTCCAGAATCTATCATGAATTTAATGGGCTTCCCGTTTAATTTTAAATTCGCATGAACTTTATGAATTGTCTCCCCTACAACGTGAAAACATTCGTTAACTTTTTGCTCGCTGTAGTTACCCTTGCAAATTCTTGATGTGGCAAAATGTTGTTGTTTTTTTTGCATCTAAAAAATGTTTAACCATAAGCTGGACAGTTTCTTGTTCCATTTTAAATGGCTTCTTTTTTTTTTCTTCCAGTCGCATTGATATCTTTCTCGTATATGTCGTCATCAACATTTACTTTTTCGTATTTTTCAATTTTTTGCGACTGGATTTTACTTTGTTCTGCAGCTCAGCATCGGTCAATACACTTTGTCAGGGTTAAATCTGGTTCCCTCAGGAGAATTTCTCGCGTTTTTTTTAATCGTGTATTCCTTTTATTATTTGTAATTTTATCATATCGTTCTCAGTGACGTTATTCCATTCACAATCTTTAGAACTCGATTTCAAATTAACAAATAGTCCTCAAAGCTTTCATCTTAACTTTGTTCTTTCCGTAGGAATTCCACTCTGTCTACAGTCAATGTTTTCATAGGTTTGTAGTAGTCCTTAAATGCTTCGATAACCATTCCAAGTTTTTTTTTTCGTCATCATTTTCAATCGTTTCTCCTTTCGAATTTTTAATTGTTAGGGTTTTGTGTATTTGTTGGCCCTTTTTTCCTAAAAGGTAAATAAACAAACTTCTTTTTTTCTTTTCAACATTTGCAGCTTTAGTGGTACTATCTCTACCCTCCCGTTCAAATTTCTGAAATCCAAAAAAAAAGATTCACTTCGTCAAGCCACTCGTTAAATGCTTACTGCCCAGTCAAAACATTGGGGTGGGTTGATTGACATCATCTTTTGGGGTTTTAAACAAAGTAGTACTAACTCAGATTATCGCCAAGTTCGTCCTTCTGACACCATGTTTAGTAGAAATAACTCCAAGACTCATGTGTAACAACATACGTGTTTTATTGCCGCCATCTTTTTCTGACTGTCCCTCAGTAAAAAGAGCCTCTTCAGGTATTACCGATACTGGGCCGCTTATGTATATAAGTCGGCCAACAGTATTAAGTCGTTCCCATTTTAAAAATAGTTTGTACAGCGTCCGTTGCACTTTAGTGTTCATTGTTTTATTTGATTCAAATTCTACTTCATCAAGATATTTTTCACCAGTCAACTCTTAGAAAATTATTCGTTCAGAATATCCTAAAGAGAATTTCTAAAAAGGAAACTGATTTTTGTTCTTCTTGTTGCGTAGCCATATACATGAATATGGCCATGTGCGAAATAGACATGTAATGTTCATAACGATAGAATATATAAAGAACAGGAATCTCAAAAAACACGTAACTACTTCTTGTTCAGGTACGAAACCTTTTTATTAACTTTGAGTTAAAGGTTTCGACGTAAGGAGGAGAGACACAATCTTCTATGCTGTCTTATTCATTTGGCCCCCAACTCGAGTGGCCCCCCATAGGGCGCAAACTCGCCTCGCGCCTGCGAGCTCCAACATCGATCCTTCTCGTTTGGCGTCTAAAACCCGACTCTTACTTTCTTCAAATTCTCACACGAACTTCTGCGTGCTTCCGGTGCGTGACGTCACCCGCACCTTGTCACCCAGTATCATCTTGGACTGTTATGACATCTGAGTGACACCTCCATCCGCTCGCGCGCACCTGCGTCAACACCTGCTTCAATCTTACACCCAAACAACCCATGTGTTGAGCCGAAAGGTTCTCAGCCTAACTAAACTCAAAGTCATGAACCGAAATCCCTCGGCTATTTCATAACATTCTTAAATGAAAATTGCCCAGTCGGCTGGGGCTGTAGAATACACCGACTGCACCTCTGTCCTTGTATGACACTAAACAATCTGATGGTGAGGTCCCAGTGATGCTGAAGCTTTGAGGAATATGGAACACGCATTTATTCCTATAGCTTCGAGGTTCACTCTGGCCAGGAGTGGTAGCACCTGATAGGGTCCTATCTAGGGGTTAAATAGATCTAATCTGCGTACTTATGCTAAACTAAATTGCTTGAAATAGAAATGTTTTGATATCTAAACTGTGTACTTAGGTAAACTAACTTGTTTGAGTTAGAACTGTTTGACTAAACTAAATATTTGGAAATAGAAGCGTTTTTGACAATTAAAACGTGCACTCATGCTAAACTGAATTGTTTGAAAGAGAGCTGATTATTCGTATAAAAAAGGCTTGGCATTAAATAACCTAGTAAGGTTTGATATGTCATAAAACCCACAAAACCAAAGAACATCAGTTACAAGGAATTAGAAAAACCTAGGAGGTTCACATTGTGATCTGAGTTTAAACAACTGAACAAAGCTCTTTGCATTTCACATAGAGCTAATGCCCAAGCTAAATGTATGAATATATCGATTCTGCATTTCTCTAGGTGTAGCCTGGACTCGCCGGAACTTTGATATGGCAAGCGGTCTAAAGTTTGAAACTCACCGGAACTTGTCTTGTCTTTTTTAAAAATGTCTTTTCTAATTAAATATTTTAACAATTTAAAATATTTTTTGCTTTTTCCCCAGGAAATAGCAAGGTTTTTTAAGTGAGCCAACTCAGTAAAAATGAAAGCACAAAATACAATGGGAAACGAGATGTTTGTGGGGCCAGTATATATCCCCGATAAAGACCTATTTACAATCATGGAATATAACGTGTGTTTTATACTTCTAGAAAAATATTGATTACAAATTGACACGAAAGAATCTCGTTTTATAGCTAATATTATTTCTGTTTAACTCTTTGAAGTTTGAGAGTTCGAAATTAACCGGAACCTCTTTAGTCTTTTTTTAATCAACATATTTGAAAAATTGAAGAATGATTTTGATTTAATTTATAAGGAAATGGCAAGATTTTCAAGGAAGCCAAATCAGTGAAGATGAAAGGAAAATATACAATGGAAAACGAGACGGTTGTTGGTTAGTAATTATACGCGATGAAAACCTACTTATAACCGAAAGAACAGACTTGGAATAAAATGTCTCTTTTATACTTATAGAAAAAGATTGATTATAGTGGCCAGTAAAGGGTCACGTAGTGTAATGACTATACTGTCTACATAACAGCCGGAATGTGGTGAGTTCACAAGTCACTGGAAAATCTTTGTCAACTTATTTAAAAAAATTGAAGTCTGGTTTTGTTGTTACTTACAAGAAAATAGCTAGTCTTTCCACCGAGCCAAATCAGTGAAGACGAAAGGAGAAAATACAATGGGAAACGAGTTGATGTTGTCTAATAATTGTAGATGATGAAAATCTACTTCCAACCGAAAGAAGAGGATGTATTGGTTAGGGAGCTTAACAAGGAAACCTCCCCGATTACGTTTGAGTTTTCTTATTTGCCTGATTCATTTGGCCTTGCGTCATATCGATGCAAAGTCCTTATCACAACCGAACGAACAATCTAGGAATAAAAGCTTTCTTTTATACTTATAGAAAAATATTAACTCAAATTGCCACTGAGGTTCCGTGGTGTAGTGGTTATCACGTCTGCTTAACACGCAGAAGGTCGCGAGTTCGAAACTCGCCGGAACCTGTTTGTGTTTTGGGTTATTGTTGAACTAACTGTTGCAAGAAACAAAGTAATGGATTTAGTTTTGTTTAATTTTAGATAAAAAAAAAAGTTGTGTCAGAAATGATATAGGTTCTCTTCTTCCACCAAATACGGTTCATGTGGTGTGTGAGTGTAAGTCATTCTTGTCTCTTGTCCCTAGATGTGGGTTAGGAGGTGAATGGGTGTAAGTAGTTCTTGTGTGGCTGGTTTGTTATTTGTGAAACTGGGTGTTACGTGGGTCGGTAAGGTATAAGCAGTTTTGGTGGTATGTTGGATTGCGAGTGTTGATTGGCTGGGCGTCAGCGTTCGTTAATCTTGCCCGAATCCGACACGTGGTGATTCTCTCTGGAAGTTCCCCGGAGTCGACTGACTTTTTTGAACTTTTCCTGAGTGTTTTATAGCCACGTTAGGGTTTGAATCGGCTGCAAAAAAAACTTTGGTTCATGATTGGTAGAAAAAAGGACATATTTAATTCTTTCATCCTGAATATATTATTTTAAAGTTCTGATTCTGTGGAGTCATTCTCCTAAAAGCCATGGAGTTGTATTAAGCAGATCAAGTGTGTGGATTTGAAAGGATGGTCTTGGCGGATTATTGGTAGAACATCCACTGAATATTATTGCTCATCGTTTGATTTATTAATTATATTTTGTATAATCTGATTAAACGAAGATTTTATCCAGATATTTCCCATGTGTTTAAACGTAAAAGATTACTTGTTCGGAAATTTTCTTATTGTTTTCATTGAACTAAATCGTTTTCTGTTTTTTGTGTGTTAAAATGAATTCGTATAACACTGCTTCTTGCCGTTTCGTTTTTAAAATAATGAAAATTACCCTGTCGGTTGGGGTTCTACAATACACCTACTGCACATCTGTCCTGGCATGACACTAAACAATCTGATGGTGAGGTTCCAGTGATGCCGAAGCTTTGGGGAATATGGAACCCTCATTCATTCGCATCGCTTCCATGTCCACTTTGGCCAGAAGTGGTAGCACCTGATAGGGTCCTATCTAGGGGTTAAATAGATCTAATCGGCGTACTTATGCTAAATTAAATTGCTTGACATAGAACTGTTTTGATATTTACACTATGTACTTAGCTAAACTAACTTGTTTAAGTTAAAACTGTTTGAATAAACTGAATACCTTGAAATAGAAGTGTTTTTGACTATTAAACTCTGTACTCATGCTAAATTTGGGTTTGATGTTCGGCCTTTTTGAACAACTCCGAGTTCTCACCTGGTGGCTTGCCAGGAATGTGTTGCCCCTCAAAGGCTTTGCGTTCAGGGCAGGCTTGGCAGACATACCTGTTTGTCTTCACTACAGCAGTGATCTGGAAGAAACGACTTTTAATGCCTTGTACTACTGCATGCAGGTCTGCCCATTTTGGAGATACTTTGAGGAATGAACGGCCTGCATCGATACCAAACAGCTCGTGCTGCTCGACGTTGGTTGCGCTCTGGATAATATTGTTCCTCTGTATCAAGGTGAGATGCGTATGAAGTTTCTCGCGATCCTAGCTGTGGCTAGAATGGTTATTTGTGAGACGCGATGCAAGGGACTGTATGTCGGTGCAAACTTTTCTCATCGTGATCTGATTTTGTCCATTAGGCATCAGCCTAGGATCAAAATAAAATCGATAGAAAACGCTCATATGGCATAACATTCCACAAAAACGTGGGTGTGGCGCAGCGAGCATGAAAGGGAGCAACGTATGAGTGATTTTCCGTCTTTTTCCTGCATACGGCGAAGAAGGTCGGTAGTGAGTAGGAAATTCCACAAAAAAGTGGGTGTGGCGCAGCGAGCATGAAAGGGAGCAACGTATGAGTGATTTTCCGTCTTTTTCCTGCATACGGCGAAGAAGGTCGGTAGTGAGTAGGAAATTTCTTGTAACCCTCTACCCACTAGTTAGGTATTTGATGCGTGTTATTTGGCCCTGCCACTTAGTTGTTAGTCTCAAAGATCCTCCCTTCCCCCCAATTCTTTTTTCACGTTAGACTTCCTCCAGTCCCCTTCTTTAAAAAAAATCTTGGACCCAAATTATTGTATGTAATCCATGCTACCCATTCTTCGCTGGGCCCTTCCCCGCTTTTCTTTTTTCCAAATTGTTTAGATCCAATCCCCACGTAGTGATAGTCCGGCTTGTTTTCGATCCGCTTGGACACCAGAAAACAGTCGGTTCTCCATATTCCGACTACGTAGAGCTAAGACACGGTAGTCTTAGCCAAGGTTTCCCCATCCGTTCCTCGGCTAAGACACGATAGACTTAGCCTCTCGTCCCTACGTCCCTCGGCCCCGCAGAGCTAAGACACGGTAGTCTTACCCAGCCGTTTGTTCGTTTCTCAGTTAAACAGAACTAACTGGCGGCAAACTTAGCCACTGGTCTCTGTTAATTACTCGGCTATACAGTGTTAAGACACGGCTGTCTTAACACACTCATTTGAACCTGCGAGATCAAGCTACCAGCACTAAGTGCAGACCATACTCCAATAATACAGCATCTAGTCCATGAGTGACTCACTGTTCTGATTACCATCAACACTTGTGGCCACACGGACACCCACCACCGGTTAAACCAAATTACCACCCAACCAGGACACCGATCATCCAGCTGGTTCAACTATAATCGACGGCCATCATCTGTCTCTATTATCAACGACAATTTCACTAGCTGTCCTTTCTATTTCCATTACTAATATGACCATCAAACTGTAACCCACGACAAAAGAAATTGATATTTGTTATTACTGTTATGTCGCCTTTGTACTCTTCATTGTCTCCGGATGTGAATTTACTCACATGACCAAAAAAAAAAAAAAAAAATAATTTTCAGGGTTGACGTTCTTATTGGCTCCGGAATATATATATATATATATATATATATATATATATATATATAAGTAAGCGACCGTAATCGAAAACAACTGGCGGGTTTTCTTTTGAGAGGGTGCTACTCGTTTCCTTGGATGGCTCTAATTTGCCCTTCATCCCCACCTTATAATACTGGGTAGTAAGCAAGGAGGTACCAAGTACCATTGATATAACTCAATCTAGGATAGAACCTTGGTCTCCCAAGGCATTGGCGAAAAATATATATATTTATTTATTGATATATTTTTAAAGATAGAATATTTGCCTCCCATAGTAACACTATCATTTTTTTACAAGAATCGCTTTATTGTTAAAGAAACCACATTTTCCTAACTTCCCTTTGGGTATGCAATATTTCATACAAATAATTTACATGCAGTTATTTGGTTTAAAGTTTTTTTTTTATTAATACTAATAACTCATTCAAAATAATTAGTGTGATAGATAGATAGATAGATAGATAGATAGATAGAGGCTAACAAGATGGTGTTGGGCAAAAATTATACCCTATGGAAACCTAGTACAACTAAAACAAAAATTCAATCACTGTCAGTGACGGAATAACGTGTCCCGTTATTGTTTATAGAAAAAAGGTTAACACGCGGGTGAAGTCGGAGGGTTCCGTGGTGCAGTGGTTATCACGTCTGCTTAACACGCAGAAGGTCGCGAGTTCGAAACTCGCCGGAATCTTTACTTTATCTTTTTTATTTCTAAGGAACATTTTTAAAAATATTGAAGATTTAATTCGTTTTTTTCTTACGAAGCAATAGCAAGGTTTTCAAGAGAGACAAATTAGTGAAGACGAAAGGAAAAGATACCATGGGAAACGAGACCGTATGGGCCTGGTAATGGTGCACAGGAATATGATTTCCCGAGGTGCTGCTAAATGAAAAGCTTTGGGTCTATCTTCCAGAATAATACAACGATTTATACAAACAACGTAGACAAGAGAAATTTGACAAAAATCAAGAAAATTAAAGAAAAACAACTTTATATTCTATATAATCTCGACAATGGCAATGATTATATAAAACGTGTTCTTATGTGTGTGTGTTTAAAACTCGAATATTGTCAGTGAATGTGTTTGCGTGTATATGTGTGAGAATGTCGGAACTAAAGAGAGAAGATAGACTTATACATACATGTGTATGTGTATGTATATATGCGTGTCCTGTCATGTATGATTATTTCAGTCTACTCTCCTAACCGTTGTGTTTACAAGCAGGTTATCTGGTATCACTCAACCCTTCTGTACACTGCTGATCCTGTGATGTCTGCGGCTCCTTCGGTCTCTAACTTTGAACTAAAAACTTCAGTATTAATAGATTTTAGTAAAATAAAAGTGGATCAAAATAGAATATTTAAAGCTCATTACAGGTAAATTTAGATTTAGCCTAATGAGATGAGTGTTTGAAAATGGTCCAGGAGACTATGGTTCAGTCCCAGGTTGAGTCATACCAAAGCCTCAGAAAATGGTATTTGATGCCTCCTTGCTTAACATTCAGCATTATTAGGTAAGGATCAAAGGTAGAGTAAAGCAATCCAGGAAATGGTGTTGAGCCCTCCACCACACCTTTGTGTAGTAGCTATTGAAAAGGGAGCCTTCGGTTCACCCAAGACTAATGTGGCCAACTTTACTTTCTTACAGGTAAATTGTAATTGAAATGTGCGGACGTCAGCGAAAACAAAACACGTGACCTATTTTAGGCAATCGGATTCACAGAAATTACTTATTTATTTTGAAACCTGAGTATATTTGTTTTTTTATATGACAAATGTTTCTATTGAAAGAACAACTAGGGAATAAAATGTCTCCTTTATAGCTATCACAAAAGATTGCATGGCTGATAAAGGAAGAGGTTCCGTGGTGTAGTGGTTATCACGTCTGCTTCACACGCAGAAGGTCGCGAGTTCGAAACTCGTCGGGACCTTTTGTGGCTTTTAAAAATTCCTGTTTTAATTGAATTTTGCAAAAATTGAAGATTGATTTTCTTTTTTCTTACAAGGAAATAGCAAGGTTTTCAACGGAGCAAAACCAATGAAGACGAAAGGAAAAATAGAATGGAAAACGAGATGGTTTGGTGCTAGTAATTGTATCTGATGAAAACCTATTTATAACCGAAAGAACAACCTTGGAATAAAATGTCTCTTTCAGACTTATAGAAAAAGTTGACATATCAATGGACGGAAAGGTATTGAAATATATGCTAAAATTGTTTGCAAAATTTTAAAATTACGGTAAAAATTTTTTGCAATCCTCCTAACCGTTGTGTATATTAACATGTCATTTGGAGTCAATCTACCGTTCTGTGCTGTGCAGGTCCTGTGATGTCTGCTGGTCTGTCGGTCTCTAACTTTGAAATCAAAACTTTATACATTTTAGTAATGAAAGGGGATGAAAGTAAAATATTTTCAGTTTATTACAGGTAAGTTTGGAGTTCGAAATCACTGACGTCGGTGGAAATAAAATTTCTGACAATCAGATTCACAGAAATAATTTATTCATTTTGGAATCTTAGTAATTCCTAATTACGTGTTCTTCGTTGATCAATCTAAAACTAAAGAAATATGTATCTTTTAATGGTACCAGTTAAAGACCTATTTTCAACCGTGGTGTAGTGGTTATCACGTCTACTTAACACGCAGAAGGTCACGAGTTCGAAACTCATCGGGACCTTTTGTGGCTTTTAAAAATTCCTGTTTTAATTGAATTTTGCAAAAATTGAAGATTGATTTTCTTTTTTTTTACAAGGAAATAGCAAGGTTTTCAATCTACCGTTCTGTGCTGTGCAGGTCCTGTGATGTCTGCTGGTCTGTCGGAAACCTGTTATTTGTTTTTCTTTATTCGTTATTTCATTAACATATTAAAAAATTGAAGATTTATTTTCGTTCAAGGAAATTGCAAATTTTTATAGGGAACCAAATTAGTGAAAACGAAAGAAAAAATTACAATGGAAAACGAGAAGGTTTGGGGCTAGTAATTGTACTTGATGAAAACTACTTGCAATCGAAAGAACAACTAGGGTATAAAACCTCTCTTTAATAGTTATAAAATAAGATTGGGCGTAACTGCTCTTTAGAGAGGCTATTGGAGTAGTTTTTATCCTGTCTGTTGAGCACGCAGTCTGGTGTGATTTCGGAACCTGTTTTTTCTTCTTTTTATTTTTTTCTAATTAACATGTTATAAAAAGATGAAGAATTATTTTGTTTTTTCTTACAACGAACTATTTTTATCAAATTAAGGTAATGATTTTTTAAATATCAATGGTTTTTCGTTGATTATATTTTATTATTTAGTTTGGTAAGCATTTGAACAACTCGGGTCTTAGTCCAGGTTCCTCGTCAGATGGTGAAGTCTTAAGCCCGTGCGGAAAGGCTTCAACAATCACTATCCGTCATAATAAATCCCTAGACAGGAAATGGGGCTGCAGTGTGGGTGACGAACCTTGAAGCTAGTGGTTGAGATTTTTAGATCTCAACCGGCAGAGACCTTAAACACTACAAGATGCCCCTTGCTTTGTTGAGGTGGGGTCAGCATAGTATGGTTAGCATAGGCTTAAAGAATTGTATCACTCAATCCCAGGTTGCGTCATACCAAAGTCTTTAAAAACAGTACTTCATACCTCCTTGCTTAACACACAGCAATATAAAGTACGTATCAAGGGTAAAGGGGAGCAATCCAGAGAAAGGAGTAGCACCCTCCCCTACAATTCGGTGTAGTAGCTATTGAAAAGGGAGCCTTCCGGTCACCTTCGACTTGTGAATATGTTCGAACTAAAGAGAGAAGATAGACTTGTACATCCATACATGTGGTTATGTGTGTATTTATTTGCTTCATGCAATGTATGAGGCTTTCTGTCTACTCTCCCAACCGTTGTATTTATTAGCATGTCATATGGCGTCACTCTACCGTTCTGTGCTGTTCTGGTCCTGTGAGGTCTGCTGGTCTGTCGGTCTCTAAGTTAGAACCAAAAACTTTGCAAACTAAAGATTTTGCTAAAATGAAAGTGGATGAATTTTCATTTTGAAACAGGTAAATTTGGAGTTTGAAATCACAGACCTCGGTGAAAACACAACCTGTGACCTGCTTTAGTCAATCAGATTCACAGAAAGTACTAATTTATTTTGGAAGCTAACTATTTTTCTTTCTTTAATTTTTCTATAAGTTAATAATCAGTTTTGACAAGAATATTCTATTATGGGAATCCTTTCAAATTTAAAGATATAAGAGTGTAAATTCTATGTAAGGAATGTTTTGATCCTTCCTTCTAGAAAATTCTTATTTACGTGTTATTATTTGATTAATGTAAAAATAAAGAAATATGTATTCTCAAATGGTACCGGATAAAGATTAACTTTCAACCGAAAGAAAAACCGGGGGAAAAATCTCTATCTTAAACTTATAGAAAAAGATTGCTCCGCAGCCGTCGGGAGAGGTTCAGTGGTGTAGTGGTTATCACGTCTGGTTTACATGCAGTGGTCGCAGTCTTGTCTTTTTTTTTTTAATTTCTTTTTTTATTAAAATATTTAAAAAATTGAAGATTTATTTTGCTTTTTTCCCCAGGAAATAGGAAGGTTTTTAAGTGAGCCAAAATCAGTGAAGACGAAAGGAAAAAATACAATGGGAAACGAGTTGATGTTTTCTAATAATTTTAGATGATGAAAATCTACTTACAACCGAAAGAAAAGGATGTAATGGTTAGGGAGCTTAACAAGGAAACCTCCCCGATTACGTTTGAGTTTTCTTGTTTGCCTTATTCATTTGGCCTTGCGTCATATCGGTGCAAAGTCCTTATCACAACCGAACGAACAATCTTGGAGTAAATGCTCTCTTTTATACATATAGAAAAATATTGACTAAGTTATTCACTGAGGTTCCGTGGTGTAGTGGTTATCACGTCTGCTTAACACGCAGAAGGTCGCGAGTTCGAAACTCGCCGGAACCTGTTTGGGTTATTGTTAAACTAACTGAGACCAAGTAATGGAGTTAGTTTTGTTTAATTTTACATTAAAAAAATGGTATGTCCGATATGATATATGTTCTCTTCTTCCACCAGATACGGGTCTTGTGTGCGGGTGTAAGTTATTCTTGACTGGTTGTCTTCTTCCGCTAGATGTGGGTTAGGAGGTGAATGGGTGTAAGTAGTTCTTGTGTGGCTGGTTTGTTATTTGTGATACTGCGTGTTACGTGGGTCGGTAAGCTATAATCAGTTTTGGTGGTATGTTGGATTGCGAGTGTTAAGTGGCAGGGCGTCAGCGTTCGTTAAACTTGCCCGAATCCGACACGTGGTGATTCTCTCTGGAAGTTCCCCGGAGTCGACTGATTTTTTAAACTTTTGTTGAGCGTTTTATAGCCACGTTAGGGTTTGAATCGGCTCCAAAAAACTTTGGAGGGGAAAGTTCATGATTAGTTAAAAAACAGGAAATTTTTAATTGTAGTTTTTTTTTTTACATTAACCGGATGGATGCGCAGAGCTTCCCTGCGCAGCAATGTATTTTATTCGTTTTGGTTTCGGCCATCGTCTAGCCAACATCCGGTTAATGTTAGCCTTTTTCAACTGAAATGTACACTTGTGGTGTTTTTTGTGTTTGTTTATTTATTCATTTTGCTAGTGAGTTTGTTTGGAATGTATTTGTAAATGAAAAGAAATTTCTAATAATAAGCTCGCGAGATGGAAACTTGTTTCTTTTCCTTGTAAAGTTTTCGTAAAAACTCAGGATCTATTTTGTTGTCTCTGTTTAAAATTTGTTCGATATATCTTTTAGAACACATTTCTTGAACGAAAACCAAATATTTTAATCAACGCACGAATCATATCGTTTTGAACATGTTTACTTATTTTTCAAAAAATGAATTTTTTTGTTGTCACTTTTTCCAAATAAGTCGTCCAACATATTTTACTTTATAGAATTCTGTTTTTTTTTTTTTGTTTTTTTTTAATGATTTGAGTTGAAGTCTTGAAGACATTCCACAGTGTAGGAGTTTTAATGTATATTTACTAAACAAAAGATTCAGAGTTTGGAAGGTACTAAAACATTTTGGGATGTAGAAGCCCTTACCATAATACCGACCCCACGCCGAAAAAAAAGTATCCTAAAATCTTTTGTTGTCATAGTTATATGTGTTAAAAAGAGTTAAATCAAGTTAGATAACCCAAGTAGTTGTTTTGTGTAACTCTCCTTTTTGTAAAATAAAATTGATCTTCTATTTTCCTTTTCAAGAAGCAGACGTCTAATTTCGCTTTACACATCCTTATCTTAAGACATGGCAACTTCAACTGGTTATGGTCCCAGCAGAAGAGATAATGGAAGATGGCGGAGTAGGTTATTATTTGACGGAGATGAGACCAAATATGAAATTTAGGAAACGAAGTTTTTAGGATACCTCCACACGTTGGGTTTAAAGGACGCCATTTTAGGTAAAAACCTTAACGGAGACGAAAGAGATACGGAAAGGAGTGAGGAAGCATATAACGAACTGATACAATTCCTGGATGACAAAAGCTTGTCCTTCATGAGAAAAGCCTCGGACAATGGAAGAGAAGCTCTGAGGATACTGCGTGATCATTACGTAGGTAAGGGAAACCATGAATTATTTCTTTATATACCTAATTAACGTCACTAAAAAAGGAACAGAATTAAGGTGTTACCGACTATATCATTAGAGCAGAAGCAACTGTAACGGCACTAAGAAATGCCGGAGAAACATTAAGCGACAGTTTAATAATTGCCATGGTTCTAAAAGGATTCCCTAGCACATTTAATCCTTTTTCGAAATATGTGACTCATAGCAATAAGGAGCTAACGTTCTTCGAATTCAAAACGCAACTTCGAAGTTTCGAGGACACGGATAAATATTGTATAGTCATCTCCAGCATCACAACGACACAAATATAAAGACGCAGTGACAATGACAGACGCAGGAATAAACGACGCATGAAGACTTCTTTAACAACATATTTACCTCTCACTTTATTGCAAGGGTTCGAAAGGGTTGTTCAAGGTTTGCATGTGAGAGGGTGCTGGAGACCGAACATAAACTTCATATTTTGACCCCACTGTTATGACCGTCACGTTGTGTCTTTCTTGTTCTCCTGATGCTGGGGTCCACTCCATCAGGGGTTTCCGAGGGCCCCCTCAGTCGGGTATGGCTTTCCCTACCACATCTAGTCTCTAGCTGTCTGGAATTCTACTGGCAACTGCTTCTTGGACTCGAACTCAACTGAGTTGAATAATAATTCAACGCCCACACGATCGCCTACTGGATCTTTGAAATCAAATGTTTAATCGTCATCAAGCGGAAATAACTGTCATGCAGTTCACAGGTCACTCTCTTCCGGTGCATCACTGTAGTGGCACCGTGGGACCTTCACCTTGTCCCATATTATAAGCCTTAATCCGCCCACGCGATCTCTTTCGATTACTGGCCATTGGAATGTGTCACTTCCTTCCAGTGCATCACCTTGGAATAACATTTTTGGGCCGGGTCGAAGGGTCAAAATATAACAATATCATCCCAACTCAAATGATGACAATGTGATGAAATTAACCTATTCGTTTTCAAAAATGAGTAACAAAGTTTCGTGTTTTAAGTGTAATGGAAAAGGGCATGTAGCAAAAATATGCCCTAACAATTTCAAGAAAAATAAAAAGTGGTGTAACTACTGCAAAAGTCAGACCCATGTGAGGGAGTCATGCCGCTATAAAAAGTGAGAGACCATCAAAGCAGCATCAAAGTTCATTCGTTTTTAAAATAAATGACCGATCACAGAGAACCGTTGAAAGCAAGAGAATTATGGTTCGTACGGCGGCTACCTTACACATTATAAAGGATTTTGAGAGATTCAAAAATTTTGATGACTCATTCCAACCTGATAGCCATTTTATAGAACTGGCCTACGGTACTAAGACGAATGGGGTCGCTTTAAAACGAGGTGACGCTGAGATATGCCTGGTGAATGCGAACGGAAACAAGGAGTCAGTCACCTTAAAGGGGGCATTATTTATACCCTCCTACCCACAGGATGTATTTCCTGTCAAGTCTGCCACGGCAAACGGGGCGGCTATAACATTTAAGAAAAATAAAAATGAGCTGATTCATAAAAATGGATTTAATATATTTGTCCACAACTGGCTATATTATTTAATGTCTACAAACAACAAACCGGAAGATAGTTGTCAGGGTTGCTATGATATGAATACTTGGCATAGGATACTTGGTCATTGCAACTACGATGATATTAGAAAATTGCCAAATGTGGTTAAAGGAATGAAAATTAAAGAAAAAATAGGTACTCTAAACAAGAACCGTGAAATCTGTATCCACGGAAAATTTTCTCAGAGCAGAAATAGATAACCTGACAGACGTGCAGCATCTACCTTTAAATTAATACACACTTACTTAGCTGGCCCTATAGAACTAGCAGACATAAACGGGCACAGATATGCAATCACGTTTACTGATGATTTTTCCGGTGCAATATTTGTGTGTTTTTTTTAAAAACAAAGAAAGACACTGTATCTACCACAAAGAAATTTATCGCTGATACTGCCCCCCCTCCCCATGGAAGGATAAAATCCCTAAGATCCAATAACGGATCAAAATTTAAGTCGAATAATTTTCAGAGATTACTCTGTGATAATAGTATTGGACACGAAACTTCTGCGCCTTATTCACCACACCAAAATTGGACAACAGAAAGAAATTGGCGAACCCTATTTGAAATGGCTAGATGCATGGTCATTGAAAACAACTTGCGTAAAAGTTTATGGACCTACGCTGTAATGACATCTGCAGTAATCAGAAACAGACGTTTTAACAACCGTCTAAAACAAACTTCCTACTATATGATAACAGGAAGGAAGCCTGATCTATCAAAGATGAACATCTTCGGGTCAACATGTTATGCATAGAAAAACTTAAAGAAGAAGTTAGCTCCGAAATGTAAAAAGGGGATATTCGTTGGGCATGACTGAAACAGTCCTGCATATTTAGTCTTTTATCCTGAGAGTAACAGAGCTCTCAAACACAGGCTAATAAAATTTATTAGCAATGTGACAAATCAGCAGACTCAGACCTATCCAACCGATGATGATGATGATGATTACTTCCCCCAAAAGAAGTATGTACAAAACAACACATCAGCCACAACCCCAGACCCACAAATTAAGACAACAGAGACACAGGATAATACACAGACCGAGGAAGAGAGTAAGCTTCGACATTACCCCAGAAGTGAAAGAAAACCAGGATACCTAAATGACTACATTACAAATTCTGAGGATGATAGTGACCATGCATTGATTAACTTCGACTATCGTTATAAAGCCACATGCAATATACCAAGAACCTATAGAGAAGCAATAAACTCCCCAAATGCACACTGCTAAGTTGAGGCGATGCATGAAGAACTGGAATTCCCAAAGGAAAATAATGTTTTTGAATTGAGAAATTTACCTGAAGGAAAAAAGACAGTAGGTAGTAAATGGGTCTACACCACCTAGGAAAACCCTGATGGATCCGAAAGATATAAAGCAAGATTCGTCGCTCGATGATTCAGCCAGAAAAAGGGTATAGACTATGGAGAAACCTTCTCCCCTACTGCAAACATGACCTCAATACGCATCTTGATGCAAATGGTGGTGCAATATGATCTGATTGTTCACCAGATAGATGTAAAAACAGCATATTTGCATGCACCTATTAACTATGAGATTTTTGTGGAACAGCCTGAAAGATTTAAAACAAATAAATTAGTCTATAGGCTAAACAAATTTTTATATGGGCTGAAGTAATCAGGCAGAAACTGAAACAAAATGTTACATGAATGCTTCATCCGGAATGATTTTATACAAAATCCAGCCGACCACTATTTTTATATTAAACAAAATGAGAGATTATTAATCGTATCCTGGGTTGACGATTTAATCATCGCAGCTGACAAAGTTATCTCCCTTTGTAACGTCAAGAAAATATTGATGTCGATTTTTTAACGAAAGATCTAGGAAAACTTAACCATTTATATGGATAGATTTTCACATAACACAAGGATGTGTTAAAATGAACCAAAACAAATACATAGGAAGGGTGTTGGAAAGATTTAATATGTCAAACTGCAAACCAAGAGCAACACCATGCGTACTAAAAGTGGATCTCAGTAACAACAGTGACCCTGTTGATTCAAGAAAATACCGTGAAATTATAGGTAGCCTAATCTACGTAATGACATGTACTCGACCATATTTGAGTTATGCTGTAGGTAAATTATCAAAGTATCTCTCAGAGCCACGTCAACAGCAGTGGGTAGCAGCAAAACATATCTTAAAGTATCTAAGAGTACATCCCATTCCGAACTGCGTTACCAGAAAGTGAGGAGTTAGGGATCTTAGCTTACAGCGAGGCAGATTGGACGTCTGATCAGAGTGATCGACTTAGTACAACAGGATTTTGTTTTTATTTAAACAAAGAAAGCTCGCCTATCTCATAGAAGCTAAAGAAAAAAAACCTACATTTGCACTGTCCACCTGTGAATCTGAGTACATGGATCTAGCTAAAACAATATAAGAGAGTTTATATCTAATTCAACTATTAAATGGAATGGACCCACAACGGAGATATTGACCAGCAAAAATACTTGGAGATAACCAAGGTGCAATTGCTCTATCTAAGGACCCTGTAAATAGACAGAGGTGTAAACATATTGATATAAAATATCATTTCATCAGAGATGCATTACACAAGAAGAAAATAGAGATTATCTATTGTCCAACCACAGAAATGATTGCTGACATAATGACGAAACCCATGACAAAATTAAAGCTCGAGTGATTCAAAAGACTTTTATTTGGGTTTTAAACTCTTTTTGGATTGTGCTCTCATATGTATAGAAATAATTTAAAGTATTAATATGAGAGCATACGGGGGTGATAAAAAGAGGTAAATCAAGTAAGATAACCCAAGCGGTTGTTTTGTGTAACTCTCCTTTTTGTAAAATAAAATTATTCTTCTATTCTCCTTTTCAAGAAGCACACGTGCTTTATTTTCCTTCATCTAATTTCGCTCTACATATCCTTATCTTAAGACATGGCAACTTCAACCATATGAAATCGTGTTTATCCTCAAAAGAATTTCATTTTTAGCAGAAAGAACTTCGTATTTTTGTTTGGCGCTTAAATTAATTTGACCGTTATAGTCGTTGCATATTTTCACCCAATTAGGATGACTTATCCTATTCAGCGCGGACCATTTTCCCGGGCAATATAAAATTGGTGAAAGCCCGCCAAACTATCTCTTCCTCAGAACCTTTCGAGCAGGACAGACGTACTTTCTGTCCGCTCCCTTCATAGCAGTAGAATCGCAATACCATGAGGAAAGCCGTCTAATTTATGAACCTTTGAGTCTACGCCCTTTGACCAAGGGTTCCCAGTTGAACATGAATTAAATGCATTTAATCTGCCACTTTCAGAAACACCTTTATGTTGCCTCTAACGTTTGTTACGTCTACAGCGACGCGTAATTCCGCTGACATTTAGCTACTTCATTCCTAGACAACCTTTTCTGGAGACCTTCATGCCTCTCTCCTACAGGAACCAGGACCACACATTTATGGGTGACTACATCATTCCTTTCCTTAAACAGCAAACACGACTTTTGCTACGTCTACAGCGAAGCATTCCTGCTCAGACTACCAGCCACTTCAATTCTGCTTATTTATTTTGGATACCTTTATTCTTCACTCCAAAATCTACCGGGCTACCAATTTATAGCGGTTCGGGAAATTGTTTATTTCTCTAACACTATATTTTTTAGGCAACACAAATGAATGACGAAACTTTTCTTTAACAACACAACAAAGTAAGTTTTTATTTGCAGCATGGAATATGATTTGCTTTTGGTGCTGCAAGACTCGTGGAGTTTAGGCTTGTTAGTGTTGGAGACGAAATGGCGTAGCGGGATGATGATATGGCAGCGTGTGTTGCGGGACGTGTGAGGGATTGTGTTAAGAGTCACTGTGTAGTTTTGTATCTGGTATCTGGGGGAGAGTCTGCGTTGTCTCCATGTGTGGACCAGAGGTGAAAAGGGAACTAGTGTCGAGAACGAAGTTACGCTCAGATCGACATAGCCAATTTTGGGGTGACAAAAAGTTGGGCCTGTGGGAGGCATGTTGTATGTTTCTAATTTATGTTCAACTGTGATTCCTCGTAGGAAATCCATAAATTAGATGGTTCCCTCGTTGAGTGTCCATGTTGCTGCTGCTAGTGTTAAAGCCACAGTGAGATGTCCACACTGGGCGGCTTGTCTAACTAAAAAGCATCGCTAAGTAGAGGAACGTCTGTTCTGGTCACTGTCTCAAGCCAAAGAGAGTGGGTTTGGCCGCTCACCCGTTTTGCTTGCCGGAAATGAAGGTCCGGGCTGAATAGGATAAGTCATCCTGATTGGGTGAAATTAAGTGTTGAAATAAATTTGCGCGCCAAACCAAAATACGAAAATTTTCCTCTTCTCTACCAACTAGTGGCAACACGCCAAATGCCTGCTCAACCCTTTTATACCTGTTTTCCTCCTCACTGCGACCACCAGCACAAAAGCTAACTTTCAACTAAAGCCTTTATTAAACTTTTAAAATTGAACACCTTACGGCATCTTCGTTTTTCTCCTTTATTTTCCTTCGAATATAACGAGGAGGTAACGTAACACTCATCCTCGCCAAACATTCAAATGGTTACATTCAATTCCACTGTGATAACTGGTAAATCAGATGTTGATGCCCTGTTCTGGAGGTCTGGGGAGCGTATAATTTCATTATCATTACTCTATGATTCGGACTGGTTGTACCTGTTAGGTTTCCATCTGTTAGGTTCAAATAGAAAATGTTATGGATTAGACAGGAATACTTGATACCCTACAACCGTTTTAAGGATTAATTAAAAATAAAATCAAAAGAAATAAACTGTGTACTTATGCTAAACTGAATTCTCTGAAATAGAACTGTTTATTTGTATAAATGGATTTGGCATTAAATAACCTACGAAGGTTGATATGCAATAAAACACCCCCAAAAAACAAACAATAATAAAAAGAAAAATATTTTGTATTACTCATTTTAAAATAGGAACCACAAAACAAGAAAAAAATTTATTTTTAGAAAAACCACTCAGCATCTTCCAAACGAAAGAAAAACTTTAGTTTCTCATTCAAAAAAGGCGCTCTAAAATCAATGTATATCGAACGAATTTGATTCGATGAAGAGATAATAAAATACAACTTCAATTTCCAGAAAATATTACCAAGAAAAGGAAAAAAAACACAATACAAAATTGTGTAGCTGTCCAATAGAAAATTGATGCAGGTTCCAGCGAGTTTCGAACTCGCGACCTTCTGCGTGTAAAGCAGACGTGATAACCACTACACTACGGAACCAGTACATGTATTTATCATTGCTGTAAAATAATAACTTTGTTTTTATCAGTGTTAAATATAAGACTTCACGCATTGAAAAAACCGTTAAGTTTCGATCGCAGGAACAATTGTGTCATAAGAAGAATTGATTAGAACAACACGGCGGAAAGTTTTCACGTATTAATTAATTTATTTCAATAATTACTAAAACTCAATACTAATAAGTAAAATATGTTTAATTATTCATTTTAAAAAAGGGATAACAAAAAATAGCTTTGTTTTTAAAAAAGCAAATCAGCATCTTCGAAAGACACAATTCCTAAGTTAATTAAAACATGAGTTTTTGTTCAGAAAATGAGCTCTAAAATCAAGGTATAACGAAGAAATTAGATTTGAAACGCAGACAATAAAATACATCTTCGATTTTCAGGAAATTTTTACAAGAAAAGAAAGAAACCTAAAGCAGGTTCCGGCGAGTTTCGAACTCGCGACCTTCTGCGTGTTAAGCAGACGTGATAACCACTACACCACGGAACCGACGCATGAGTACTACTCTCCGTTTTTATGTATAAGTACTAAAGCAATATACTATTTCATAGCTGACAGTGATGGCATTGTTGCTACGGTTGGAAGTAGGTTTTTATCGGGTACAATTGGTAGCCCCACACCACCATCTAAGCCACCCCCTCACTCAGTCGGTTTCTGTTTTTCTCTCTCTCATTACTGTGGAAATTTACTAAGCTTTTTGCTTAGATGTGGCACAAGGCCATATGAAAGGGGCACCCAATGAGACTCGAACTCACTCGTATAGGTTTGCTAGTCGAGCTTTTCTAACCATTACACCACCAGAGTCGCTTCTCTCTCTGATTACTGTGCATGAATTATCGAACGAATTAAATTTGATGCAGAGACAATAAAATATATCGTCAATTTCCAAGAAGAAAGAAACAGGTTCCGGCGAGTTTCGAACTCGCGACCTTCTGCGTGTTAAGCAGACGTGATAACCACTACACCACGGAACCAACTGCTGAAGCTGGCGACTTTATATTAATAAGTATCTTATTTCTATTGGTATCTAACCTTTAATGGAAGAAGTAGAGTACGTTTTAAGTATTCATTTTGAAAAAAGTTAACGAGAAAAAAATTAAAAGAAACAGGTTCCGGCGAGTTTCGAACTCGCGACCTTCTGCGTGTTAAGCAGACGTGATAACCACTACACCACGGAACCGACGTGTGCAAACTAATCTCAATTTTTATGTATAACTACTAAAGCAATATAGTATTTCATAGTTGACAGTGATGGCATTGTTGTTACAGTTGTAAGTAGGTTTTTATCGGGTCCAATTGGTAACCCCACACCACCTTCTCAGCCACCCCCTCACTCAGTTTGTTTCTCTTTTTTCAGTTTGTTTCTCTCTCTCCCCCCCTCTCTCTCTCTCTCTGATTACTGTGCATGAATTATCAGTATTCAATAAGAAAACTTCAAATCAAATACCTGCATGGAACGTTTAGGAAAATGTGCTTTGTCTAACGCCAAAAACATCTTTGTTGAAGAATACTGGTATCACTATTCGGCCTATATCTCACGAAATAACGGATTTATTTCCTTTCCAAAAGGGAATTATGCTTTCACCCAAATCTTCTTCATGAGCAGGATGTGGCACAACATCAATATGAACCGGATTTTAACTGGGTTGGCTGGTTGGTTGGTATATCTGATGGTGTAATGGTTAGGAAATGAACACGGCGACACGAGTTCAAATCCTGGACGAGACTGATTGCATTTCACATAGTGCTAATACCCTTGGGAAAGGTATGAATCTAATTATTCTCCCTCCAGCTATGGGTGAATAGTAGGGCAGACTGAGTTCTTCAGCCTTGGTGAGGCAACTTGTCTCAGAGAAAGTAAAGTCTGAATTCAAACCTGTTAAACTCCGCTTAAAAATTGACCTTGTGTCATATCCTGCTCAAGCGGAGGGGTTGGTAAATATGGTTGGCATATCAATTTCTCTAAGTAATTTAACGCCAAATCCATTTTTATGCAAATAGTCAGTTTTATTTCAAACAATTCAGTTTGACATGAGTACACAGTTTAACTGTCAAAAACATTTCTATTTCAAGCTATTCAGTTTATTCAAACAGTTCTAATTCAGCTAATTCAATTTAGTATAAGTACAGGTTTTGTTTACAAACTGTTAAATGTCAAAACACTTCTATATTAAACAATTCAGCTTAGTCTAAGTACAGTTTCAATGTCAAAAACGATTTATTTCCTTTCCAAATGGAATTATGTTTTCACCCAAACCTTCTTCATGAGCAGGATGTGGCACAACATCAATATGAACCGGATTTTAACTGGGTTGGTTGGTTGGTTTTTATGGCATATCAATTTTTCTAAGTAATTTATCGCCAAATCCATTTTTATGCAAATAGTTCTATTTCAAACAATTCAGTTTAGCATGAATACACAGTTTAATTGTCAAAAACTTTTATATTTCAACATTTATTCAAAGCCAGTTATTTTAGTCAAACTCAGCTAATCTAGTCTAATTCAGCTAATTCAGCTAATTCAGTTTAGTATAAGTACATGTTTTGTTTACACACAGTTAAATGTCAAAACAGTGCTATATTAAACAATTCAGTTTAGCGTAGGTGCAGTTTCAATGTCAAACAGTTCCATTTCAAACAATTCAGTTTAGCCTAAGCACGCAGTTTAATTGTAAGTACAGTTTAATTGTCAAAAACGCTTCTATTTCAAGCTATTCATTTTTGTCAAAAAGTTCCATTTTAAACAATTCAGTTTAGCATAAATATGCAGTTAGTTCTATTTAAACCATAGATACGGCTCTATCAAGTGAGGATCGGGTTGTTATATGACCGAAAGAGATCTCTTCTAATTCATCATATACACAAAATAAGGATTCCAACTAGCGTCCACGGGAGCATTCACCGGATGTTATCGGTGTTGAGACTTTCTTCAGAAATGGAAAAAGGTGCTTCTGCACATAGGATCGGCGCATAGCGAAATGTCGATGTTAAAGAAAAAATCATTATAAGTAATTTTTTGACCAGTCTGTGTCAGTCGCGGTAAAAAACAAAGAAAACCTAATTTGATCCGATCAGAAGACAAAAACGCTATAAAAGACAAATTTCTGGACAGCGGAGCCAGATCAAAAGAAGGCAAACGACACCCACAGACTAGAAACTCCAAATTCGAGAAGAGAGAGAGAGAGAGAGAGAGAGAGAGAGAGAGAGAGAGTGGAAACTCGAAACCACGCATCACCCGCATTGACTCCTCCTCTTTGCTTTGAAGGAGGCGACTAACACGTAAATCACCAAACACCCTTCTCCTCTCCGCACTCGTAACATCTGATTGACTGCATGCACGTAAGTCTAACAATCCTACCACTATTAAGCATAGGACATTTTTCTACCTTTTAATTCAACATCAACCCGTTTATTCAAAGCCAGTTATTTAAACTTTTTACTCATTTGTTTTCAATACAATTGTAAAAATTTTTCTGTGCCTTCGTGTTCTTTGTTTTTGCAACTGTGTTTTTGTTCTTTCCTTGCAACCATGCGCTGATATAACAAGGGGAAAGGAAGGACGAACAAGAGTCGAGACTCATGCACTGCTGGTCATTGGTTCACCAGGCCCGACGGCCAGGTGCAAGTGCACCATTGTTTGTCATTGATTCACAAAGTGTAATGGAAATCTGGGTTTGTCAATGATAACTACCCGGCACGAATGCCTAATAGCCCGTTCGAAACTAAGTCACTATGGGCATGCGTGTACTAGATAAGTCGTTCAGAATTTCAACGTGGGTTAACAAGTCAACTTCCGGTGTTAAAAATTATTTTAAAAATAGAACAACGAAATACGGCTTTGTTTCGGAAAAAAAAAAACAACTATTAAACAAATGTCAAACATTGAAATGGATTGAAAAATATCTTGATAAAGTCTAATTTTAATCAAATAAAACAAAGACAATAAAAACAATGAACGCTAAAATCTAAGGGATGCTGTATGAATTAGTTTTAAAAAGGGAATTTCAACGTGTCGGGGATATTGCAAGATGTGTCGAAAGTATCAAATAAAGTTTGGAGGCAGTACGTGTTCCTCGCAAATAATTTCCCTAACAAAACACAAACAAAACCTGAATAACTTTAAAATAAAGGTTTATTATTCAGTTGGAATATTGTGCCAAGGAACTTACAATGTGGTGGTTGTTGTTGTTTTCGCCGATGTGGTTGTTGTTGTTGTTGTTGTTGTAAGGAGAAATGGGAAAGTCTTTGCTAGACAGCGTGGTGCCTCTCACGTTTTGGTGGAGTAAGGGAACAGTCCAGTAGCGAAGTTTCGTTGTTGTTAGCGGCGAACTCTCTGGTGAATTGGTCCATTGCTTTCTTTTTATAACTCCTGAGAGGATCAAAACGGGTATGAATGTTTTGTTAGGGTAAAATACTTGATTGATTAAAAAATCTATAGGCCGAATTTTGTGTATGTGGTTTGGATCCTTTTATTCGAGAATGTTCTAATGTTTGTTGATTGGTTTAAAAATGTGTGAGCGAATTTTGTGTATGTATCATATTTACCCAACCCCTCCACTTGGGTAGGATATGACACAAGGTCAATTTTTAAGCGGAGTTTAACAGGTTTGAATTCAGAGTTTTCCTTCTCCTAGACTATTTGCCTCGCCAAGGCTGAAGAACCTAGTCTGTCCTACTATTTACCCATAGCTGGAGGGAGAATAATTGGATTCATACCTTTCCCAAGGGTATTAGTGCTATGTGAAATGCAATCAGTCTCGTCCAGGATTTGAACTCGTATATGTATATAAAATTTACGCAACAAACGTTTTGAAAAAGTGAATTAGAAAAGAATTAGCTTACGATGAGTTTCGAACTCACGATCATTTGCAAGAAAAACAAACTTAAAAAAAAACAAAAAACAAAAAACAAAAAACAACAAAAAGCCGCCACGAAACCAGATCCCTCAAGAATTTTAAATCGATAACTATATTTCTATCAGTTCAAAAACGAGTAATCTGCTATGTGTTAACTGATGGGATCGTATTTTGATGGAGTCTGACTTTAACAAATTTTTAAAAACTGGAATCTGAAAGGTAAAGCATACGTTATGAATGATTTTGGAAACCAGAACCATATAATAAAACTCTAATTTTTAATTTTTGTAAATTAGGAAGAAAAAAAAAAACAAACAAAAACCAATAGGCCGCGGGGAATTTCGAACTCACAACCTTTTGCGTATAAATCAGTCGTGTTAAACACTACCTAACGGAACTTAAAAAAGGGGGTTGTTTTTTATACGAATTAATGACCTTAAATTTTCTTCTACTTGCCCAGTTGTCCCCCTACACTACCCGTAGTGGAATAGAGAATAGTTGGATTGATCCCTTTCCCTAGGGTAAGAGAGCAACGTGAAACACGAACAGCCTCGTTCATCATTTTAAGTTCGGTCACCATGCTCACCTCCTACGTTAATCGAATTTATTTTAGGGTGGGAACCACAAAAAATGATGCATTAACAGGCGAGAAAATATGTTGATAAAGTTTATTTTCTAGAAAAACAAAAAAAAAAGTACTTAACATTTGAAAAACCAATTATTCGAATAAATTCGGAAGAGTTTCGAATTTACAACTTTCTTCGCGTAAAACAGACGTGATAACCACTACACTACTGAACTAACAGGTGTTGTTTACTAAAAATATACCGACCACTTACAAAAACGAACAGAATGAATCGTTATATCTTATGCAAATTGAATTTGAAAGAACAACAGCAAATGACTTTATTAAAAAACAACAACAACAACCAAGCAAGTTCCCAAAAAGTAATGTTCTGTGTGTAAAGCAGATGTGATAACTACTGCACCATGGAGGGACATATTTGGGAAGAAAATAACTTGATGCCGTCTGTGAAGGCGAAGTTCTTGAAATTTTGTTAGAAACAAGTGTCGGTTCCATAATATACACAATGCAGGCAAAAAATATTTCACAAGAATGTTAAAACATTTTTAATGAAACAAAAAAGAGGAAGAGCCAATACAAAGTAGCAATGTTCAAATGTTTGTCACACACACACACACACACACACACACATATGGCCGGGCAAAAGCAGGACGACCAGCTCGAACATACATACAGCAGCTATGTGAGGATACGGTATGTAGCCCTGAAGACCTGTCAGAGGCGATGAACGACTGGGAGAAGTGGCGAGAGAGGGTCAGGGATATCCGTGCTGGAAGCATGACATCATGATGATATTATGCAATTAGAAGGAAACTGACACCTGGTTAATTTGTCATAGATTTATTTCAGCGAAGAATATCACTATACTCGTCTCAAGAAGGAAGTTACCAAATAACAGAAACTCATCAAAAAGTGAGCGGATAGAAAATACTCCTTGAGCCATTCTTATTTCCACTGAGCAGTTTTAACTCCATGCTGGTCATCAGGAGAGAATGTGCACCGTTTCGGGGCCTTCCTCTTGACGGTTTTATTTGCACATCAGCCCCCACCCACTGACACGAGGCCCCATTAAAGCATCCTATCAAATCAACGTCTAACGGCGAAATGTTAAAATTTTCAAATTTTCTCGCGTAATTGGAATATTGTTGCGAATTCGCAAGCAGGTGATGCTATGACGTGTTTATTTTGAAATGTTCCACGGGACGTTTTTTTTTTTTTTATTCCATATCCACATTGAACAGTTTTCAGTTATTTCTGTAAGTCGTTTCATTCTTTTGCTTCTGTTACGCCGATTGATTCCAATTTGTCCCAGAAATTGGTACCAGGTGCCTGCAACGAAACCTCTTGTTCCAATCTCCACAGCTTTAACGGTAACGCTATACCCTTCCTGTTCCCGTTCTTTTTTGAGATCTTCATATTTGCTTGTTTTGTAAACGTGGCTTTGTTCTAGTCGGCTCTCAAACGGTATTGTTAATTCTACCAGGGTGACCTTTGAGCTCTCCTTCGAAAATGGAACAATGTCTGGTCACAGACCCTTATTAGATATTATTTCGGGTGATCATTATACCAGTCAGGGAGGTCTCCAGATGCCTTCCAATTATGATCTCATCCAAGAAGATTTTGACCGGGTATAGCTCGATGGTAAGTCGATTTCTTTGAATCGACATATATTTGCCCCCCCCCGTAACAAATTTCTGGGTTGACTTATTTGATTCAGGCTTCATCAAGTTCCGTATAATTCTGACCAGCTCGTCCAATACACTGTTGTCTCCATGTGTATCTTCCGTTAGCAAGAGCTGTCTTACAGGAACTGAGGACATGTTCCAATGTTTGAGGTTTCTCATTACACAGCAAATATGGATTACAGTCTATATATATATGTATGACAAAAATATATATATAGAGAGAGAAAACCTATATGAATTTAAATTCTCAGGCGAAAGTAAATTGGGTTAAAACAATAAAGTATCAGAAAAATTAAGAAATCAGAAATAAAGGTGTTCCTGTAAATTAACCCATCCTAATTTGAACATTTGCTAGATTTTTCGCAGCAGGTGGAATTTTATGAATAATGTAAGCTTATAAACTAAACGATTATCCTCATATATTTTTCCGTTTAGTTCTTTTACATATGTTAATTTCCTCGGCTAATGGGGTCTTAGACTTCCTCCTAAAAAAATATTAAAAAAAAACATTTGGCAGCCACCAGGAGATTTTAATTAACCCCAAAAATGGTCAAAGAGGATTAACTACTCCAGAAATTAAAAACCCTAATTTTGAATTGATATCTAAATTTCTAAAAATCTCTTCTACATAAATCTCCTCGTCATATAATACTAGTAACTAATGAAATAAAGGTCATTATTTTCAATAAAACCGTTATTCAAGCTAACAAAGGAAAGAAGCAGAAACTACCCAGCAAAAACAATTACTGACGCCGACTACGCTGATAACATAGCGCTTCTGGCAAATGCACCCACCCAAGCCGAAAACCTGCTCCATAGTTTGGAACAAGCCGCTGCAGGCATTGGCCTCAATTTCAATGACACAAGACGGAATATATGTGCTTTAGTCAAACAGGCGACATCTCTACATTAAATGGTAACTCTCTAAAACTAGTTGAAAAGTTCAATGACCTAGGAAGCAGTGTCTCATCAACCGAGACAGACATCAACACGCGACTAGCAAAGGCATGGACAGCTAACGATAACCTATCGGTCATACGGAAGTCAGACCTGACCGATAAGATGAAACGCAGTTTCTTCCAAGCAGCGGTCGTCTCGATACTGTATGGATGCATTACATGGACGCTAACTAAACTTATAGAGAAAAAGCTTGACGGCAACTACACAAGAATGCTGCAAGCAATATTGTCAGTCATGGAGGCAGCACTCCACAAAACATCAGCTGTACGGCCACCTACCACCCATCATGAAAACTATCCAAGTTAGACGAACTAGACATGCGAGACACTGCTGGAGAAGTAGGGACGAACTTATAAGTGATGTACTCCTGTGGACCCCTTCACATGGCCGAGCAAAGACAGGACGACCAGCTCGAACCTACATACTGCAGTTCTGTGTAGATACGGGATGTAGCTCTGAAGACCTGCCGGAAGCAATGGATGATAGGGAAGGGTAGCGAGAGAGGGTCAGGGATATCCGTACTGATGGTGCGACATGATGAAGATGATTTTCTATAAAAATCATCCAACATCAATATCCCTGCTATTGTCTTGGTGTCTGTGTGTCCTACATATTTAATGCGAATGGAAGTGTGTGTCGCTCGAACATGACTGTGTACGTGTATTCGCTGTCAAGACAGAAGAGAGAATAGTAAAGTCGTACTGTGATATATGTGTATGTATGATTGTGAAGAGAGGGGTTCCGTGGTGTGGTGGTTATCACGTCTGCTTTACACGCAGAAGGTCGCGAGTTCGAAACTCGCCGGGACCTTATTATTTTTTAATGTACAGTTGCTCAAAATTGGAGTGTGTATTTTGTTTTTTTCGTTTTTGTTGAATATAAACTTTAACAACATTTTCTCAGCTTATTAACACTATTACTCATTTGGTACTTGCTAAACCATATTCCATATCACCAAGACGCTCTTCTTTAGGGAAGGATTTTCTCAATAAAAAGGTGACATTTAAACTTATGCACATGTTTTTGTTATTTGTATAGTCCTTTGTGAATTATCATCCATCCCATCAGTTACCACAGTTTCCGGGAACGACTCATTTGATGGCAGTTGCAACACCATCACTGTCAGCTTTGGAATAATATGTCTCTTTAATCAATATAAATAAAGATTGTTAAATACCATATGCAGGGTGGTTCCGTGGTGTAGTGGTTATCACGTCTGCTTAACATGCAGAAGGTCGCGAGTTCGAAACTCGCCGGAACCTTTTTTTTTTACATTTATTGGATTTTCTTGTAAAGATATCCTGAAAATTGAAGATATATTTTATTGTTTGTATTTCAAATCTAATTCGTTCGTTATACCTTGATTTTAGAGCCCATTTTTTTTTTTATCGAAAACTTAGGAATTAGTTCGTTTAGAAGATACAATGCTGTTTTTTGTTATTATTAAAAAATGAATAATAGAACATATTTTACTCTTTAGTTTTGAGTTTTAGTAATTATTAAGATGAATTAATTAATCATATTTACCCAAACCCTCCGCTCGGGCAGGATATGACACAAGGTCAATTTTTTAAGCGGAGTTTTGTGGGGATTTAAAAATTAACAATAAAACTCCCAACCGGATGTTGACTCGTCGGCTGCCACATACAAAATGTATAAACGCGTCGCCACTCATAAGGCTCCACGCATCCATCCGGTTAAAAATCAGAAAAAAAGAAAAATAATAAAAAGTAAAGTCGCCAATGGGAAGCGGTCGCGCCAAAATTAGAAGGATTTTGGAGTGGCGAATTTGGAGCCGGTGGAGAGAGATAAATACTCAGGTTTTTCTGTGAACCGGGTCAGTGAGGACAAAAGGAGACCTAAGGAAGCACGTAAATACGATAACCAGTAGAGAAGTAACGTCCGCCCTCGAGTTAAGAGCCGAAACTACCTCTCTACTAATTCCACTGCTTGACCATAAAAAAAGAAAAGAAAAGAAAAGAAAAAGGAATAAGTACTCTTTAAAAACATTCTCCTCCTTTCCCCTGTTTCTTGATATCTGACGTTCCACCACTTCGAAAATTTACTACTCGCAAAGAGCAACTTCTGAACATTCAAATCCAAGTTGACGTTTTTGTTTTATAAAAATTGTTTAATTATTAGATGTTCCTTGTTTGTTTTGTGTTAAATGAAGTTTTTCTCATTGTATGTTGTAACACTCCCAAACCCCAACCAACAGGCCATAGTTTAACAGGTTTGAATTCAGAGTTTTCCTTCTCCTAGACTAGTTGCCTCACCAAGGCTGAAGAACCTAGTCTGCCCTACTATTTACCCATAGCTGGAGGGAGAATAATTGGATTCATACCTTTCCCATGAATTAATTAATACATGAGGACTTTCCGCCGTGGAGTTCTAATCAATTCTTCTTTTGGCGTAATAGTTCCTGCGATCGAAACTTAGTAGTTTTTTCGATGCATGAAGTCTTATAACAAAAATAAAAAAAATCATTATTTTACAGCAATGACAAAGTCGTGTATTGGTTTCGTGGTGTAGTGGTTATCACGTCTGCTTTACACGCAGAAGGTCGCGAGTTCGAAACTCGCCGGAACCTGTGTAAATTTTCTAATGGTCAGCTACACAATTTTGTGAATGTTTTCTTTTTTTATATATCGTTTTTGTATAAAAGAGAGTTTAACAACATATTTTCCTACCTATTAACATATAAAATATCGCTAGTTGCAAAATCCTTCTTCAAAAAGCGATGTCGTTTTTTTTAAGTTTCTACTTTAAAAGGAATTTGAAGACGAATCGGCGGTTCATTTAGTTCTGTAGCAATTTACAAAGCGCTTTGCTTTGATGTGGCGCCTGAATGGGGCGCCTAATGAGACTCGAACTCACTCGTGTAGGTTTGCTAGCGGCGATTTTGATACATGTTTTATACCCTAAAGGGTATAAAGTTCGAGATTCATCGGTACATGTTCTGCGCTTTTTTTTTTTTTTTTTTTTTTCAACATTCTGTTTCGGAATGAATTCATTTATTATAAATTTTATACCCTAATTATTATTATCCAGCTCGAAATGAGACTGAATCAATATATTTCCTCCCCAGATAGGTCACTCCAAGGCGCAGTCTTCTTTACACGCAGAAAAATACTTTTGGGGAACCTTTTTATTTGTTTTTTCTAAAAGCAAAGTCGTTTTCTGTTGTTTCTTTTTCAAAATGAATTCCCATAACTCACATTGATTCTTAGAGTGATATTTTTGAAACTGATTCTAATAATGTGGTTAATTTACCTGAAGACTCCATAAATGTTTATTGTTTCCGTTGTATGTTGATAATCAAATATGCTATTTCCTATTAGTCTCACTGGAACTGAAGCATCTTTCGAACTGCATTCATTGCATTTTATTTTTATTTATTTATTTATTTATTGTTTTTTTTTGGGGCGGGGAGGGGGTTGTGGATGATTAGGTTTAAAACAAGACTTCATCAATGTATTTTGCCACCCGTTAAGACGTGGAAGATTATTCGTTCGGTATTTGGAAAACACATTTTTCTAAAAATGAAGTCGTTTTTTTTTTTTTTTTTGTTGTTCCCTTTTAAAAATGAACTGGAGCGACTTGGGAATTGGGCCCGGTGAGCCGAATTGAAATTTTGAACGCGGCTTTTTGCTTTTCACACAATACTGATACCCTCGGGAAAGGTATGAATCCAACTATTGTCCATCTATTAATAAGTAAAAGTTAGCGACCGTAGTTGAGGGCGACCAGAAGGCTCCCTTTTCAATAGCTATTACACTGAGGTGTAGGGGAGGGCGCTATTCCTTTCCTTTGATTGCTCCACTTTACCTTTGATACGTACCTTATAATGCTGAGTGTTAAACAAGGAGGTATCAAGTATCATTTTTAAAGTCTTTGGTATGACGCAACCTGGGATTGAACCTATGTCTCCCGGACCATTAAGCAAACACTCTACCCATTCGAAGAATGAGCCGGTTGTAGAGAAGAGGAAAATCTCGTATTTTGGTTTGGCGCGCAAATTTATTTCAACACTTAATTTCACCCAATCAGGATGACTTATCCTATTCAGCCCGGACCTTCATTTCCGGCTAGCAAAACGGGTGAGCAGCCAAACCTACTCTCTTCGGCGTGAGACGGCGACCAGAACAGACGTTCGTCTAGTCGTCTCTGCTTAGCGATGCTTTTTAGCTAGACAAGCCACCCAGTGTGGACATCTCACTGTGGCTTTAACACTAGCAGCAGCAACATGGACACTCAACGAGGGAACTATCTAATTTATGGATTCTTTACGAGGAATCCCAGTTGAATATAAATTAGAAACATTCAGCATGCCTTCCACAGGCACCACTTCATGTCACCTTAAAAAATGGCTATGTCGAACCGAGCGTAACTCCGCTCTCGACACACTAGCTCATATTTCACTTCTGGTCCACATTAATGGAGATAACGCATACTCTCCCCCAAATACCAGATACAAAACTACACGGTGACTATGAACGCAATCCCTCACACGTCCAGCAACACGCTGCCATCTCAACATCCCGCTAAGCCATTTCGTCTCCAACACGAACAAGCCTAAACTCCACAAGTCTTGCAGCACCAAAAGCAAACCATATTCAAAGCTGCAAATAAAGAACTTTCGTTGTTGTGTTGTTAAAGCAAAGTTTCGTCATTCATTTGTGTTGCCTTAAAAAAATATAGTGTTAGGGAAAATAACTAATTCCCCGAAACCGCTATACGGTTATTAATAAGTAGACTGAGGTATTTAACCTTGGTGTAACAACCGGTCTAGTCGAATAGAAATTTTGAATTTAATCCAGTTGGGAAAGGAATGAACTTCCTTATTTCTTCGTGTATTGGTTAAAAAAAGACTATCATTCTCCTACACGGGTGTCTTGGACATTAAATAACCCAGAAAAATTGATATGCCATTTTAAGATTTTGGGAAATGGTTAGTTTCCCTAACACTATAAATTATTTAGCAGCACAAATGAATAACGAAACTTCTTTTAAACAACACAACAACGAAAGGTTTATTATCGTAGCAGGTGCAAAGGAGTAAGAGTTAGAAAGTGTCCCTTTTGGTGCCACTGGTTCGTATGTTGGTCCTTGGTTTGTAGGAAGCGTGTGTGAAGCTAGCTGCAGCGTTTTCTTCAGCGATGGGGTTCCAAGTGGAATCAGTAGCAGTGGATGTGAGAGATGTCTGTTTGGGCTGCTGGCTAATTTCTCTCTGTTCGTCGACTCACCACCCAAAAGGGACGAGACAAAATAGTTCTTGTGAGGAAGAAGGAATCAATGCGCTCTGCCTGGATTGGTCAATTAGTGGCCGAATCGCTTGCCGGGGGTATTGATTCGCGAAAGGAAATGGATCTGTGGCTGCTACACCATTAAGAAATAAATAAAATCAAACAAAAACAAAAAGAACTTATAAAAGACCTTATATAATGAATATGGTCGTAGAATATAAGTTTAAAAAACACAGGAAGAATAACCCGAAGTTGGACATTTCAGACTCTATCTTTCCGATGCAGGTATCATTGGGGAACGGGAACAGCAATTTTCAAATAACTTTTGTTTGTTACTCACCCTGTATAGTAAAATTTATCCCTTTTAAAATCATCTCTGGGGCTGCATGAAGGCATATATCGGGCAGGTTCCGTCCTGTGGACAGGATGTGTGACAGTCCTATTGTAAATTGGCTCAGTCAGCAGGGGCCGTTGAATACACCGACTGCACCTCTGCAGAAGAGTAGGGATTCCCTAACGAGTGTCCTGAATATGACACAAAGCAATCTGATGGTGAGGTTCCTGGAATGCTAGGGATTTGAAGAATGCGGAATACCCCTTTATCATATTTACCCAACCCCTCCGCTCGGGCAGGATATGACACAAGGTCAATTTTCAAGCAGAGTTTAACGGGATTGAATTCAGAGTTTTCCTTCTCCTAAACTAGTTGCCTCACCAAGGCTGAAGAACCTAGTCTGCCCTACTATTTCCCCATAGGTGGAGGGAGAATAATTGGATTCATACCTTTCCCAAGGGTATTAGTGCTATGTGAAATGCAATCAGTCTCGTCCAGGATTTGAACTCTTGTCGCAGTGTCCATTTCCTACGACGATAACCTTAATTGCCATTCCCCAGAGTGGTAGCAACTGATAGAGTCCTATCTATGAGTCAAATAGAACTAAACTGCGTACCTATGCAAAATTGAATTTTTTGAAATAGAACTGTTTTTACATTTAACTGGGAGTGAACAAAATCTCTACTCATGCAAAACTTAATTGTTTGTAATAGAACTGTTTATATTTATAAAAATGGATTTGGCATTAAATAACCTATAATGGTTGATATGCTATAAAAACAAAGAAAACAAGCTATAAATGGTGAACACAGTTATTATTGGTTGAGTTTCACATTCAGGTTTGAGGAAAGCATGAACCAATCTCTCCTGTCTTTCTCCATCCTTTTTATTTTAGAATAAGTTTGGGGATTTTCATAAGCCCCGAAAAGCCCGGTTTATTCGTACGTTTTGTAAAAGAATAAACCGTACTTCAACCGCAGTAGGGAGATGGGTGACAGCTTTTGAAGAAAGTGTAATATAATAACGGAGGGATTTCGTTTTGTATATCTTGCCTTTCGGTTTAGTTAGGCTGAGAACCTTTCGGCTCAGTGCATGGGTTAATTAGGTGCAAACATGAGCGCAGGTGTTCACGCGCTCGCGAGAAAGATCCGTCATTCACATATGTCAAAATAAAAGGAGGAAGAAGGTTGATTTTTGGGGACCAGTAGTTTGCGGCTGGGTACCGCACGTGGTGGTGGTGGTGGTGGGGTCAGATGGAAAAGTTAGCATAGAAAGATTGTGCCTCTCTCTCCTCATGTCGAATTACCTTTAACTCAAAGGTAATAAAAAGTTTCGTACCAGAACCAATTTCGTAAAGTTTCGTGTTTTTAGATTCCCTATGTCTATTTCACACATCCGTATCATGGGTATGTAACAAAAGGAGACGTACGACTTTTTGTATAACAGAATTTATATACAACAAACAATAAACAGGGTTTTACACCAAATGGAACAAACAACAAATATGTAAGAGTTCAAAAAAGAGTTCAATGTTCTGATAGGTGATAGGTGTATAAGAGTAAGGTGAGGTAAGGTTAGGTAAGGTTTTGTGAGGTTTAGGCGAGGTTGTAAGGTTGTAAAGTTGGGTTATGTAGGGTGGGGTTTTAAGGTGTAAGGTGAACTTTTGCAGATAAAATGCCTGCTGGAACTTAGCTGTGATCTTGGTTCCTTTTAGATCAGCCCGTGCGTTCGTCGCTCTTGGCTCCTGGCTGGTGTTGAAGGTACCAAATACGTTTGCCGTCAAGGGCTGCTACGAATGGACCTGTTGCTAACAGTGGTGGGAGTGGAAAAAAGAGAAAGAATCTTCAGTTGGAGCTCTTTTTATAGTGAACACCACGTGACCCCAAGGGGCTGCTGATATTCGGTGAAACAGGATCACCATTTCCTTAACAAATTTCCACATAAGTGAGGAAGAGGGAGAGAGAGCGTTTACACGGCCTTTTATATTATATTTACCAACCCCTCCGCTCGGGCAGGATATGACACAAGGTCAATTTTTTTAAGCGGAATTTAACAGGTTTGAATTCAGAGTTTTCCTTCTCCTAGACTAGTTGCCTCACCAAGGCTGAAAAACTTAGTCTGTCCTACTATTTACCTATAGCTGGGGGGAGAATAATCGGATTCATACCTTTCCCAAGGGTATTAGCACTATGTGAAATGCAATCAGTCTCGTCCAGGATTTGAACTCGTATTACCGTGTCCATTTCCTACGACGATAACCATTACACCACGGGCACCTCCACGGCCTTTTATATTACCGGGGAAAGACACCCGAGCAAAAATGGCATAAATCATTCTCATTGGACGAAAACTAAAACCGAAACGTCAACGGCCAAAATAATTCCCGTGCTAGACAATAAATTTGAAAATATAAATCAGCACGGGATTTAATGGTGGTCTAACGAGAATTTGAAATTTGTTCTTTCTGCTACAGTTCCTTGTTATATTGTTTATGAATGTATAGAATTTCTTCGTCTCTTTTGTAAATGTTTGGCTTTGTACCTATATGTATATTTTGTCCATGTTAATATCTGTTTTAATTGTAGTCTTCACAGCAGCATATGTGTATGACAGAAAGTATCATCCAACATTTTAGGCAGTTTGTCACACACAGTAAAAGTTTCGGGTGACGGCAATTACACACAGGCTCCTTATATTGGTAAATTCGTTCCCGATAATACAACGCCCGAGAAAACACAAAAAAGTATAAACATTTATTTCTAAGAAAAACCACGTGCGGCCCTTGATTTGGCCAGGGTGGAAAAGGGAAAAGTAATCCCAGACAATACGGCACGAAAAAGCTACCTCTTCCTTTTGTCGAGAACTACTATTTGACCCTCGGTACGAATTCAGGGACTGAACTGATTGCACAAAAAAACTTGAGCTAGCAGATAGATTTCATCACTCTTTTCTTGACTGGAGCTTCCCAAAAAATAAAAGTAAAATTAAAGGAAAGTCGATTATTGAAATTCTAGCAAGTTGAACAACTGAAAGAAAATTCAACTGAGAATTCAGCAGAAAAGAACTTTAAAGAAGAATCGCAATTTAATGAACTCTGAAACATTTCTACAAAACAAAAAGAATAAATGAAAATTATGGAGATAACTTATAAAAGGTAATCACATTACTTTTGATAAGGTAGTATTATAAAAATGTATTTCTAAGAAAGAATTCAAGCTGACTACGTGCGGACTTGATTTGGCCGGAGTGGAGAAGGAAGAAGTAATCCCAGACAGTGCGGCACCAAAAAGTAACTTACTCCTTTTGTCAAACTACTATTTGACCCTCAGTACGAATTCGGAGACTGAACAGCAAAGGCACGAAAAACTTAAGCTAGCAGATGGGTTTCGTCACTAGCTTCTTGAATGAAGCTTCCCAAGAAATAAAAGTAAAATTAATGAAAGTCGACTATTCAAATTCTACCAAGTTTAACGACTGAAAGAAAATTCAACTGAGAATTCAGCAGAAAAGAACTTTAAAGAAGAATCGCAATTTAATGAACTCTGAAACATTTCTACAAAACAAAAAGAATAAGTGAAAAACACTCAAATTCAAAGAACTTTGTTTCCCGGACACTCTCTCAGATAGGTTCCAGCAAATTGTACTAAAAATTTGCAACATTTTATCTTTTCTATCCCTTTCTTTCTTGTTTCTTTTGTATAAAATTCCTTTTTAAAACTTTATTGTCGATGTTATCTTTTCGAATCAGTATCCGAACTAGAAAGCTGCGGAACTTACAGTTTAAATTTACTGTTTAAAATTACATACTAAAGACGTTACCCAATTAAATACTAAAGTTGACTTTAGTGTAATTTCCATTATATCAAATTTTACTCTCTCAAAATTCATCTTTAGATTGCAAATTTTATTCTCTGTCCAAAATTTTCTTTAAAGAAAAAAAATGAGCAAAAAAGCATTTTTTTTTAAGCCGATCAAGCGAACGAATGTTAAGTTCGGGTTAACAAAGAAATACATAAATGCGAAAGTAAATATAATCGGTCGATCAATGCCCAGATAAAGTAAATCGCGTAAATCCCATAATTGATTTTGCCCAGTCGGCTAGGGCTGTAGAATACACCGACTGCTTCTCTCCAGAGGAGTAAGACCCCCTTCAGCGAGTGTCCTATGGCCCAACACACATTGCTTCTTACTGTTCAGTTTGTAAAATAATGAAAATAAGTTTAAATATTTATCTAAAACTTGACACTGTCAGTTGGTTCCGTAGTGTAGTGGTTATCACGTCTGCTTTACACGCAGAAGGTCGCGAGTTCGAAACTCGCCGGAACCTGTTGTTTTTTTTTTTTTTCTTATATCTTATTTCTTAAAAAAAACCTCGTATCATGTAGTTCCTTTTTAAAAAATAGTTTGTACAGCATCCGTTGCATTTTAGTGGTCATTGTTTTATTTGATTCAAATTCAACTTCATCAAGATATTTTTCACCTGTCAACACGTAGATTTTTCCTTCAGTATTTGCTAAAGAGAATTTTAAAAAATGAAATTGATTTTAATTGTTCCTTTGTGAAAATTGCCCAGTCAGCTGGGGCTATAGAATACATCGACTGCGCCCCCTGCAGAGGTGTCAGACTCCCCCTATCAGTGTCCTAGATATGACACTAAACAATCTGATGATGAGATTCCAGTTATGCTGGAGCTTTGGAGAATGCTGAGTACCACTTCATTGCCATCACTCTCACGTCTACTCTGTCTCGGAGTGGTAGTAACTGATAGTGTTCTATCTATGGGTCAAATAGAGATAAACTGTGTACTTATGGCATACTGAATTGCTCGATATAGAACTGTTTTTACATGTAAACTATATACTTATGCTAATCTGAATTATTTGAAATTTGTAGCATACACGGCCACACACAAACACCAAGACAACAGCAGGGATATTGATGTTGGATGATTTTTATTGAAAATAAAAACCTTTATTTCAGTAGTTAATTGTATATTATGACGGGGAGATTTATGTCGGAGAGATTCTTGGAAATTTAGATATTAATTCAAAATTAGGGGTTTTTATTTCTGGAGTAGTTTGTAGCAGCCACAGATCTATTCCCTTTCGCGAATCAATGCCCCCGCCAAGCAATTTGGCTATAACCGACCAACCGAAAACCAGAGTGCATTGATTCCTTCTTCCTCCCAAGAACTATTTTTTCTAGTCCCTTTTGGTAGAGCGGACAACCTGTGAGAGAAATTAGCCAGCAGCCCGAACAGACATCTCTCAAATCCCCTGCTACTGATTCCACTTGTAACCCCATCGCTGAAGAACACGCTGCTGCTAGCTTCATACACGCTTCCTACAAACCAAGGACCAACATACTGACCAGCGACACCAAAAGGGACACTTTCTCACTCTCACTCCTTTACGCCTGCTATGGAAATAAACCTTTCATTGTTGTGCTGTTTAAAAGAAGTTTCGTTATTTATTAGTGTTGCCAAATAATTTATAGTGTTAGAGAAATTAACCCTTTCCCCAAAACACTAAAAGTTAATCCTCTTTGACCGTTTTTGGGATTAATTAAAGAATCCTGGTGTTATCTACACAATCATCTCAATCAGAATAGTAATACAATAAATACACAAATATAGATGCAGGCGGACCCTTTCCTTTCGGATACGAACAGGTTTATTAATTCCTGGCTTCGATCCCTGGCCACACGAGGAGAGAGACCCTATTCTTAAAAGCCTATGCTAACCATACTAACTGATCCCACCCCCACGCGCGGCGCATCTTGTGATGTTTAAGATATAAATTCATCTTTGCCGGCCGAGATCAGACAAACTCAACCACATGCCTCAACGGTAGAAAACGTAATTACACCTTCAACGGTCGAATACCCAACTGACGTCTTTTTAAAATCCTCAAATTGTCTAGACCATCTCTTCTGTGCATGACGTCATCCACACTTCAGCCCCCTTTACTGTCTGGGGGTTTATTAAGACAAATGCTGATTGTCATATCGTTTGCACTCGAGTGTAACAGCACCAAATGTCTATGCACCTGGACTAAGAGACTCGAATACTTCCAAGTGTCACGTGATGGCTCACGGAGAAGTGGAGGTGGGAATGATACTCTCCCCACGTTGAACTAAAATTATCTAGCAGTCAAAAAGTGACCGTTAGAAATGATTGTGGGTCGCACAGATGTTTGCACCTAAGTGACCTTGGGTCGCCGGACATCGGAAGGGGAAGGAGAAAATGAAGCCAAATGATTGGTGGGGGGGGCCCAAACGGAAGTGGGGTTCCCTTCCCCTCAACAGAAGGAAATACAAAAAAAGACAGTTTTTGGGCAAGTCTGGTGGCAGACGGACGATAGCCATTTCACTCCGGGCTAAAGACAAAAGACTGAGACATGAGAGACCTGAGTCTCTCAAGCCAGCATTAAAAACAGTACAAAGTCTATTAGCCCGTGAAAGAAGAGAAATTCTCCAGTGGAACCCCGTCAAAAAAATAAGATAAGTAACTTTGGGACATTTTTCCGTTACACCCAAATTTTGTTTACCACTCTCTCTCTCTCAATTTGAAAAAGGATAAAAGCCGGGAAAAGCCAGTTATATTCATGGACTATCCTATTATATATTTTTGACACTTTGAACATATATATGTATATAACCGTAGTAAAGAACCTATGTGTTTTCATTTTACCATGTGGTCTATGTTATTATTCCATGCTTTCCTTTCAGCTTCTATTCGCCTTACATTATCTTGCTTAGAACTGTCCTATTAATTCCTAAAGTATCAAACGGGAAACCGGAGTTGCCGACCATAGCAATATTAATATTATTACAACTAAGACCTATAGGCCCGTATTCTTCAATTATCTAAGGGAAAGAAGTTTAGTGGCCTGGTGGGTGTGCAATAGTGTGAAATTTTGGACCCCTTTGCCAGCGGTGGCCAGTCTGGCCCTAAATTATTCCCTCACGTAATATGCCAGTTCTTATCTGCCTGAGAAAAGAACTCTGAACAGGACTTATTTCGGTAGGGGATCAAGTGCCAACCTGCCCCATCTTCACACGTGCGAAAATAAAGTCCCATTTTGGGATTTTAGTTCAATTTGCCGTCACAGACCTTAAATGGGGGCTCACGTCCGGGATTTAATATTATAAATAATATTTGTTGCTTGTAGTCGTGTGACAATTCCTGCCGTTTAAATCTACCCTGGGAGACCGTGAAAGAAAAAAAAAAGGAATATTGTTGAAACAGTCAAATTACTTGTTGATATAACTGTTTGGAAAAATTAAAGAAAAAAATGGACAAAATAGAGAACTTTTTAAAAGAACCCTCCATGGAAAAGTTGGAGAAGCTGAGAAAAAGCGAGATAATAAAAATTGGCGAGAAGCTTGTGTTAAATGTTCAGAATTCTATGAGGAAACATGAACTCGTTATAAAAATAGCAAGACACATGGTCGACGAAAATGTTTTCGAGGAAGCAGTATTAGAAGAGCTACCAACGGAAATGATAAGAATGACTCCAGAAGAAATTGAACTGGAGAAAATTAAAATACAAGCACAAATGGAACTACAGAGAAATAAAATGGAACTGGAGAAAATAAAAATTCAGCAAGAAACAAGGCTGCGAGAAGTCGACTTGGCAATAAGAGGACGCAAAGAAAGCCATGACAGTTTCGAAGTAACGAAGCAAGCGAGGCTAGTCCCAAAATTTGAAGAAGCCAACGTGGACGGATACTTCGCACATTTTGAGCGAACCGCGCTAAATCTTGGATGGCCGAAAGAATGCTGGTCGATGCTACTCCAAACTGTGCTGACAGGAAATGCACAGAGAGCATATGCAACTCTGCCGACAGAAAATTGCGCCGACTATGATTTGGTGAAAGCAGCGGTTCTTAAAAGCTTCGAATTGGTTCCAGAAGCTTATAGACAGAAATTCAGAACACAGAGAAAAACTGAAAACCAGTCTTATGTGGAATTTCTGCGAGAAAAGGAGAACGTGCTGGATAAGTGCTGTGACTCTAAGAGGATAGACGGAGACGCTGAGAAACTCCGGCAGCTAATATTAGCTGAAGAATTCTTAAACTGTGTGCCAGAAGAAGTCAGGGTTCACCTAAGTGAAAGAAAAACTGACGTGACCAATGAAATGGCCGCACTAGCAGACGAATACATCCTCACACACCGAAAAACAAAGGAAAAAACGTTCACGGGAAACAGAGTGAAGTTTAAAGCTGAAGGAAGACCCAAGGAAGAAAACAGAAGGACCTTCCAAAGTAGCAGCAGAACAGTGGTCTGCTACAAATGCGGAAAGGCTGGTCACATAGCCGTAAGGTGTCAGCTTGGAAAAGGTCCTGAAAGAAACCAGACCCAGCCGAGAAAACCTCAAGGAGCTGTAACAACACCTAGAGGGAACCAGTCCTATCGACCCTGGACGAAAAAAGGGATGATAAAAGGCCCACACGGAGGGCCAGTGAAAGTCTCAATTTTACGAGATACCGGAGCATCTCAGTCGTTACTTCTACGAAGTAAATTACCTAAAAGGGTAATAGAAGCAACACGTGAGACGGTGATGATAGAGGGTATCGGCGGAAAGAGGGTAAAAATACCGCTGTGTAAAATAACCCTAAAGTCCCAGTGGAAAAATGGACCTATGAAAGTTGGTGTGGTAGATAAACTACCCATGAAAGGAATTTCCCTTATACTGGGAAATGAAGTAAAAACTAAAAAGTGTCACCCGGAAAAGATGGCGAAAATGAGCGCCAAAAATGAAGAAAAAAAGATGGCGAGAATGAACGCCAAACATGAAGACAAGATGGCGGCTGAGCCACGTGGGTGGCACAAACGACATAGTCGCTCACAGAGTGAGAAGGTGGAAAGAAAAGAAGTGAACCTTCCACCCCTCAATGAACAAGAAGATAAAAGGACCAGTCGTCAGAAAAAGGATGAAGGTCCAACGAGTATTAGGAATAAATTCCCTAATACTTATCGAGAGGATAAGAGGAAAATAAGAGGACCCTCACAAGTGACTAAGAAGGAAGAATTTAAGAAGGGCGATGAAGTCCTGCTACTATCATCAAATAAAGGACCCCACTGTGGTGGAAGATATATAGGTCCCGATGTAATATCACAGAGAATAGACAAGAGGACATATAGAATTGATACCAACGAGGAAAAGAAGCAGACACAAGTGTGTCATGCAAACAAATTAAAAAGATATGTCTGTCAAGAAGGCCCACCTCGAAAAATTAAGAACTCGGAAATGCCGAATAAATTCGAGGAAAAATTAGGCCAGTTGTCTGTTTCAGAGAGAGAGGGCTTAGAAAAATTAATAAAAAAGTACCCAAGTTTATTTCTCTAACGCCCCACAAAAATGTAGTAGCAGAATATTCTTTCATTGTTGTTGAGAGAAAGAAAGAGAGAGAGAGAGAAACTAAAGGAAATGAGGAACTCTCGTCCCCAATGTTGAAATATGAGATGGACGAGAAAGTGGTTCGTCAACAAGTGACGAATAGGGGAAAGAGAGAAAAGAAAAGGAAGTTTTCTCCCCAAAGCTTGACAATTAAAATTATAAAGTCGTCAAAAGTGACGAAGAAAGAAAGCAAGAAAGAGGGAGTTACCTCCTCAAGGTTTGAAATATGATACGGCCAAAAGCCGAGAGAGAAAAAGAAAGAAAGGAAAACAAGATTCAAGAAAAAGAAAAGGGAGAGAGAGAGAGAGAAAGAAAGAGAAGAGAAATTGTTTTCCCCTATAGTGAAAATTAGGAAGGACGAAAAAAGGAAAAGGAAAGAATTCGTCAAAGCGTGAAGAAGAAAGGGGATGAAAGAAAAGTAAAGTGAGAAAAAAAAAAAGAGAAAAAAAGTGAAAGAAAAGGAGAAAGAACAGTGAATTGAATTGCCTTTTTTTCTATGGTATTTCTATTCATCCCCCTTTCTTCTCTTAAGCGGGGAGGTGTCACGTGATGGCTCACGGAGAAGAGGAGGTGGGAATGATACTCTCCCCACGTTGAACTAAAATTATCTAGCAGTCAAAAAGTGACCGTTAGAAATGATTGTGGGTCGCACAGATGTTTGCACCTAAGTGACCTTGGGTCGCCGGACATCGGAAGGGGAAGGAGAAAATGAAGCCAAATGATTGGTGGGGGGGCCCCCAAACGGAAGTGGGGTTCCCTTCCCCTCAACAGAAGGAAATACAAAAAAAGACAGTTTTTGGGCAAGTCTGGTGGCAGACGGACGATAGCCATTTCACTCCGGGCTAAAGACAAAAGACTGAGACATGAGAGACCTGAGTCTCTCAAGCCAGCATTAAAAACAGTACAAAGTCTATTAGCCCGTGAAAGAAGAGAAATTCTCCAGTGGAACCCCGTCAAAAAAATAAGATAAGTAACTTTGGGACATTTTTCCGTTACACCCAAATTTTGTTTACCACTCTCTCTCTCTCAATTTGAAAAAGGATAAAAGCCGGGAAAAGCCAGTTATATTCATGGACTATCCTATTATATATTTTTGACACTTTGAACATATATATGTATATAACCGTAGTAAAGAACCTATGTGTTTTCATTTTACCATGTGGTCTATGTTATTATTCCATGCTTTCCTTTCAGCTTCTATTCGCCTTACATTATCTTGCTTAGAACTGTCCTATTAATTCCTAAAGTATAAAACGGGAAACCGGAGTTGCCGACCATAGCAATATTAATATTATTACAACTAAGACCTATAGGCCCGTATTCTTCAATTATCTAAGGGAAAGAAGTTTAGTGGCCTGGTGGGTGTGTGATAGTGGGAAATTTTGGACCCCTTTGCCAGCGGTGGCCAGTCTGGCCCTAAATTATTCCCTCACGTAATATGCCAGTTCTTATCTGCCTGAGAAAAGAACTCTGAACAGGACTTATTTCTGTAGGGGATCAAGTGCCAACCTGCCCCGTCTTCACACGTGCGAAAATAAAGTCCCATTTTGGGATTTTAGTTAATTTCCCCGTCACACAAGCCTTACCAAACTGAATGATAAAATATATTTAACGAAAAATGATTAATATAAAAAAATCATTCCTTGAATATATAACACACCTTTCCTCGCAACAATATAAAATCATTTTGTTATCATCATCATCATCATCATCATGTCGTGCCAATAGCACGGGTATCCCTGATCCTCTTTCGCCACTTTTCCCTATCGTTCATTGCCTCTGGCAGGTTTTCAGGGCTACATCCCGTATCCTCACATAGCTGCTGAATGTATGTTCTTGCTGGTCGTGCTGCTTTTGCCCGGCCATATGTGGTGGTGCATAGGAGTACATCACTTATGAGCTTGTCCCTGCTTCTTCAGCAGTGTCCTGCATGTCTGATTCGTCTAACTTGGATTGTTTTCGTGATAGGAGGCAGGTGGCCTTATAGTTACTGTCCCGTGGGGTTTTGCCGCCAGGACTTGTTCAAGATTGCTTGCAGCATTCTTGTGTAATTGCCGTCTAGCTTCTTCTCCAGCCGTTTTGTTAGCGTCCATGTAATGTATCCATACAGCAGTATCGATACGATAGCTGCCTGGAAGAAACTGCGTTTCATTTTATCGGTTAGGTCTGATTTCCAATGGATGGCTCAGTGGTGTAGTGGTTATCACGTCTGTTTAACACGCAGAAGAACGCGAGTTCGGAACTTGTTTAACATTTTCTTATAGAAGATAACAAAATATCTTTTAAACTAATGTATCGATGTGAAAGGATTTTCCTTTTGTCGTTCTCTATTTTCTTTCTTTTCGATTTCGTAATCTGTGACAATTATGCAATGTAACACTCTTTTTCATGTCGACTTCACCAATAAAATTACATTAATAACAAGAATAACAATTCAAAAGAGTATATAAAAAACAACCCTATAAATCATTCAACAGTCCAAATATGCTTGTCAATATAACGCCAAACTATCCCAAGCAAAAAAAATTGCAACATTTTGTTTTTTTTATGGTTTTATGTCAAGTTGGGTCTCCTCTACATAAATTAACTGAAAAACGAATGCTTTAATTAATATATAAATTATTTCGTTTGTAAGATTGTGGATTGTTTTTAAAACAACAGACTTTGATGTCCATTATTATTATTTTCAATTCTCTAAAAATGTGCAGAAACAAGATTCCAAAATCATTCTTATAGCATCGTTTACATTTTAGCCTCTGTAATCGTTAGTAATAAGAAGTTATCTCCCCTTATTTGAACGCTTATGAAAGAAATAGGATCAAGGCATTAGGCCCTCCCCCTTTTTTTATTATTTATAACAGAATGCAGACGTTTAATAAAAAAGGTAGTGGTAAAAGAATGTTGTTTAGAACACACCTTTTTTTTTAATTTTTTATCGTAATTACCGATTATAAACGGGTCCCAATTTATTGCATGGTGTCAGGAGCAGAGAAGCCCATTTCACCGTTTACAACCGCCAACACAAATTTACTCGACTGGCTAAGTCGAAGGAAAATTCAAAATCTCGTTCAAGAAATTTGAATTATCCCTCGTGGCACCAGAAGAAACATTGAAGCCCCATAACATTAAATACGCCCTATTCTTACACATGGCGATTAATTGACGTATTGAACGCATCGTCATTTACAGACGTGGTAAAAGTAACAGCAAAACTTTGATTTGCACATTTTCAAAGTTTATTGAAAGGAAAAAAACTAACTTCTTCCATGAGTGATACATCTTCAAGTACAGAAAAATTCCTGTTACCAGGCCCGAAGGCCAGGGATGAGTTTATTACTGCTTGTCCATGATTCTCTAAGTGCCGTAAGTCTGTGTTTTGGAAGCTTGTACAATCGGCCGTCTATAATTATTTTGATTGAGAGGGATAAGCGGTGATTGGTTGCATAAGGAAACTTCAAACCAAGTACTTGCATGCAACGTTTAGGAAAATGTAGTTCGTCTCACACCGAAACCATCCTTATAGAAGAATGATGGTGTTACCATTAAACACATATCTTCTACTCGCCCGGTTGCCATGCAAGTTTACAGATATCACTGCAACCGAACAGAAATGGCGAGTATTTATATTATTCTGGGGTATTATCACTATAGGAAATGAATAACAGCATCATTCATGAAATCAACTTGGGTAACAATGCCCACCTCCTATGCTGTTCGAATCTAATTTGAAGTGGGAACAGCAAAAAACGATTTGGTTCAAATTGAAGACTTATTTTCTTGTTTTTTACAAGGAAAGAGTAAGGTTTTCAAGAAAGCCGAATCATTGAAGACGAACCAAAAAAATAGAATTGAAAACAAGGTGCCGTGAGGTGAGCAATTGTACCTGATGAAAAACAACTCACGATTGAAAGAACAATCATGGAATGATATGTGTCTTTCATACTTATAAAAATCATTTGCCTGGTATTCTCTGCTAGAGTCATGGTTATCACGTCTTCTTTACACACAGACGGTCGCGAGTTCGAAAATCGCTGGAAGGTTTCTTTTGCTGTAAACATTAGGAAAATTGAAATCACATTTTATTGTCTCCCTTTCAAATTTGATTCGTCTACTATACCTTTATTCTAGAGCGCATTTTGACTGAAAAACGAATGCTTTAATTAATATATGAATTATTTCGTTTGTAAGGTGGGGGATTGTTTTTCTAAAAACAAACTTTGATGTCCATTAGTATTCCTTTCAATTCTCTAAAACTCTGCTTAAACAGGATTCTATCAGGATAGATAATACGTAGAAAATACGCCTGCTAATACGTAGAAAATGACATTTTAGCACATTTTCTAGAAACTATGCCGTAATTTGTTTCCCCATTTACAAAAATCTTTCCAACACCATCGTATAGATTTTAGCGCCTGTAATCGTTAGTAATAAGAAGTTATCTCCCCTTATTTGAACGCTTATGAAACGAATAGAAACGAGGCATCTGCCACTTTTTCATAACGGAAAGCAGATAATTTTAAAGAACGTTGCAATAAAAGCTTGTGGTTAAGAAGACAACTTTTTTGGGTCGTAATTACCGAATAGAGCCTGGTCCTAATATGGCATCAAAGGTGTAGAATCCTTATGCACCGTTGACAATCGCCAACACAAATTTCCTGGACGGACCAAGTCGAAGGAAAATTCAAAATCTACTTCCAGAAATATGAATAATACCTCGTAGCACCAGAAAAACAAAAAACGTCGAAGCCCAATAGCATAAAATGCCCACTATTCTTACACATAGCCGATGAATTGACGTATTAAACGCATCGTCATTTATAGACGCGGTAAAAGGTAACAACAAAATTTTGATTCGCACTTTCTCAAAATTTATGGAGAGGGGAAAAACAACCTACTTTCACACATGATACATCTTCAAGTTCAGAAACCAGATAGAAGAAATATTTCTGTTACTTAGCCCGAAGGCCAGGGACAAGTCGGTTATTGCTTGTCATTGATTGACTAAGTGCAGTAAGAATCTCTGCTTGTCAATCAATGATTGACGAGGTCAAAAGGCCAAGGGTAATTTGAATCTGTGCATGTCAATGGTACCCACCCGGCAGGAATTCCAAATTGCCCGGTCGAAACCAGGTCAGTATTGGTTCAAGTGTTTCAGATAAGTCGTCCAGTATTTCAAAGTTTGTCATCATGACATGTCTTTTTTTGTGAAGGGCTTTGAGAGTATTCCAGTGGATCTGGGAGTAATGACAATAAAGTGGTACACTCCCCAGACATCTAGAACAGGATAATCACCATTTGATTTAATAGTTATCACAGTAGAATTGAATGTAACCACTTGAATGAAATTCTTTTTAGGAGGAATATTGTTGATATCATATTATTAAGAAACAGAAGATTTTAGGATACTTTTATTTTTGCTTCGTGGCCGATGTTATGTTAAGGGCTTCTACATCCCAAAATGTCTTCATACCTCCCAAACTCTAAATCTTTTGTTTAGTAAGCACACATTAAAACTCCAACCCTGTGGAATGTCTTCAAGGCTTCAACTTATTTTATTCATTAGAAAAACAGAATTCTAAAAAGTATAATATGTTGTACGACTCATTTGGAAAAAGTGACAACAAAAAACAACTTCATTCTTAGAAAAATTGTACGGGCTTCCAAGTCCAAAAATTTTTTGGTACCTTCTAAACTCTGAAACTTTTGTTTAGTAAGAATCTATGCGTGTTATGCAATTATTTTGAAAGAGAAACAACAGAAAACGATTTTACTTTCAGAAAGAAAATTAAATAGGTTCCCAAAAAGTAATTTTCTGCGGGTAAAGCTGACGTAATAACCACTGCACCTTGGAGGGACCGATCTGAGGGAGAAAACGTATTGATATATAAAATCCATCATATATGAATTCATTCCGACATGTTGAGAAAAAAATACAGATTACAGCCTAACGAATCTCAAACTCTTGATCTACAGGATATAAAACGTGTGCGATAATCACCGCACCAAACGAACGGCTGCTTCCTCCTCAAATTCATTTAAAAGTAGAAACTAAAAAAAAAAACGACATCGCTTTTTAAAGAAGGCTTTTTCAACTACCGATATTTTATGTGTTCTTATGTAGGAAAACATGTTGTTAAACTCTATTTTATACAAAAACGATATTAAAAAAAAGGACACAACACAAAAGTGAGGAGACGGCTATCAGAAAACATATACATAGGTTCCGGCGAGTCTCGATCTCGCGACCTTCTGCGTGTAAAGCAGACGTGATAACCACTACACTACGGAACCAACACACACAAGTCCTGAATGCAAGTTGATAACTTGTTTTTTATCGGCGTTGAATATACGACTTGCAGCAGCGAAAAATCCTAAATAATTCCTAAGTCAATTAAAACGTGAGTTCTTCGTTCAAAAAATGTCATTTAAAATCAAAGGATAACGAACGAATTAGATTTGAAACACGGACAATAAAATACATTTTCAATTTTATGGAAATGTTCACAAGAAAAGAAAAAATAGCTTAACAGGTTCCAGTGATCATCGAACACGCGCCCTTCTGCGTGTTTAGTAGGTGTGATATCTACTGCGCTACGGAAATATGGTTGAATGGTCAATTCTTGTGTTATGTAGACTGTGTCAGATGTTGAAAGTCTGTGTTGTGGAAGCTTGTACACTTGGCTGTCTCTAATTTTGTGGGTGACAGCGAGTCAAAACGATCAGGAGGATCTTGAGGTAGTGGGGGTCTCGGACCTTGGTGATAACCATAGACGTAGCTGGAGACGGTCAAAAATGTGGATATATAAATTTTAGAGGCTGGGTGATCTATGTCGCGATCAAAGCAATTCTTGCTTAACTGTGGGTGTGTCGATGAGGTTTCGAACTACTGGTGCTAATGCAACCTGAGATGTCTCTCATGGACTAGGCTGATGCAGGAGTTATCTGCATGGTGAAGCTGGAGCTGGTCTGCAACTGATGTAGGAATGACTACTAGCTGAAGCTGAAGCTGATCTGCAGTTGGTGCTGTCTGTTGCGTCGTCGTCTCGTGTTATCAGCATTTATCTGCATTCCCCAAATATCCAGCATTACTGGAGCCTTACCATCACATTGTTTTGTGTCATATCCTGGACATTCGTTGAGGCAGTGTAACTCCTTTGGAGAGGTGCAGTCGGTCTACTCAATAGCCCCAGCCGACGGAGCCACTTTACCGTAGGACTATCACACATCTTGTCCACGGGACGGAACCTTCCCCATCTATCCTTTCATGCAACCCCAGAGATGATTTTGAAAAGGTTAAAATTTCATTATACTGAGTGAGTATGAAAACAAACGCGATTTGATAATTGTGTTTCTTGTTCCCAAATGATACCTGCATCGGAAAGGTAAAGTCTAAAATATCCGGCTTCGGGTTATTCGTTCTGTGCGTTTTAAACTGAACTCTTAAACTTGGTTCATCCACACTATTTTCTACGACCATATCCATTATATCCCACGTGTTTTTTTTATCACATTCGTCAACAAAAAAAAAATCAATGTCCTTTTTGGTTTTAGTTCGATTTTATTTCATTGATCTATAGGATTTATACTCCAATACTTTAAAACGGCCGTGATGCCTCTTTTTCCCGAAACTAAGAAGGGTGGATGTCGGTAAACTAATCAGTCTCGGTAACCTATTGGTCAGGTAGATCACGTGATTTGTGCTCACGACTACGTCTGCAACTTTGATTTTGTCCCACGATTTTGGAGCCGACTGCATAACAAGGATTGCCTATATATAGTCTCATCTTTCAAGAACTCATTCTTTTCCATTTTGACTACAAGAGACGACACACACTCTCTTACATTTGACATCCAGCAGTCAACCCCACGAAAATGTATACTATCTGTAATTATTTTCTTCCTTGTTCTACCTTTACGGTCAGACTTGCTCCAGCCACGAACACAAACATAGAAATTTCGTCAAACTACCGACAGAAAGAAACAACCAACATGGGGAGAAGACACGTTCCTCCTAACATACATCATTAAATTCTGAAGAAATACTTAGTCTACATGCATTTTATAATCTACAAGAGACTTTTATTATTTAGTCTTTTACTTTTTTCATAGAATTCGTGTTAGTCACACACACACACACATACACACACAAAGAGAAATATACTTAACAGACAGTAGTAGTACATTCGTAATGTTTTGAAATATTTCATTTTGTATATTTCTTGATAAATCAATTTAATTTCGTTTGCACTGCTGTGTTTTGAATGTTCTTCTGTGCACGTCGTTTTTACGACTTTAATTAATTTTGCCCTTTCAAATATATACCAACATAAATTGTGGGAGACCAAATATATTCACCAAACACAGTAACCCCTACATATTAATCGCATATAATTTTTCTGGTTTATTTAAAGTCAAAGCCACCCGTGTAGGAGAATGATAGTCTTTTTTTTAACCCATACACAGGGAAACAAGGGAATTCATTCCTTTCTCAACAGGATTAATTTAAGAATTTCCATTCTACTAGACCGGTTGTTATACCAAAGTTAAATAGCCCAGCCTACTTATCAATAGACTAACAATAGTTGTCTTCATACCTTTCCCGAGGGTATGCGGTGACCTGCCCATAAACGTAAAGAGATCGGATTACTCGCTCGACTTAGAAAAATTATATCCGGGTACGGCCGGAAATGACTGAGCCCTTTTTACGACCTTGACATCCCGTTACAGCCAAAAAAAAAAAGGGATAGATTAAAATTAACAATATTCACGAAACACTTCGGCCAGAAATAACTTTATAAAATGAAATTAATAGTCGTCGCCAGCTTATAGCAGGTTAAAGAAGTACTTTATATCTACACCCATTTTTTTATAAAAGAATTTCCTATTCACGCGGCTGGGGCTGTGTCATAGCATCTCCTTAATGTCAACAAGCCTTTTTTGACGCTTGGCGACACGTTCTTTGTGGAGCTCATACGAGGTTAGAATCCTACGTGATTCCTGGCTGCATTCGCCTCACCGTCACTTCCAATGGCAGTTTCAACACCCTTTTTTTTTACAAATCACCTTGCTTCAAGGCTGAATCCCACTTCTTGTGGTAGATTCACTCTCCTTTTTTTTGCATCGATATGCACTAAAGGCTCCGCTCGTCCGTTCGGCCTCGCTGCGCTAAAGGCACGGGTTAGCCTTTAGCTACCACGTCGCTCCCTGTGCAGCGCTAAGATAACGCCAATCTTAGCCGCGGCCCCCTGGCCTGCTCGCTCGATAGTGCAGAGTTTTGGCGCTCAAAAGCCTTTGCTATCGTCCGATACGCCCGCACAGCTTTGGAACGAAAAGCCTTAGATACCACCACAGCACGGGCGCAAAAAGCCTTAGCTACCGCACAGCTTTTGCGCGAAAAGCCTTAGCTAATCGTCCGATACACCCACAGAGCTTTGGCGCAAAAAGCCTTAGCAACCGCACAGCTTTTGCACGAAAAGCCTGAGCTAATTGTCCGATACGCCCACAGAGCTTTGGCGCAAAAAGCCTTAGCAACTGCACAGCTTTGGCGCGAAAAGCCTTAGCAACCGCACACCTTGGCGCAAAAAGCATAGCTACTGCCTCGATACGTCTACACAGCTTTGGCGTGAAACAGCCTTAGCTACTGCCCGACACGTTCGCACAGCTTTGGCGCGAAACAGCCTCACCTACCGTCCGATACATCCGTACAGCTGAGACACGGTAAAGTTATAGCTACCGTTCAATATGTCCGCAGGGCTTTTGTACGACAAAGGCATAGCTACGATCTCGATACGCCCGCTCAGCTTTGATACGGCAAAGCAATAGCCATCATCTCCAAGACGTCTGCATAGCTAGGGGCACGACAAAGTCCTAGCTTTACCAGTCCGCTCGCTCGACCTCGTACATGCTAAGGTCTGGCAAACCTTAGCCACCATATCTCCGTTCGTTCACTCGGTCCGCAGTACTAAGACGCGATTAAGTCTTAGCAACCACGCTCGCTCAAACTGTACACTACCAACACCGACTTCGATTACAACGCTCCTGCATTGCAGCACCTCGCCTACGAACGACTCGCAGTACAGGCCAGCAACTACTTCGACACACCTCCGGTTAACCCAACGTACTGTTAAAACCAGGACGTCGATTCACTGATCTCGACCGACCTCAGCTTTCCGCTGCGATCGTCCAGCTGCATTCTACGACTCTACTGAGCTCAGCTTCCTGTAACGATCATCCAACCGCACCTACGACTCAAACATACCAGCTACCGACATCGACCATCTAGCTGGAGACCGAATACTACGACCACGTCTGTAATTTCTGACAATAAATTGCGCACCTTGTTGTATTTGTTACCTTGCCTCTTTGTCCCCTTCATTGTCTTTGGTTGTCACAACTCGCAGGCATTAAACTTAAATTCATTTGCGGGGTCGACGCGCTTATCGTCTCCGCAACAAGTATTAGCGCTGTGTGAAAAGCAAAAAGCCTCGTTCAAAATTTCAATTTGGCTCATTGTTCCCAATTCCCAAGTTGTTCGATTTCATTTTGAAAGGGAACAACAAAAAAACAACTTCATTTTCAGAAAAATGTGTTTTGCAAATACCGAACGAATAATCTTCCTCGTCTTAACGGGTGGGAAAATATATTGATGACGTCGTATTTTAAACCACATCACCCACAAAAACAAACAAGCCCCTTAAGAAAGACCCCTAAAATGCAATGAATACAGTTCGGACTATTTTCGAGAAGGGAATCACCAAGTATGAATTGAATTTTACGGTACTAAACATAAAAAAAAAAAAAAGAAAAAAAGAAAATGATGATTCAGTCTCATTTCGAGCAGGATAAAAATAATTAGAATATAAAATTTATCATCAATAAATTTATTCCGAAATGGAATGTTGACAAAAAACAAAAAAAAAAAAAAAACAACAAGAAAACATAAACAAAAACACGCAGATCACGCACTGATGAATATCGAACCCGTGATCTACTGGGCATAAAACATGTGATATAATCATCTTGGTGTAACGGTTATCGTCACAGGAAATGGACACGGTGACACGAGTTCAAATCCTGGACGAGACTAATTGCATTTCACATAGCACTAACACCCTTGGGAAAGGTATGAATCCAAATATTCTCCCTCTAGCTATGGGTAAATAGTAGGGTAGACTAGGTTCTTCAGTCTTGGTGAGGCAACTAGTCTAGGAGAAGAAAAACTCTGAATTCAAACCTGTTAAACTCCGCTTAAAAGATTGACCTTGTGTCATATCATGCCCGAGCGGAGGGGTTGGGTAAATATGATAATAATCGCACCAAGGAACCAAATGAACGGCACAAAATCTTCGAAACCGTTGTAAAGAAAAAACAACAAAAACGACATCGTTTTTCAAGAAGGATTTTGCAACTGGCGATATTTTATGGATTAATAGGTAGGAAAATATGTTGTTAAACACTCTTTTACATAAAAAAAAGACATAATTTAAAAAAAAAAACTGCACAAAATTGTGTAGATGTCCATCAAAAATAGGTTATGGTGCTTTCGAACTCGCGACCTTCTGCGAGTAAAGCAGACGTGATAACCACTACACTACGGAACCAATAGGTGAAAACCTTTGTGCTCTAAATAAATAACCTTTTGTGAGTCGGTGTTCAATATAAATCATCCCGCATTGAAAAAACTCACCTGCTAAGTTTCCAACGCAGCAGATATTGCGTGATAAGAAGAATTGCTGAGAGTTACACGGCCGAAAGTCTTCAAGTATTAAGTAATTTATTTTAATAATTACTAAAACTCATTACGAAAAAACAAAATCTCTTCTATTATTCATTTTAAAAAAGGAATCACAAAAAAACAATTCTGTTTTTAGAAAAGCAACTCAGCATCTTCCAGACGAAATAATACCTAAGTTAATTAAAACATGAGTTTTCGTTCAAAAAATGCCATTTCAAATCAAGCTATGAAGAACGAATTAGATTTGAAACACAGACAATGAAATACATCTTCAATTTTCAAGAAATGTTTACGAGAAAAGAAATAAAAGTAAAATATATTCCGGCGAGTTTCGAACTCGCGACCTTCCGCGTGTTAAGCAGATGTGATAACCACTACACCACGGAACCAACTAGATGCTCAGTCTCTACAGTCTTCATTTCTATTCATTACAGACACATATATTTTTCCATGGCTGACAATGATGGTGTTTCAGGGGACATCAAATTAATCGTTCACAGAAACGATCGTAACTGATGATATGGATTCTTATTCACAGACGACAAGACAACTAACAAGAACGTCTAAATGTTAGTTTTTTTTAGAAAATCCTACACTAAAGATGAGCATCACTGTAGAATCAAACTTCAGGGATTATTTTTGTGTAATATAGTGTCTCTCTGATTTTCACAATTTGTGTTGGAGAAACTTGTACACCAGGCTCTCTATACGTTTGTGTGACAGCGTGTCGAGTATTTGTCGCTGCCTCCCACCAGACACGACTTGACACAAGGTCAAAAGCCCGAAGGCCGATTAAAGTGGGGATAAAGGGGAGGGGAGGTCGGGAACGAGCCGAGACTCGAACCCTGCTTGTTAGTGCTGCTCATCGGCTCACTTAGTGCAATGTGAGTCTGATGAGGCAAGCAGTTTCACGAACCCAAATGTGGGTCCGGGCACGTATGCCAGTTTGCGGCTTAAACTAGACGCATGGTCTAGTGCCGTACAAGGGGGACAAAGGAGACAAAAATGCAGCTCGCCCACCCGAAGGTAGCCTAGTCAAAACTAGGTGCCTAATTAAAGGCCCCAAGTCTGCCATTGTTCCTTTTCCAGGGCCACGCTCCGGACCGGACAGCGTGTCAACAAGATCAGAAGCCTCTTGAGGAGGGTTCTCGATGCTTGATGCAGATCCTAGGTGTAGCTGTATAGTCATGTCGTAGAAGTTGCAGGAGACGGTCGAAAATGTGCATGCATAAACTGTAGAGGCTAGATGATCGATGTCTCGTTTTATGCAATGCTTGGTTAAGTGTCAACGTGTCTATGTGGCTTCGACCTATTGGTGCTAATCCCAGCTGAGAATGAGGGAATCATGGATGGAATAAAACTCTAAAAATTTATTCCTACTTTCTTTGAACCTGTGTGTGAAACTCAAACACTAACATAAATTTCATATCTCTGATCTCAAATATAGGCTAAAAACACGCTAAGTGTCACCAAATTCGAACATTTTTGCTTTTATTTTTACCATAAAAATATAATTTGGAGAACAAGAAATATTTTGCTTCCGTGCAGTCAGTTTAGCATAAATTTTATGTTTATTGCAAAATGAATGATACATGTATCGAAAAATTACGGACTGAAAATATTCGTCTCCAGGTTTGTCTTTCTGAGTTTTTAACATGAAATATTAAACTTGTCTCATCGTCACAATTTGATAAGAGGAAAATGTCAATTTTTGAGCGGAGATTAACAAGTTAGATTCAATGTTTCCCTTTTTCTTGCCACAGCAAGTTTAAAGGCCCAGCCAACCCAGAGGTGGATTGAGAAGACTTGGATTTATACCTTTCCGTAAGCCGCCCTGTCGGCTGGTGCGGTAGAATACGCCGACTGTACCTCTGAAGAGGGGTAAGACCCCCACCCCTAATGGGGCCGCCTGTTGGCCGTGGGTTGTGAGATCATGGTGGTTGAGCAGTCATTGATCCGGCAACAGAGTGGTCAATGGCTTGTAACACACTATTTAGACCCTTACTTGGTCTGATGGGCGGTCGGATTGGGCCCGATCCGATCAATCGGCTGGTCTTGTCATGCCGTAGCACCTTCATGTTTTTTTCTCCCGAATGTAGTAATCAATCTGCATCTGCGGAACAATTCCCAACCCTTTTTTATAGGTGCTAGAAGGTGGGGGCTGAGGGTCAATTTTGTTGAGAGTAGAGTTTAGATCTCTGTTAAAATTCAAGGCACTAAAACCAGAAATTAGCAGATACTTGGAATTTCGCTCTGGATACGAGTATACTGGTAATATATCCCCGTCTCAGCCTGGGCGAATGGGTTTCCCCCCTGGCTTATTCCCAACACAAGTTGGACTTCGCAGTGGGTAGTGGAGCGTGGGACCAATGAAAAACATATACCAATCATGGCTTCTTTTTTCAAAAAATCTAAAAGATATTTATCCGACTCCGACTCAGAAACAGAAAGTGACTTTCCCAGATTCATCATTATTGAATCATTACAAGATACAAAATTAGATCAACTGTCACCTTTTTTGATCGAAAGAATAATATCCAGTAGATCCAACCCCAAAACTGTAAAGAAACTCCGAACTGGAAACCTGCTTGTAGAAGTGGAAAGCAAAAACATCTATTGAAAATGGAGTAATTTCATAATCTTAAATGTGCCAAATTAAGTACCTCCAAAGGCGTTGTGAGAAGTAAGGAACTGTCAAGGCAACACCGGAAGAGATTGAAATGGCTTTCAAAGAACAAGGAATTAAAGAATACAGAAGGTTCACTATTCGCCGAAATGATGAAACAATACAGACCCATACATACATTCTTACTTATGAGAAACCATCAATACCAAAAGAAATTAGAATTGGCTTCACAATAGAAAGGGTAGAGCAGTATATACCAACTCCCCTGCGATGTTTTAAGTGTCAAAAATTTGGACACCACAAAGAAATATGTAGAGGACGCCAAGTATGTGGCAAATGTGGCGAACGTGACCCAGATCATATGGAAAATGAATGCAACAGTATAAAATGCGCAAACTGCCATGAGGAACACCCTGCCTTTTCAAGAGGTTGTGCCATTTATGAGAAAGAAAAAGAGATAATGTTTATCAAGCACACAAAAAATATACCTTTCCCTGATACAAGGACAATTGTTGAAATCTATATGGGAACTAAAACATACGCTAATGTAGCACAAAAAGTAAATCAACCACCCCAGGATAGCACATCAATTGATGAATATAAAAAATTAATAGAAAAATTGATAAATTTAAAAGCTAATGAATGGTTAACATTTCAAGAAAACCTTAAAAGAATGCATTCAACTGTAACGAAACAAAGCGAGTCTTGTATAAAAACGAAAGTAAATACTAATACCAACACAGATGAAAACCCTAAAACCACTGAACAAACTAAAGAAAAGTGACAAAGGTCACCGGTACCATCTCCAGACATTAACAAAGATAACCGACCAATCGAAAACCAGAGTGCATTGATTCCTTCTTCCCCCCGAGAACTATTTTTTCTAGTTCCTTTTGGTAGAGCGGACAACCTGTGAGAGCAATTAGCCAGCAGCCCGAACAGACATCTCTCAAATCCCCTGCTACTGATTCCACTTGGAACCCCATCGCTGAAGAACACGCTGCTGCTAGCTTCACACACGCTTCCTACAAACCAAGGCCCAACATACTGACCAGCGACGCCAAAAAAGACATTTTTTAACTCTCACTCCTTTACGCCTGTTACGAAAATAAACCTTTCATCTCCCTCTTTTTCATAACGAAAAGCAGATAATTTTAAAGAACGTTGCAATAAAAGCATGTGGTTAAGAACACATTTTTTTTTTTTGGTCGTAATTACCGAATAGAGCCTGGTCCTAATACATTACATGGTATCAAAAGTGGAGAATCCTTATGCACCGTTGACAATCGCCAACACAAATTTCCTGGACTGACCAAGTCGAAGGAAAATTCAAAATCTACTTCCAGAGATATGAATAATACCTCGTAGCACCAGAAAAACAAAAAAAGTCGAAGCCAAATAGCATCAAATACGCACTATTCTTACACCTAGCCGATGAATTGACGTATTGAACGCATCATCATTTATAGACGCGGTAAAAGGTAACAACAAAATTTTGATTCGCACTTTCTCAAAGATTATGGAGAGGGGAAAAACAACCTACTTTCACAAACAATACATATTCAAGTTCAGAAACCAGAAAGAAAAAGATACATTTCTGTTACTTGGCCCGAAGGCCAGGGACAAATCGGTTATTGCTTGTCATTGATTCACTCAGAGCAGTAAGAATCTCTGCTTGTCAATCAATGATTGACGTGGCCAAAAGGCCAAGGGCAATTTGAATCTCTGCATGTCAATGGTACCAACCCGGCAGGAATTCCAAATTGCCCCGTCGAAACCAGGTCAGTATTGGTTCGAGTGTTTCAGATAAGTCGTCCAGTATTTCAAAGTTTGTCATCATGACATGTCTTTTTTGTGAAAGGCTTTGAGAGTATTCCAGTGGATCTGGGAGTAATGACAATGAAGTGGTACACTCCCCATACATCTAGAACAGGAGCATCACCATTTTATTTAATAGTTGTAACAGTGGAATTAAATTTAACCACCTGAATGAAATTCTTTTTAGGAGGAATATTGTTGATATCATATTAAGAAACAGAAGATTTTAGGATACTTTTATTTTTGCTTCGTGGCCGATGTTATGTTAAGGGCTTCTACATCCCAAAGTGTCTTCATACCTCCCAAACTCTAAATCTTTTGTTTAGTAAGCACACATTAAAACTCCTACACTGTGGAATGTCTTCAAGACTTCAACTAATTTTAATCATTAGAAAAACTGATTTCTAAAAAGTGAAATATGTTGTACGACTCATTTGGAAAAAGTGACAACAAAAAACAACTTCATTTAAAAAAAAATAAAGGCGGGGAGTCGGTGCCATAGTACGGGCTTCTACGTCCCAAAATTTTTTGGTACCTTCCAGACTCTGAAACTTTTGTTTAGTAAGAATCTATGCACGGAACAGGGAATTTATTTTGAAAGAGAAACAACAGAAAATGACTTTGCTTCCAGAAAGAAAATTAAATAGGTCCCCAAAAAGTAATTTTCTGCATGTAAAGCAGACGTAATAATCACTGCACCATGGAGGGACCGATCTGGGGGAGAAAATATATTGATATATAAGATATATAAAAAATAATGAATTAATTCCGATCTATTGAGAAAAAAAATTGCAGATTACGCACTAATAAATCTCAAACTCTTGATCTACCGGATATAAAACGTGTGCCATAATCACCGCACCAAACGAACGGCTGCTTCCTCCTCGAATTCATTTTAAAGTAGAAAAAAAAACCCGACATCGCATTTTGAAGACGGATTTTTCAACTACCGATATTTTATGTGTTCATACGTAGGAAAATAAATTGTTAAACTCTATTTTATACAAAAACGAAATAAAAAAAAGGACACAACACAAAATTGAGGAGACGACCACCTGAAAATTTTTATTTCGGTTCCGCCAAGTCTCGATCTCGCGACCTTCTGCGTGTAAAACAGACGTGATAACCACTTCACTACGGAACCAGTACACAGCAAAATCTTAATGTAAATTCATAACTTTTTTTGTTTTATTGGTGTTGAATATAAGACTTCCAGCACCGAAAAATCCTCAATAATTCCTAAGTTAATTAAAACATGAGTTTTTCGTTCATAAAAATGTCATTTAAAATCAAGGTATAACGAACGAATTAGATTTGAAACATAGACAATCAAATACATTTTCAGGAAATGTTTACACGGAAGAAAATAGTTACTGAGAGTATACATTTTCGTAGGGTTGACTGCTGGAAGTCAAATGTAAGAGAGAGAGAGAGTGTGTTGTCTCTGGAAGTCAAAACGGAAAAGAACGACTATATATAGGCAATCCTTGTCATGCAGTCGGATCCAAAATCGTGGGACAAAATCAAAGTAGCAGACGTAGTTGTGAGCAGAAGCCACGTGATTTTCCTGACCAATAGGTTCCCGAGACTGATTAGTTTACCGAAGTCCACCTTCTCTGTTTCGGGAACAAGTGGTATCACGGCCCTTTTAAAATATAGGAGTATAAATCCTATAGATAAATGAAATAAAATCGAACGAAAACCAAAAAGGATTTTTCTTTTTCTTTTCTTTTCTCTTTTGTCGACGATTGAGATTAAAAAACATGCAGGATATAATGGATATGGTCGTAGAAAATAGGGTGAATGAACCAAGTTTAATTGTTCAGTTTTAAAAGCACAGGAAGAATAACCCGAAGCCGGATATTTTAGACTTTACCTTTCCGATGCAAATATCATTGGGGAACAAGAAACGCAATTATCAAATAGCGTTTGTTTTTATACTCACTCTGTATAACGAAATTTTAACCTTTTCAAAATCATCTCTGGGATGGCATGAAAGGATAGATATCCGTCCCGTGGACAAGATGTGTGATAGTCCTACGGTAAAGTGGCTCCGTCGGCTGGGGTTGTTGAATAGACCGACTGCATCTCTCCAAAGGAGTTAGACAGCCCCAACGAGTGTCCTGGATATGACACAAAACAATGTGATGGTAAGGCTCCAGTAATGCTGGTTATTTGGGGAATGCAGAGAAATGCTGATAACACGAGACGACGACGACGTAGCAGACAGCACCAACTGCAGAACAGCTTCAGCTTCAGTTTCACCCGGTAGTTATTCCTATATCAGTTGCACACTAGCTCCAGCTTCACCCAGAAGCTATATCATGCATCAGTCTATTCCATGAGAGACATCTCAGCTCGCATTATCACAAGAAGTTCGATACCACATCAACACAGTCACAGTTAAGCGAGGATTGCTTTAATCCGGACATAGATCATCCAGCCCCTAAAACTTATGCATCCACATTTTTACCGTCTCCAGCTACACCTGCGACCGGATCATACAGCTACACCTTCGACCTTCACCAAAGACCAAGATCCTCCTCATAATCCTCCTGATCTTTTTGACTCACTATGACCAAAATAATTAGAGACCGGCGAGTGTACAAGCTTCTACAACAGACTTTCAACATCTGAGAGACTCTATATAACACAAAAATTATCAATTAAGTGCGATTCGACTTCGGTTCCGTGGTGTAGTGGTTATCACATCTGCTTAACACGCAGAAGGGCGCGAGTTCGACACTCGCCAGATAGGTCCCTCCAATGCACAGTGGTTATTACGTCTACTTTACCCGCAGAAAATTACTTTTTACGAAAATGTATACTCTCTGTAACTATTTTCTTCCGTGTTCTACCTTTACGGTCAGACTTGCTCCAGCCTCGAACACAAACACAGAAATTTCGTCAAACCCCCGAAAGAAACAAGCAATTAACATGGGAGAAGACACGTTCCTCCTAACATACATCATTAAATTCTGAAGAAATACTTAGTCAACATGCATTTTATAATCTACAGGAGACTTTTATTATTTAGTCTTTTCTTTTCATAGAATTCGTGTTAGTCACACACACACACACACACACACACACACAAAGAGAAATATACTTAACAGACAGTAGTAGTACACTCGTAATGTTTTGAAATATTTCATTTTGTATATTTCTTGATAAATGAATTTAATATCGTTTGTACTGCTTTGTTTTGAATGTTCTTTTGTGCACGTCGCTTTACGACTTTAATTCATTTTGCCCTTTCGAATATATACCAACATAGATTGTGGGAGACCAAATATATTCACCAAACACAGTAACCCCTAAATATTAATCGCAAATCAATTTTTCTGGTTTATTTAATGTCAAATCCTCCCGTGTAGGAGAATGATAGTCTTTTTTAACCCATACACGGGGAAACAAGGGAATTCATTCCTTTCTCAACAGGATTAAGTTCAGAATTTCAATTCTACTTGACCGGTTGTTATACCAAAGTTAAATAGCCCAGCCTACTTATCAATAGATGGACAATAGTAGGATACATACCTTTCCCGAGGGTGAAAAGCAAAAAGCCTCGTTCAAAATTACAATTCGGATCATCGGGCCCCCAATTCCCAACTTCCTAGAATTTATTTGTAAAAGGGAACAATAAAAAACGACTTCATTTAAAAAAAAAAAGGTTTTGCAAATACCGAACGAATAATCTTCCACGTTTTAACGGGTGGGAAAATAAATTGATGAAGTCGTATTTCAAACCAAATCATCCTCCCACCCCACGATGCAATGAATACAGTTCGAACTATTTTCGAGATGGGAATCACAAAGTATGACTGGAATTTTACGGAACTAAACATATCGAAAAAAAATAATACTTCGGTTCCAGTGAGACTAACGCAGGAAATAGCATATTTGATAACCAACATAAAACGGAAACAATTAGGATTTACGGAATCTTAATGGAACTTAACAACATTATTACAATCAGTTTCAAAAATTGCACTCTGTGTGTGTTATGAGAATTCATTTAAAAAAAGAAACAACAGAAAAGAAGTTCGCTTTTAGAAAGACAATCAAACAGATCCCTAAAAAGTAATTTTCTGCGTGTAAAGTAGACGTAATAACCACTTCGTATTGGAGGGACCTATCTGGGGCGAAAATATTTTGATCCAGTCTCATTTCGAGAAGGATAAGAATAATTAGGATATAAAATTTATCATGAATAAATTCATTCCGAAATGTAATGTTGTGAAAAAACAAAAAAAAAAAACAAAAAATAAAAAATAAAAAAGTAGATAATAACTCCGATCACGCACTGACAAATCTCGAACTCATGATCTACAGGTCATAAAACATGTGATATAATCATCGCGACACGGAACCAAATAAACAGTCCGAATTCTCGAATTCCTTTTAAAGAAGAAACTACAAAAAACGACATCGCTTTTTGAAGAAGGATTTTGCAACAAGCGATATTTTATGTGTTAGTAGGTAGGAAAATATGTTGTTAAACTCTCTTTAATATAAAAAAAATATAATTAAAAAAAAACAAAACAGCAGATTTCCATCGAAAACACACTTAGGGTCCGGCGAGTTTCGAACTCGCGACCGTCTGCGTGTAATGCAGACGTGATAACCACTACACTACCGAACCAATATGAACCAATGTTCCCGCATTAAAAAAACTGACCTGCTAAGTTTCCTACGCAGTAAATATTGCGTGATTAGAAGAATTGCTGAGAAAGTCTTCAAGTATTAAGTAATTTTTTAAAATAATTACTAAAACTCATTACTAAAAAATAAAATCACTTCTATTATTCATTTTAAAAAAGGAATCACGAAAAAACAATTCTGTTTTTAGAAAAAGCAACTCAGCATCTTCCAAACGAAATAATTACTAAGTTAATTAAAACATTTGTTTTTCATTCAATAAATGCGCTCTAAAATCAAGCTATAACGAACGAATTAGATTTGAAACACAGAGAATAAAATACATCTTCAATTTTCAGGAAATCTTTACAAGAAAAGAAAAAAAACGTAAAACAGGTTCCGGCGAGTTTCGAACTCGCGTCCTTCTACGTGTAAAGCAGACGTGATAACCACTACACCACGGAACCAACCCGAATCTAACACTGAACAGTCTTTATTTGTATTAATTAAACAGATATTATTCCATAGCTGACAGTGATGCTGTTGCAGGGGCCATCAAATGAATCGTTCACGGAAACGATCATAACTGATGATATGGATTCTTATTCACAGACAACTAGACAAATAAGAAGAACGTTTAAATGTCAGTTTTTTGTGAGAAAATCCTACACTAAAGATGAGCATGACTTTAGAATCCCACTTGATAGATTATTTTTGTGTAATATAGAGTCTCTCAGATTTTCACAATTTGTGTTGTAGAAACTTGTACAACAGGCTCTCTATACGTTTTTGTGACAGTGCGTCAACAGGATCAGAAGGGTCTTGACGAGGGTCTTGGTGCTTGATGCAGATCCTTGGTGTAGCTGTATTGTCAGGTGGTAGATGTAGCTGGAGACAGTCGAAAATTTGGATGCATAAGGTGTAGTGACTGGATGATCGATATCCCGTTTTATGCAATGCTTGCTTAAGTGTCAATATGTCGATGTGGCTTCGAGATATTAGTGCTAATCCAAGCTGAGAATGAATGAATGATGGACGGAGTAAGACTGCATAAATCTATTCCTACTTTCTTTGAACCTGTGTGTGAAACTCAAACACTAACATCACTTTCATATTTCTGATCTCAAATATAGGGTAAAAACACACTAAGTGTCACCAAATCCGAACATTTTTGCCTTTATTTTTACCCTAAAAATATCATTGGAGAACAAGAAGTATTTTGCTTCCGTTCTGTCAGTTGAGCAAAACTTTTATTTTTTATTGCACAATGATACATGTATGGAAAAATTACGGACTGAAAATATTCGTCTCCAGGTTTGTTTTTCTGAGTTTTAAACATGAAATATTAAACTTGTTTCATCGTCACAATTTGATTTTTGAGCTGAGATTAACAGGTTAGGTTCAGTGTTTCCCTTTTACTTGCCATTGCAAGTTTAAACGCCCAGCCAACCCAGAGGTGGATAGAGAAGACTTGGATTCATACCTTTCCCAAAGGTATTGGCGTTTCGTGAAATGTAAGCAGAGTCGTTCAGAAGTTCAACCTGAGACCGTGTTCACTTCGTACGTTGGTCGAACTCAACTTGACAAAGAAACAACAAATAACGACTTAGTTATTTGGAAAATGGTTTAGAAAGTACCGAACGAGTAATGGTGTTAACGTCTGAGAAAATGTTTTTAAAGTTTATATTCAACAAAAACGAAAAACACACTCTAATTTCGAGGAACTGTACATTAAAAAAAAAAAATTAGGTTCCGGCGAGTTTCGAACTCGCGCCCTTCTGCGTGTAAAGCAGACGTGATAACCACTACACCACGGAACCAAGTCGATACAATTTTGTTTACACACATACATAGACAGACATGTATATATAATAACGACTTTACTATATTCTCTCCTGTCTTGAGGGCGAACACACGTACACAGATGTGTTCGCGTAACACTCTTCCATTCGTATCAGATTTGTAGTATCCACGGCCACACAGACACACACGGACATAAGACAATAGCAGGGATATTAATGTCGGATGATTTTTTATTGAAAATAACTAAGAAAATTTGGCGACTGTAGTCGAGAGCGACCACAAGGCTCCCTTTTCAATAGCTACAACACCGAGGTGTAGGGAAGGGCGCTACACCTTTCTCTGGATTGCTTCAGTTTACCCTTGATACGTACCTTATTTCACTGAGTGTTAAGAAAGGAGGTGTCAAGTACCATTTTTTAAGTTTTAGGTATGACGCGACCTTGGATTGAACCCAGGTCTCCCGAACCATTGGGGAACAAATTAATAACATTTATTTCAGTAGTTAATTGTATTATAAGACAGGGAGATTTATGTAGTTGAGATTCTTGGAAATTTAGATATTAATTCAAAATTAGGGTTTTTAATTTCTGGAGTACTTAATTCTTTTTGACCATTTTTGGAATTAATTAAAGGCTCCTGGTGGCTGCCGGAAGATTTTATTATTTTTTAAATTTTTTATTTTCTTTTGGAGGAAGTCTAAGAACCCATTGCTGAGGGAATTAACATATGTAAAAGAACTGAACGGAAAAATATGTGAAGGTAATCGTTTAGATTACAAGCTTACATTATTCATAAAATTCCACCTCCTGCGAAAAATCTGGCATTTGTTCAAATTAGGATGGGTTAATTTACTGGAACACTCTTTTTCGGGGGGGGGGTATCCTCTTGGTGCAATGGTTAAAGCGATGGACTGCGGAATCGTAGTACGCGAGTTCGTACTCCAGTTGCGCTATTACGTTCACTTTCGGGCAAATACCGTTTGGGAAAGGTATGAACCCCCTTATCCTCCCAGCTATGGGTTAAATAGTACCACTACTATTCTTCTAGGAAAATAGATTTGGCATTAAATAAACTACAAAGGTTGATATGCCATTAAACAAAGAAACCGAAAACGAACTGCACTCTTTTTCGGAAATCTTAATTTTTCTATTACTTTATTGTTTTAACCACTTTACTTTCGCCACTTTACTTTTGGTCATATAAGATCCTGATCCTCACTTTTAAAAGACCTTGTGTCAAATCTGTGGGGTACTAGGTACCTTCCGTAGTTTACGCAGTTACTTTCAGGTTTAATTTCCACAAATACAACACAAATTTTACAAGCACGTAAACAAATGGAATGGGACAACAACGAACATTAAGAAACAAGCAATTTAATAATCATAACAAACAGGATAAAAAAAATAATTAAAAATGCAATGTTGGGTTCATATGCGTGTGTGTGTATGTAGAAAATACAGCTATGGCCAGTTGAATAAAAATGATTTGTTCGCCCGTGTGTGCGTGTGTACTTGTGTTACATAACCACAATTAACGCCATGTGCGAAATAGACATATAATGTTCATAACGATAGAACATATAAAGAACATAGGAATCTCGAAATTCGAAAACATGTAACGACTTCTTGTTCAGGTACGAAACCTTTTTATTAACTTTAAGTTTAAGGTTTCGACGTAAGGAGGAGAAACACAATCTCGCTATGCCGTCTTATTCATTTGGCCCCTATCTCGTGCAGCACCCACGGCGCGCAAATTCGTCTCGCCTCAGCGAGCCCCAAAAGTCGAACCTCCTCGTTCGGCGTCTAGTTTTCAACTCTTCTAACTTTCTTTCAATTCTCCACAAACCTCTGTGCGCTTCCGGTGCATGACGTCACTCGCACTCCGTCACCCGTTTCGTCTCGGACTATTGTGACATCTCTGAGTGACACCTTCGTCCGCTCGCGCACCCCCGCGTTAACACCTGTCAATGTTTGCACCTAACTAACCCATGTGCTTAGCCGAAAGGTTCTCAGCCTAACTAAACCCAAAGGCATGAACCGAAATCCCTCGGCTATTATATTACACTTGTTGAGAAAGTCTATTGAATCAATGTGTCCATAGTTGGCCGGAGTAAAGAGGATAAAAAATTGACTTAACTTATATACATGTGTATGCGTATGGAAATCAGACCTGACCGATAAAATGAAACGCAGTTTCTTCCAAGAAGCGGTCGTAGCAATACTGCTATATGGATGCACTACTTGGACTCTAACAAAACGGCTAGAGAAGAAGCTTGACGGCAATTACACAAGAAGGTTGCGAGCAATATTGAACAAGTCCTGGCGGCAAAACTCCACAAGGCACCAACTATACGGCCACCTGCCTCTCATCACGAAAACTATCCAAGTTAGACGAACCAGACATGCAGGTCACTGCTGGAGAATCTGGGACGAGCTCATAAGTGATGTACTCCCATGGACCCCAACATATGGCCGAGCAAAAGCAGTACGACCAGCTCGAACATACATCCAGCAGCTATGTGAGGATACGGGATGTAGCGCTGAAGACCAGCCAGAGGCGATGAACGATAGGGAAAAGTGGCGAGAGAGGGTCAGGGATATCCGTGCTAGTGACACGACATGATGATGATGATATATGTATATGAGGGGACGTAAGTGTGGGCCTTTTGTTTTCTTAAGTCCACACGTGCGTGTTTTATGACCTTTGCCGACCATCTGTCGCATTCCATTAATCGGCAAAAGAACGTCGCATGTTTCTTCGCTTTGAGTCTTGTGTGCGTTGCCTTCTGCTGTCCGCCCTGGTCTCTTGTAGTGGAATGTCTTAGTTTATTAAATTCTTCGTTATTTATACTTCTGGGGGTAACTAATGAGAATTTAAAAAAATAGGATTTTGTTAGTTTTTATTGCGGGTCGGCAAAAGAACGTTGCATGCTTCTTCGCTATGTGTTGTGTGCGATGTCTTCTACAGTATGTCGTCCTTGCCTCTGGCAGTGGAATGCCTTAGTTAATTAAATTCTTCGTTATTTATACTTTTTCGGGAAACTAAAGTGGATCAAAAATAGGATTTTGTTATTTTATTGCGGGTCTTAAAATTCAAGCGCGCAGACATTTCTTGACCAATCAGATTCGTATAATTGTTTATTTATTTTGATGCCTAAATATTTTTCTGTTAATTTGTTTCTGAGCCGAATTTTCTAGAATGTTCTTATTCTGTGTTTTTAGCTGATTGGTTGAAAAATATAAAAGTGTAAGTTCAATGTGAATGCAATTTTGATCCTAAATTTCTTGAATGTTTTTATCTATATTTTTGGAGTTGATTATTTTAAGGCTAAAAAAATGTGTATTCTATAAATCCTACATGGTGGAAAGTACGGATAAATATCACCTAAACGATACTGTTTGCATTTAACATCGAACTAATGTCTCAGTGAAAAGTATGAAAGCGAGTATTCTCCATTCACTAGTCGATAGTGTGAGCTCTTCTAACTTTGCTATGCCAACCAGTCTAGTAGAAGGCAAAGTGTGAATTTAAACCTGTTAAAATGCCCAGTCGGTTGGGGTTGTAGAATACACCGACTGCACCTCTGCAGAACGGTAAGACCTTCCCCCTAATGAGTATCCTGAATACGACACTAAACAATCTGATGGCGAGCTTCCAGTGATGCTGGAGCTTTGGAGAATGCGGAGCACCTCTTCATTGCCATTGCTCCCAGGTCCACTCTGGCCCGGAATCGTAGCCCTATCTATGAGTTTATAGGACTTTACACTCCTATAAATTAGTTTGGGCGGTATGCCACTTGTTCCCACAAAGATGGCGGACGCTCAATATTCAGTCTCGGGAAACCATTGGCCAGGAGGACCACGTGACATGTTTAAAACTAGGTCCGCGCGTAAATTCAAGTCCTGCGTTTTTGAGCCACCTACAAGACGCGTATTTTCTATAAATACGTCGTCTTCAAACACCCTTGTTCTCTTTTACCAAATTTCTCCGCAGCAGCAACACACTCCCTTCAGCGTGAATACAGGAGAGAAAAGCAACACCATGCATGGGCCTCGCAGACATTCATATACTCTGAGAAACTGCCCGTTTCTAACCATAAAAAAGGACATTTTAAACATGTAATTCTTTTATAGCCTAGTTGTGTTACACACACACACACACACACACTATTATTTTGTTTGTAGGGTTAGTAATTTCTTTTAGGTATCAATGTAAATTTTATTATTTTAATATATAAATTTGTTTTGTTCGTCGCCTTGTTTTAAATGTTCATTTTGTCCGCGCCGTTTTACAACATTTACTCGTTTCATTTGTTGCATATCTTCCTTCATTTACCACTTTATCCATGTGCTTATAATATGCTTATTCTACCTTAATTCTAAAACACCAAACTCTATATCAAAACCTATACATTAAACACGTGGGGAACCTATAAATACATGTTGCGGAGCCGATAAGTATGTCGACCCCGCCAATGAATTATGTGAATGAGAACAGCCAAAACAATATGAAGGAACAAAGGCGAGATAACAATTACAAGTGACAATTTATTTGTCGTATTTACAAGCGTGTATGTAAATGTCCGTGGCGGTTGTATGTAGTCTTCAGCTAGAATGGGTTATGTCGTCAGCTGGTATAGTAGCGTTGTAGATGTTCGCAGCTGGGCGTTCGACGAGGGTCGTTGGCGTAGTTCGAGTCATTGAGTTGGGCTAGATGTTTGATGCTGGTAAGAGCGTTGAGGTCGAGGAAAGGCTAGGGCCTTGCTGGGCCCCCTAGCCGTGCGGACGTATCGGACTGGAGTGAAGGCTTTGTCGTGTCAAAGCCGTGCGGACGAGAGCGAAGGCTTTGTCGTGTCAAAGCCGTGCGGACGAGCGGACAAGAGCGAAGGCTTTGTCGGGTCAAAGCCGTGCGGACGAGCGGACGGGAACGAAGGCTTTGTCGGGTCAAAGCCGTGCGGACGAGCTGTGAATGCGTGCCGCACAGTCCGTTCGGGTGTGTTCCACCACTGGATACATCACCTCTGGCCTCAGGGGGCCGTCCCCCCAGGCTTTAACCCTCTTCGGAGGGGTTGGGTTTGACCTTGTGTCAAGTCGTGTCTGGTGGGAGGCAGCGACAAATACTCGGCGAGCTCCTGGCGAGCGCCCCGGGGCCTGTTCTGGACTTCGGTCCGGAGCGTGACCCTGGAAAAGGAACAATGGCAGACTTGGGGCCTTTAAGTAGGCACCTAGTTTCGACTAGGCTACCTTCGGGTGGGCGAGCTGCATTTTGGTCTCCTTTTTCCCCCTTGTACGGCACTAGACCATGCGTCTAGTTTAAGCCGCAAACTGGCATACGTGCCCGGACCCACATTTGGGTTCGGGAAACTGCTTGCCTCATCAGGCTCACATTGCACTAAGTGAGCCGATGAGCAGCACTGACAAGCAGGGTTCGAGTCTCGGCTCGTTCCCGACCTCCCCTCCCCTTTATCCCCACTTTAATCGGCCTTCGGGCTTTTGACCTTGTGTCAAGTCGTGTCTGGTGGGAGGCAGCGACAAATACTCGGCGCGCTCCTGGCGAAGCTCTTTAAGGAGGAATCCTGCATTCTGTGCGGTCGCATTCACCTTACCTTCCAGCGTTGATCCCACTTCTCGTGGTAGATCTGCTTTTCTTCCACCTACATAGGTATGCACAAAGGTCCTTTTTATGACCATAAGAGGTCACTGTCTGCGGGTCAGAGCATCTCTGGCGGTCAGTAATGACCAGTCGAAGTAGACGGCCAGGCGGCAAACACGAAGACGGATTCTAAGACCAACCGGTCTTAACTCTCACTCGGTTCCGATAGTCCGATAAGCTGCGCCGCGCTAATGGCACGGTCCAGCCTTTAGCTACTGCATCGCTATCTGCGCAGCGCTAAGATAACGCCCATCTTAGCCTCGGCCTTCTGGCCAGTCCGCACGGCTTTGACCCGACAAAGCCTTCGTTCCTGTCCGCTCGGCTTTGACCCGACAAAGCCTTCGTTCCCGTCCGCTCGTCCGCACGGCTTTGACCCGACAAAGCCTTCGTTCCCGTCCGCTCGTCCGCACGGCTTTGACCCGACAAAGCCTTCGTTCCCGTCCGATCGTCCGCCCGGCGTTGACCCGACAAAGCCTTCGCTCTTGTCCGCTCGTCCGCTCGGCTTTGACACGACAAAGCCTTCACTTCCGTCCGATACGTCCGCACGGCTAGGGGGCCCAGCAAGGCCCTAGCCTTTCCTCGACCTCAACGCTCTTGCAAGGTACAACGCAGTCCACGTAACGACTCGCTCTTACGGACTGTTCTACCACTGCAACACCTGACTCACGTACGACCTGCCGTACGAGCCAGCAACCGGACCGATACACCCTTGGTTAACCACAACATACCGTCATAACCGGGGATATCGATCTACTAACCTCGACCGACCTCAACTGCCCGCGACGACTGTCTAGCTGAACTCAACGACTCGACCGACCTCAGCTTACCAACATCCAACATCCAGCTGTATCTCTACGACTCGACCTACGCCAGCGACCCTCGTCGAACGCCCAGCTGCGAACATCTACATCGCGACTATACCAGCTAACGACATAACCCATTCTAGCTGAAGACTACATACAACCGCCACGGACATTTACATACACGCTTGTAAATACGACAAATAAATTGTCACTTGTAATTGTTATCTCGCCTTTGTTCCTTCATATTGCTTTGGCTGTTCTCATTCACATAATTCATTTGCGGGGTCGACATGCTTATCGGCTCTGCAACAAATTTGGCGCTAAATTACTTAGAGAAATTGATATGCCAACCATATTTACCGACCCCTCCGCTTGGGTAGGATATGACACAAGGTCAATTTTTAAGCGGAGTTTAACAGGTTTGAATTCAGAGTTTACCTTCTCATAGACAAGTTGCCTCATCAAGGCTGAAGAACCTAGTCTGCCCTACTATTCACCTATAGCTGGAGGGAGAATAATTAGATTCATACCTTTCCCAAGGGTATTAGCACTATATGAAATGCAATCAGTCTCGTCCAGGATTTGAACTCGTGTCGCCGCGTTCATTTCCTAACCATTACACCATCAGATATACCAAGCAAGCAACCAACCAACCCTGTTAAAATCCGGTTCATATTGATGTTGTGCCACATCCTGCTCATGAAGAAGATTTGGGGGAAAACATAATTCCCTTTAGAAAGGAAATAAATCCGTTATTTCGTGAGATATAGGCCGAATAGTGATACCAGTATTCTTCAACAAAGATGTTTTTGGTGTTAGACAAAGCACATTTTCCTAAACGTTCCATGCAGGTATTTGATTTGAAGTTTTCTTATTGAATACTGATAATTTATGCACAGTAATCAGAGAGAGAGAGAGAGAGAGAGAGAGAGAGAGAGAAAGAAAGAAAGAAAGAGCGAAACAAACTGAGTGAGGGGGTGGCTTAGAAGGTGGTGTGGGGCTACCAATTGTACCCGATAAAAACCTACTTACAACTGTAACAACAACAATGCCATCACTGTCAACTATGAAATACTATATTGCTTTAGTACTTATAGATAAAAACTGAGCTTAGATCGCACACATCGGTTCCGTGGTGTAGTGGTTATCACGTCTGCTTAACACGCAGAAGGTCGCGAGTTCGAAACTCGCCGGAACCTGTTTCTTTTAATTTTTTTCTCGTTAACTTTTTTCAAAATGAATACTTAAAACGTACTCTACTTCTTCCATTAAACGTTAGATACCAATAGAAATAAGATACTTATTAATATAAAGTCGGCAATTTCGTCAGATGGTTCCGTGGTGTAGTGGTTATCACGTCTGCTTAACACGCAGAAGGTCGCGAGTTCGAAACTCGCCGGAACCTGTTTCTTTCTTCTTGGAAATTAACGATATATTTTATTGTCTCTTCATCAAATTTAACTCATTCGATAATTCATGCACAGTAATCAGAGAGAGAGGCGCCTCTGGTGGTGTAATGGTTAGACAAGCTCGGCTAGCAAACTTATACGAGTGAGTTCGAGTCTCATTGGGTGCCCCTTTCATATGTCCTTGTGCCACATCTAAGCAAAAAGCTTAGTAAATTTCCACAGTAATGAGAGAGAGAGAGAGAGAGAGAGAAACAGGCTGAGTGAGGGGGTGGCTTAGAAGGTGGTGTGGAGCTATCAATGGTACCCGATAAAAATCTACTTACAACTGTAACAACAATGCCATCAGTCTACTATGAAATAGTATATTGCTTTAGTACTTATACCTAAAAACGGAAACTAATTAGCAAGCGTTGGTTCCGTGGTGTAGTGGTTATCACGTCTGCTTAACACGCAGAAGGTCGCGAGTTCGAAACTCGCCGGAACCTCTGTCACTTTTTTTTTTCTCGCGTTAACTTTTTCAAAATGAATATGGTAGACATACTTTAATCCCTTCTTTTTAACTTTAGATACCAATAGAAAAAAGGTGCATAATAATATAAAGCTGGCAATGAAATCTTTTAGTTCAGTGGTGTAGTGGTTATCACGTCTGCTTAACACGCAGAAGGTCGCGAGTTCGAAACTCGCCGGAACCTTTTCTTTCTTCTTGGAAATTGAAGATATATTTTATTGTCTCTGCATCAAATTTAATTCGTTCGATATACCTTGATTTGAGAGTGTATTTTTGAACGAAAAACTAACGTTTTTATTTCGTACGGAAGATACTGAGTGGTTTATTATAAGTACGTAGTTTAGTTCTATTTAAAGCTAAGTGGTTATTATGTCTGCTTTACACGCTGAAAATAAGGTTTGGGGAACTTGCTCATTTGTTTATCTAAAAGGAAAGATGTTTTCTGTTGTTTCCCTTTAAAATAAATTCCCATAACCCACATAACTTCTTACGGAGCAGTTTTTAAACTAATGATAATAAAGTTATTATTTCACCTAAAAAGCTTGTGATTTCCGTAGTATAGTGGTTTTTTACGTCGGCTTTTATCTCATATGGTATCAAGTTCGTAATTTGTTGAAACCTGTGCATTAAAGACTTTTTCGAAATGTTTTCTTCCTCAAAACATTTTTTCGTTCTTTTCTCGAAATTTTGTGCTTCTTTTTCACAATGACTTTCAATAACAATTTTTGTGCGTTCATTTTTATTTTTCATTATGATGACGTAGCTTAAAACCAGATCAGATAAAAATAGTTTTTCGCCTGCTCGGTCACTCCTTGGCGTAGTGGTTATCACGTCTATTTTACACACAGAAAATCACTAGTCCGGAACTTGCTTGGTTATTTCTAAAAAAAAATTTATTTTCTGTCTTTCTTTGTCAAAATGAATTCGTATAACATATTTTGCTTCTTCCGGTTTTTAACTGATATAAATCATCATCATCATGTCGCACTGCCAGCACGGATCTCCCTGATCCTCTTCGCCACCCGTCCATCGCTTCCGGGAGGTCTTCCAGGCTCTATTCTGTATCAGCACAGAGCTGTTGTATATAGGATGTAGCTGGTCGTCCATAGGAGTATATCGCTTATGGTTCGTCTAACTTCGATTGTTTCGGGACCTTTTTTCTTTTTCTTTTGGCTTATGCTTTTTTTTTCTTAGTGAATTCAGTTGTTAGTGTTCGAGATTCACACAAAGGTTTAGAAAAAGCATAAGTCCATCTCTCCTGTCTTCTATCGTCCATTAGGTCGAATGTTTTAGCAATTTCTGCGTGTCTGTTCCTTAATATGGCATGCTCATGTCCACGTGGTCATCGCCGCATCATCTGTATTTATTCTTTACCCTCGTTGAACGTGCTTTTTCCCCCTCGGTCATTTCTCTGGTCATTTTCACAGAAATGTTTTCCTGCGAGTATCCCTGCCTCGACCTTATATCGTGTAAAGTTTGGTAGTCTTTTTGTTGCGTGCGGTTTCTTGTAATTTCATCGATTTAAAAGTCTTATCCCTGTATTCAGCTCCGGGTCAGTCAGGTGTCTCAATTTTGACTTGATTCTTTCACCCAATATAGTAAAAAAGTAAAGTTGGCTACTGCAGTCGAGGGTGACCTGAAGGCTCCCTTTTCGATAGCTACTAGACCAAGGTGTAGGGGAGGGCGCTACTCCTTTCCCTGGATTGCTCCACTCTACCCTTGATACGTGCATCGAAAAAGTACGGACTACAAATATTTGCCATCGGATTTGTTTCTATGCGTTTTTAACATGAACTATTAAACTTGGTTCATCCACACAATATCATATGAGGAAAAGGTCAATTTTTGAGCAGAGATTAACAGGTTAAATTGTGGGGATTTAGGAATTAACAATAAAACTCCCAACCGGATGTTGACTCGTCGGCTGCCAGATACAAAATGTATAAACGCGTCGCCACGCATAAGGCTCCACGCATCCATCCGGTTAAAAATCAGAAAAAAAGAAAAATAATAAAAATTAAAGTAGCCTATGGAATGTGGTCGCGCCAAAATTAGAAGGATTTTGGAGTGGCGAATTTGGAGCCGGTGGAGAGAGATAAATACTCAGGTTTCCTGTGAACCGGGTCTTGTCAGGGAGTGTCCGTCGAACCAACAACATCATTTTGCAGTCTGGTGTTTTGGGCACCACGCTACGTCTTGGGACGTAGCGTTGGTTAGTCCATTCACCAAGTAAATAAAGGAAAGTATGGAAGAAATGTTTTCGTCTCTTATCTGTTTCTATCTTTTCTTTTTGTATATTTCTTTTGGGACATTTGTAGCAGCCACAGATCTATTTCCTTTCGCGAATCAATGCCCCTGTTAAGAGAATCGGTCACTCACTGACCAATCAACTGGCAGAGCGCATTGATTCCTTCTCCCTCTCAGGAACTATTTTTCTGGTCCCTTTTCTGTAGAACGGACAACGTCAGAGAGAGTCTGGAGCTAGCAGAAGAAATATATCTCTCTCACATGACTGCACTGATTCCACTTGGAACACTTCGCTCACTGCTAGCTTTAAACACACTTCCTACGAACCAAGGACCAGCATACAGACCAGCGACGCAAAGAGACACTTTCTCACTCTCACTCCTTCACGCCTGCTACTAATAAACCTTACTTTGTTGTGTTGTTAAAAGAAGTTTTGTTATTCATTTGTGTTGCCTAAAAAAATATAGTGTTAGGGAAATTAATAATTTCCCAAATCGCTAAAATTGGTGACCCCCGACGTGATCTGAACACGCAACCTTACAAGGCATTGCGCCGGCCAGTCAACGTGGGGTAAAATAATACAACCAAAATATGGAGTCAGATATCTTACGGCAACACAGTCTTGCCCTTAGCCCCTGACCTTCAAAAGCCCCCTTTTAAACCCCACAAAATACAGAGTTTCCTTTCTACTTGCTATACGTTGTTTAAAGGCCCAGCCAACTCACAGGTGGATGGAGAAGACTTGGATTCATACCTCTCTCTCTCAAGGCTATTGGCGCTATGTGACATGCAAACAGCCTTGTTCAGGTTTTCAACTAGAGTCACCGTGTCCACTTCCTAGATTGTTCGACCTCATGAAAACAATAAAAAAATAAAAAAAATAATGACTTGGTTATTAAAGAAAGGGTTGAGCAAATACCGAACGAGTTATCATGTTAACGGCTGTGAAAATATTTACAAAGATTATGTTTAACAAAAACGGAAAAAAAAAAAAATCACTCTTCAATTTAGAGGACCTGTACATTACGGAAAAAAAAAACAACGACCAGGCTCCGGCGAGTTTCGAACTCGCGACCTTCTGCGTGTAAAGCAGACGTGATAACCACTACACCACGGAACCAATTGACCAACATCATATTAATGGAGATTCATGTACTTTAAAAGCTAAATAGAGCAGTGTATTTTATGCAAATACAATTTGAAAAAGTAACAACAGAAAACGACTTGGTTTTTAGAAAAACGATTAAGCAAGTTCCTCAAAATTAATTTTCTGCGAGTAAAGCTGACTTTATAAACACGACGACTTTCGGAGGGAGATATTTGCGGAGAAAATATATTGATGTAGTCCAATCTACGCTACGTAATTACTAAAAATTAATTTGGTTACAAAAAGGCTATAGTCAGATGGTTGCTTGGTGTAGTGGTTATTACGTCTGCTTAACACGCAACGGGCGCGAGTTCGGAATTCCCCGGATATTGATAACTATCTTTCACTTGTTAACATTTTCAAAATGAATACTAAAAACGTACCTTACGTCTTCAATTAAACTTTTGACACCAATAGAAATAATATATTTACCAATATAAAGCAAAACTAGTATTACCAATTGGTTCCGTGGTGTAGTGGTTATCACGTCAGCCTTACACGCAGAAGGTACTGAGGCCGGAACCTATTTACTTATTCTTTCGTTAACCTTTTCAAAATGAATAATAAAAACGTACCTTACGTCTTCAATTAAACTTTAGACACCAATAGAAATAATTTATTTACAAATATAAAGCAAAAGGTATGTTCTCAGTTGGTTCCGTGGTGTAGTGACTTTCACATCTGCTTCGCACTCAGTAAAACGCGAGTTCGAATCTCTCCGGTGACTTTTAGCTTATTTTCTCTTGTTAACTTTTTCAAAATAAATACGTAAACGTACCTTACACCTTCAATTAAACGTTAGACACCAATAGAAACAATATAGATACCAATAAAAAGCAAAAAGACCATTTTCAGATGATACCGTGGTGAAGTGGTTATCTCGTCTGCTGAACACGTAGTAAGTCGGGAGTTCGAAACTCGTCGGAACCTATTAACTTTTTTTTCTTTTGTTAACCTTTTCAAAATGAATACGTAAAACGTACCTGACGTCTTCAAATAAACTTTAGACACCAATAGAAATAATATATTTACCAATATAAAGGAAAAAATGTTCTCAGTTGATTTCGTGGTGTAGTGGTTTTCATGTCTGTTTTACATGCAAGAGGTCGCTATTTCGAAACTCTTCGGTATATATTGGCTTATTTTCTCTTGTTCATCTTTTCAAAATACATACGTAAAACGTACCTTACGTTTTCAAGTAAACTTTAGACACAAATAGAAACAATATAGTTGCCAAGATAAAGCAAAAGGTCGCATGTTCGAAACTCACCGGGACGTTACAACTTTTTTCACTTGTTAACATTTTCAAAATGAATACGAAAAACGTACATTACGTCTTCCATTAAACTTTAGACACCAATAGAAATTATATAGTTACCAATAAAAGGCAAAAATCGTGGTGAAAATTGGTTCCGTGGTGTAGCGGTTATCACGTATGTTTTACACGCAGAAGGTCGCTCGTTCGAAAGTCTTCGGTATCTTTTAGCTTATTTTCTCTTGTTAACCTTTTCAAAATAAATACGCAAAACGTACCTTACATCTTCAATTATACTTTAGACACAAATAGAAACAATATAGTTACCAATATAAAGCAAAAAGGTTTTTGTTTTATGGTTCCGTGGTGTAATAACTTTTTTCACTTGTTAACATTTTCAAAATAAATATGAAAAACGTACCTAACGTCAGTTGGTTCCGTGGTGTAGTGATTATCACGTCTGCTTTACATGCAGAAGGTCGTGAGTTCGAAACCCACGGGAATCTATTAAAACCTCTTTCTTTTGTTAATCTTATCAAAATGTATACGTAAAACGTACCTGACGTCTTCAATTAAACTTTAGACACCAATAGGAATAATATATTTATGGTTTGGTTTGGTGGTGTAGTGGTTTTTAACGTCGGCTTTACACATAGAAGGACGCGAGTTCGAAACTCTTCGGTATCTTCTAGCCTATTTTCTCTTGTTAACATTTTCAAAATAAATACGTAAAACGTACCTTACATCTTCAATTAAACGTTAGACACCAAGAGAAACAATATAGTTACCGATATAAAGCAACAGGCTGATGGTCAGATGATTCCTTGCTGTAGTAATTATCACGAGTGCTTAACACTCAGAAGTTCGTGTATTCGAAACTCGCCGAGACCTAATAACTTTCTCACTTGTTAACATTTTCAAAATGAATAGGAAAAACGTACCTGACGTCTTCAATTAAAATTTAGACACCAAGAGAAATAATATATTTACCAATATAAAGCAAAAAGTGCTCAGAAAATTGGTCCGTGTTGTAGTGGTTATCACATCTGCTTTACACGCGGAAGGGCGTGAGTTCGTAACTTACCTGGACCTGTTAACTTTCTTCTATTGTTAACCTTTTCAAAATGAATACGTAAAACGTATCTTACGTCTTCAATTAAACCTGAGACACCAATAGATATGATATATTTTCCAATGTAAAGCAAAAAGTATGTTCTTAGTTAGTTTCGTGGTATAGTGGTTTTCACGGCTTCGTTACATGCAGAAGGTCTTGAGTTCAGAACATAGTAGTTTTTTTCACTTCTTAACATTTTCAAAATGAATAGGAAAAACGTACCTTACGTCTTCAATTAAAATTTAGACACCAATAGAAATAATATAGTTACCAATTTAAAGCAAAAAGCTTCTTGTCAATTGCTTCCGTGGTGTAGTGGCTATCACGTCTGCATGACAAGTAAAAGGCCGCGAGTTCGAATCTCATCGGAATGTTTTAGCTAATTTTCTCTAGTTAACATTTTCAAAATAAATACGTAAAACGTATCTTCCTTTTACAATTAAACATTAAACACCAATAGAAATCATATAGTTAGCAATATAAAACAAAAGAGCTTGTTGTCTGATTCTCCAGTGGTGTAGTGGTTATCATGTCTGCTTTACAAGTAGAAGGTCGTGAGTTCGAAACTCGCCGAAAACAAATAACTTTTTCTTTTGTTAACCTTTTAAAAATGAATACGTAAAACGTACCTTACTTCTTCAATTAAACTTTAGACACCAATAGAAATAATATAGTTACCAATATAAAGCAAAACGAGAAAGGGGACACAAGTGTGTCATGGAAACCGATTAAAGAAATATGTTCGTCGAGAAGGCCCACCTCGCAAGCATAAGAAATCGGAAATGCCGTGTAAGTTCGAGGAAAAGTCAAGCCATTTATCGGTTTCAGAGCGAAAGGACTTAGAGAAGTTAATGAACAAATACACAGGCTTATTTCTCTGACATCCTACGAAAATGTAGTAGCAGAATGGTCTTTCACGGTGTTGAGGGAAAGAAAAAGATGATTGGGAAAAAAGAATTTTCTTCCTCAAAGTTTGATATTTGAGAGAGACGATAAATTCGTCAAAAATATAGACAAAGGATGTAAAAGAAAGAGAAGGGAAAAAAAAAAGGAATTCTCTTCCCCAATGTTGAAATATAAGAGGGCGAGAGAGAAGTTCGTCAACACATGACGAAGAGGGGAAAAGAGAGGAAGGAAAAGGAATTTACTTCCTCAAGGTTGAAATATGAGGAAGAAGAAGGAACGGAACAAAAAAAAAAAGGAGAGAGAAAGATAGGGAAAAGAAATTGTCTTCCTCACTGGTGAAAATTAAGAAGGACGAAGAAAAAAAAGAAAAATTCGTCAAAGCGTGAAGAAGAAAGGGAAATTAAAGAAAAGTAAAGTGAAAAAAAGAAAAGGAAAGGGGAAAGTGAAATGAATTACCCTTTTTTATGTTGTTTCTTTTATCCCTTTCTTCTCTTGAAGTGTGAGGATGTCACGTAGTCTACCACTGAGAGGAGAGAAATTAGAAATTTCTCCTACCCCTCCGTATTTGAATTAACAGGCCGCTAAAGACTGACCGTTAAAAGAGGAATAAGGAATGCAGGTCAATTCCTCGCGGCCGAAGTAACAAATCTGGGTCAGTATGAAAGCCAACAGATGTTTGCATTCTGTGACCGGATGGATAAAGAAGGGGATATACTGGATAGAGATAGTTGTCCGAATAAATCGCCTGACAGGGTGAAGGAAGGAGAAAAAGGGCGAATAATTGGCCAGAACCCTAAAGCGGAAGTAGCACCTTTTTCGTCAACGGAAATAGGAATGAAGAACGCAGTTTTCAGGACGGAGGTTGAAGAAGCAGAGCCGGGTTTCAGGACGGCAGTTAGAGTGACCGGATGTATTGAAACTGTTACCGAATTTCCGGAGAAAAGCGGAAAGAATCTTGGACAAGTGGATAACTGATGCCTTCAAACCAAGATGTATAAAATCCTGCTAGCCCGTAAAAGAGAAAATACTCTCAGATGGAACCCGTCGAAAAGCTAAGTAAACCTTAAGACCGTTTTCTCCCTCCACCCTTCCTAAGTATTGCAATTACTTACTCTCTCTCAATTTAAAGAAGGAAGAAAGAAAAGAATAACGCAGAAAGACATTTCTGTTTTGATATTATCCGCTGATAATATAGCCGACACGTTAAATATGTGTGTCCGCATGTATTAAAAACCTTGTTATATTTTATATCTCTCCTCGTGTCGAAATTTATTCATTGTGTTGTCTGGCTATCAAGTTGTCTTTTTGCATGTTCCTTTTCAGATTCATTCACCTCAACTTATTCTCGCTAAATGTCCTATTCGCCTTTAAAAATATTACACGGTTCCATGGTGTCATGGTTACCACGTCTGCTTTACACGCGGAAGGGCTTCTCGGCTTAAACAGTGGAACCTAGTCCAGGAAGATGTAAGGATCACCAGTTTCAGGAATCGGAACAAAGACCTTGCTTCCTTTTTCGATATGGAAAACAAGTTGTTCTACTGCACAAACATACCTGGCTTGTTTACGTCCCTTGGTTTGCCTCAAGGTCATTGGTCTTCTTATGGGTATGCAAGCGGACTTCACAAAGTACTGTTGTTTTCTCTGTCTCTGGGATAGTCGAGCTGTATCCCAGCATTACAAGCAGGAAGACTGGGGATCTAGAAGCACTTTTGATCCTGCGGAACACAGCCTTAAGGAGAATCCTCTGGGGGACATGAATAAGGCACTTCTTCCTCTTCTTCACATCAAGCTTGGTTTGATGAAGAATTTCGTGAAGGCTTTGCACAAAAATGGTGCTGCCTTCCAACACTTGTCTACTGTGTTCCCAGATCTTAGTGCTGCTAAGTTGAAAGAGGGCATCTTTGTCGGACCTCAGATCCGACAAGTGCTGAAGGAGACTGATTTTGAGGAGCTTCTTAACTCAAAGGAACTGAGAGCATGGGAAGCATTCAAGTCAGTCTGTAGTGGCTTCCTTGGTAACACACGCGTACCAGATTACCAAGCCTGTATTAAGAAGTTGCTAAAGTCTTACGAGGATATGGGGTGCCGAATGTCACTGAAGATTCATTTTCTCCATTCCCACCTCAACTTCTTCTCGCCAAACCTTGGAGCAGTGAGTGATGAGCATGGAGAAAGATTCCACCAAGACATTACGAAGATGGAGAGCAACTATCAAGGCAAATGGAACCCCGGCATGATGGGAGACTTCTGCTGGATGCTCTTGCGTGAAATCCCAGAGGCGAAATACACCATATCTTCTAAGAAAACACACATTTCACTGTCTGTGGTACTATGAATTGTGTAATTGTGTCATCCAAGTATATTGATTCAATCAGTGTTTTTTATCTATCCTGTTTTATCTGTTATAACCTGGTGCAACTCTTGAAATATGTGCATATATTCTCTGTTTATACTAAAATGAGACTATTTAAAAGCCAGAAAACTAGAGGTGATAGAGCAAAACTATTTATAAATTTGAATTCAGCACACCCAAATTAACAAAAAACGCCTATCTCCATTCTTGCCTCAGACTAAAAATTTATTTTTGTAAACCAGTGGAATCCGTAGCAGTGGATACGAGAGGGGTGTGTCTTGGCTGCTGGCTTGGTGCTCTCTGTCTTGGCTGCTGGCTTGGTGCTCTCAGGGTTGTCAGCTGACTACCAAAAAGGACTAGAATAAATAGTTCTAGAGAGGAAGAAGGAATCAATGTGCTGTCCCTGATTGGTCAGTGTACAGCAGAATCATTTGGCGGGGGCATTGATTCGTGAATGGAAATAGATCTATGATAACCCAGGGCCTCCTTTAACCCCAAGATAACCACCCTCACGTGTGTCAATTTAAGTCCCAATATCAAACCAGGAATAAAAGTAACACGTGCTTCCAATAACCTGTCTATTTATTTACAGATAAATAATATATAAAACATGTATACTAATTTCACTTAAAAAGAAAGAAAGCACGCAATGCTAAAATTATTGCACTTGAGCGTTCAGTCAAATGACCAAACGTTTAACTCTAGACAGTAGTCCCCGAAAAAGATTTGGACTGAAAACAACAAACAAAGAAGAGGTACAGATACAAGGAAATAATAGAATTCGTTAGAATTCAAAAATAAAACAGTCTTACAGTTTCAAAAAAAAGTCCTTTAAAAATGGAAGTGTTCTCAGCTGTAGAATGTTCAGTTGAACAGCAGCGGTAGCAATTGTAATTAAGAAAAATGTATTGAGACACATTTCAGGAATTTGTTTCTTAGAAAGTTCCTTTATGAAGTGTTTTCAAGCTTCGTGTTCAGCATTCATAATTTTTGTGTTCCAGGCATACCAATTCCACGGGAGAAAACTTCAAAGCAACTATAAATTTCTCCTTTTGAATAGGAGACATGGCCTTTGAATTTGAAACTCGTTAAAATTTCCTCAGGTCAAGATTTAAAAATATCTTTTTCGAATAGGAAATTCAGCACTTGGTAAAGGATACCTGATAGAACTCCATCAGGCACTCAGTCAGCCATTTCCTCTGAATAGAAAAATTTCTTCACTCCATATGTTTCTCAGCTGTCAAGCGCGGAGCTCCTTTTTTAACAGTCCACTTCCACAAAAGTCTTCTTCCAAAAGAGCCGAGGTTAATATTTCCCGCTTCAACGTCAAAAATGGTGTTAGTTCCAGCCTCGTCACTAATCACCTTCCTCCGGTTAAGGCGAAAAAAGTCCCGTCAAAAGAAATCTCCAAAAATCTTCAAAAAATAATTTCGACACCGGATGTTGTCTAGATCATAGCCGAGACCAAAATGAAGAAAACGAGTTTCTGCGCAGGTAGGCTCCAAGCATACATCCGGTTGAAGTGTAAAAAACGTAAAATTACAACTTAAAAAGTCATTTTTTTCAACGATTCATGAACTTCCCTCAAAAGGTTCTGGGAGCCGATTCGACCCCAAACGTGGTTATAAAACGCTCAACAAAAGTTCAAAAAGTCAGTCGATTCTGTTTAGTAGAAATAACTCCAAGACTCATGTATGACAACACACGTGCTTTATTGCTGCCATATTTTTCTGATTGAGTCCCAGTAAAAGGTCCCTTAAGGTATTACCAAAATTGGGCCGCTTATGTATATAAGTCGACCAACATCCCCCATACATACAAAAGTCTGAAGTGTTCATTTTATGTGAGTTGCCATTCACCATATCGGTTGGGTGTCTTGCCTGCGGTGACTCTCTTCAGACGTGGTTGTCTTTCAGCCATGTCTGGTTGTTGCTGTTTGATGTCTTGTTCACTGTCATTGCTGATGATATCTTGTTTGTGGTTTGTTTTCGTCATGTTGCTGTGTTTTGGTTTAGTTGTGAGTCTTAGGTGTCTCTTATTTCTCACTCGTCTTTTCCCATTTTCCAGTTCGATCATGTATCGTCGGTATTCAAACTTTTCTATGACAACTCCCTTTTTCCAATATTGGTTCTTGCCAGATGGCTGCACAGTCACCTGGTCACCTTCTCTTAATTCTATCAGGTCATGGGCATTTTTGTCATAGTATTTCTTTTGATGTTGTTTTGCCTTTTGTATTTTAGTTTTTGTTTCTTCCACATTAAATGGGGATAGAAATTTCTTCATTGTAGGCAGTACACTTCTCAATTGTCTTCCAAAGAATCTCTGTGCTGGAGACATTCCTATGGATTTTGATGGTGTGTTGGTGAATTCTAGTATGGCCAGACAAGGATCACTGTTTTCATTATTACATTTTTTATGATGCCTTTTATTTGTTTTACAACTGATTCTGCCATTCCATTGGAGTTTGGCATCTCTGGTGAGCAGGGATTCAATCTAAATCCGTATTTATGGGCCAATTCTCTCATCATTTTGTTATCAAATTCAGGGCCCCCCTCACTTACAACTTCTTCTGGGATGCCATATCTCATGAAGAGTTTCTTTATCAGCTTGATTGTGCACCATGATGATGTTCCGTGAAGTCGATCAACCAAGGTGTAATTGGAGAAATAATCCACACAGACTATGTATTTCCTTCCATCCAGTGTCATGGTATCGAGGCCAATACGTTGGAATGGGTATTCCGGCACTGGTCTTGTGATTAGTGTCTCTTTGCTATTTCTTGCAAAATATCTGCTACACTGTTTACAGTTGATATAACATTCTTGTAGTTCGTGCCTCATTCCTGGCCAGAAGATTGTGTCTAGGGCGCGTCTCATGTTACTTTCAACTGCTAAATGGCTTGTGTGTGCCTTCTTCTTCATGTCGTTTATCATTGAGGCAGGTACAAAGACTCTGTCTTTATGAAATATTAGATTATCCTTTGTTGACAGGTAGTCTCTGAATTTATACAGGTGTTTCAACTGAGGTTCAAGGACTTTATATTGCATTGGGAAGCCTTGTTTAATTAGTTTTATGAGCTTCTGTACATCCTTATCTTCTTTGGTGGCACTGACTAGCCTGTCTCTGGTGTTCACTTACAGCAAGAAATTCTAATAGATTCACTTCACTGAAATTAAACTGGAAATTGTCATCCTCTACTTAGGCTCGTGAAAGAGCATCAGCAATGATTATGTCACTGCCCTTTTTGTATGTTATTTTGTAGTCAAACTTTTGTATTGAAAGCGCCATTCTTAACAGTCTTTTTGGTATTTCGCTTAGAGGCTTGTTGCTGATTGCTTCTAATGGTTTGTGGTCCGACTCTATTGTTACATGTCTTCCGTAACAATAGTCACTAAACTTGTGTAGTCCAAACACAACGGCTCTCATCTCTTTTTCAATTGGTGCAGAGTTCTTTTCATGGTCATTCCACACCGTTGATGCGTATGATACTGGTTTTCCCTTCTGTGGGAGGACAGCTCCCACACCTACATCAGACATGTCAGTCTGTATCGTGACTGGCTTTTCTAAGTCATAGTAAGCCAAGATAGGTGTGTTTGCTATAGTTTTCTTTATGTCTTCGAATGCTCTTTGTTGTACCTCCGCCCATTGGAAAATCTGGTCATTCCGCGTTAGCCTGTTTAGAGGTTCACATTTTCTCGTCAGTGAGTGATCAAATTTCGAGAGGTATTTAACCATTCCTATGAAGCGTCTTAGATTATGCAAATCGCGAGGTGCTGGGAACTCTATTATTACCCGTATTTTTTCTTCATCAGGCTTCAAGCCTGTGTTAGTCAGTGTATGACCCATGTAAGTGACTTCCTCCTTGAGGAATTTGCATTTGTCGAGGTTCATTTTTATGTTTCTTTCTCTGCATCTCTGCAAATATGCCCGAAAGTTCTGATTGTGGTTATTGATGGCTTGGTCTGAGTTGTTTCCAAATCCTTCAACCAGACAGTCATCTTGAATAATGCTAACCCCGTTTATCCCTTGGAACTGTTCGATCATTTTTGTTTGGAATGCCTTGCTGGCTGGTGTGATACCCGTGGGTAATCTTTTGTATCGACAATTGCCCTGAGGCGTTCCGAAGGCGGTCAGTTCTCTTGCCTTGTCGTTCAACTTGCAATGCCAGTATCCACTTCTTACGTCCAATTTACTAAATTTTATTGCGTTTTTAATTGCAAACCTGTGTGTGATGGATTCCAAGCTTGGTACCTGGCAGTGGTAGTTGTTGATCAGTGCCTTGTTTAATGGTTTGGGGTCTAAACATATCCGAAGTTTTCCGCTGCGTTTTCTTTCAATCACATAGCTGTTGAGCCATGAGCTAGGTCCTTCCAGTTTCTCAATTATATTGTCCCTCATCATTTTTCTAGTTCTTGTTTAAATTGTTTTTCCGGTGCAAATGGGACACCTCTTATGGGTTGTTGTATAGGAACTGTGCCTGGCTCTGTTTGAAGTGTTAGTTCGCCTTCAAATTGACCATCTCTCTCTTCAAAAACGTCTGGGAATTCTAGTAGAATCCCTTTGATGGAATCATCAATGTCTAGTTTTCTGATGTCTTTCAGGGCTTGTTCTTTGAGGTCATCGCATTCTACAGCTGAAACTGTCGAGTCAAACTGATCTAGGTTGAACCGTATTAAATTTAGCTTTTGGCAAAGACTACAGCTTAAAATTGGTTGTACCTTCTCATTCACAACCATGACTGAGGCTGTCACTTTTCTTCTGTTGACAGGGTTGATAAGTTCTACCCTCATTGTTCCTTCGGTTCTGACCTTTTTCCCTCCGTATACTGAAATATCAAGTTTCTTACCTTTTTTAGTAAGTGTTCCATTTTGTTGTCCTTAACGAATGTTGCAGGAAGTACATTTACACTTGTTCCAGAATCTATCATGAATTTAATGGGCTTCCCGTTTAATTTTAAATTCGCATGAACTTTATGAATTGTCTCCCCTACAACGTGAAAACATTCGTTAACTTTTTTCTCGCTCTCGTTACCTTTGCAAATTTTTGATTTGGCGAAATGGTTTTTTCTTTTGCATCTAAAACATTCCTGACCATAAGCTGGACAGTTTCTGGTTCCTTTTACATGGCTTCTCTGACAATAGATGCAATCATATTGTTTTTTCTTCCAGTCGCATTGATATCTTTCTCGTATGTGTCGTCACCGACATTTAATTTTTCGTATTTTTCAATTTTTTGCGACTGGATTTTACTTTGTTCTGCAGCTCTGCATCGGTCAATATACTGTGTCAGGGTTAAATCTGGTTCCCTCAGGAGAATTTCACCCGTTTTTTTTATCGTGTATTCCTTTTATTATTTGTAATTTTATCATATCGTTCTCAGTGACGTAATTCCTTTCACAATCTTTAGAACTCGATTTCAAATTTAACAAATAGTCCTCAAAGCTTTCATCTTAACTTTGTTCTTTCCGTAGGAATTCCACTTTGTCTACAGTCAATATTTTCATAGGTTTGCAGTAGTCCTTGAATGCTTCGATAACCATTTCAAGTTTTTTTCGTCATCATTTCAATCGTTTCTCCTTTTGCATTTTTAATTGTTAGGGTTTCGTATATTTGTTGACCCTTTTTTCCTAAAAGGTAAATAAACTTCTTTTTTTCTTTTCAACATTTGCAGCTTTAGTGGCACTATCTCTACCCTCCTCTTCAAATTTCTGAAATTCAAAAAAAAAAAAGATTCACTTCTTCAAGCCACTCGTTAAAGCTTTATGCAAATTCCTTACTGTCCAGTCAAAACTTTGGGGTGGGTTGATTGACATCATCTTTTGATGTTTTAAACAAAGTATTACTCACTCAGATTATCGTCAAGTTTGTCCTTCTGACACCATGTTTAGTAGAAATAACTCCAAGACTCATGTGTGACAACACACGTGCTTTATTGCTGCCATCTTTTTCTAATTGTGTCCCAGTAAAAAGGCCCCTTAAGGCATTACCAATATTGGGCCGCTTATGTATATAAGTCGACCAACAGATTCCGGGGGACTTCGAGAGAGAACCGTCAAGCGTCGCATTCGGACAAAATCAAAGAACACTGACGTCCTAATAATCAAGCCCCGTATTTCCAAAGCGAGACCAAGACCGTTTAGAGCTTACCGACTCACGTCCCACTATTCTGCTACTAATAAACAAACCAGCAACCTAAGAACGACTTACACCCACACACCTCCTGATCCTTATCTGGTGGAAAATGAGAGCTCGTATCTGCTCTGCATCGCCAACTTTTATTTATTTAAAAACAAACGAAATTAAGTCCATTCTGTAGTCTCTTACAACCATACGCTTGTCTATAACATTTAGCAATAAGAAAAAACTCGCGGAGAAAGAACAAGGACGTCGGCCATTTTTATTTTGGGAAGGTATTCCCCGTACAAAACGTAGTAGTTAACTTCCATGATATTATTGTCTTAATTGATTTTTAATACTTTTGACGATACAAAATCATCTCTCGGGTCGGATGAAAGCCTGAAGCGGACGGGCTAGGGCAACGGGTAGTTTTTTGACTCACCTGCTCTAAATAGAGAGAGCGCATTTAGCTTTGGCTGTAGAATAAACCGAATGCATTCTTGACGAGGGTAGGACCCCCACCAATGAGTATCCTGTATATGACACTAACCCATGTGGTGGCGATGCTCCAGCAATAGAGCTTTTGGGAATATGTAGTACTCCTTCATTGCCATTATTCCAAGGTCCATTATCAACTGGATTGGTAACACCTGATAGGGTCCCATCTATGCGAGGAAAATAAAAGTTTAGTATTTAAAATGTATACAAACGAATGACTTACGAGGAGCCTTCTATAAGTTTCCAGACTTTTTTTGTACAGGCTTCTAAAATTGTCGTAGACTCTTGAAAAATCAGTATATTATTGCTATAAATCTTATAAGATGACTGACCAATTCTTATGATTTCAGATTCAAATGGACAGCTACAGCAGGAATTAGAAACACTTTACTAAAGCCTGATTGTCACAGCTGGAGAATTTCAAAAATGCAATCTGGACGTCAGAACACTTTAGAAGAATTATATACAAAAAAATTCCGTTTTAAACTTAGAAAAAATGCTGCAGAGACGTATGGAATGCTTCAGACTGCTTTTCGACCATCTTGCGTGAATCGAGGATCGGTTTTTCAGTGGCATAAGAGATTCAAGGAAGACAGGGAGTTTGTGAGGTATGATAAGAGGCGTGGGAGGACTAAGGAAGTCAATACACCAGAGTTGATTGGCCAAATAAAGAATTTCATGGATAAGGACCGTCGTGCGTCTATAGAGACAGTAAGTGCACAGTTTGATGTCAGTGTGAGAACTGTACACACAATTATTTGCGAGGAACTGAAGATTCAGAAGATTTGCACGAAGTTTGTCCCGAGGGTGCCCAGAGAAGAACGGAAAGAAAGACGTTGTAATGAGAGCAGGGAGATGGTCGAGCTGATCAATTCAGATTCCGCAGTTCTAGGTGCTCTGGTGACCTTCGATGAAAGTCGGATCTACTGCTGTTACCCAGAGACCAAGAGATAGAGTTCCCAGTGGATGCATGCTGGCTCTCCCAGACCCAAGAAGCCAGACAGAGCAAATCCAACAAAAAACTTTTGATGATCCCTTTTTTTGACAGCATTGCCACGATCTACATGCACTGGGTTCCCACTGGACAGACAGTCAACAAGGAATACTATGCTGAGTTTTGAAGGGAGTTTAGGAAGAGATTCCGTCGGAAGAGACCAGCACTCTTCAAATTGGGTCACTGGCATTTCTATCCCTGTCACTGACTATTTGACCAAGATGGGCATCAAGACAGTTCCTCACCCTCCCAGACCTTGCTCCCTGGGACTTTTGCTTATTCCCTTAAAAAATTTAGAGGCTGTCGTCATGAGACAATTGAGGAGATGAAGGAGGCCGTGATGAAGGTCATTGACACGCTCACACAATAGGACTTCCATGGAGCCTTCCAGAAGTTGTTGGAACGGTATAACAAGTGCATTGCAATCGGAGTAGATTACTTCGAAAGGGACTAGATTTTCATGTTTGTACTGTTAATAGACGTGCCCATACGAAAAAAGTCTGGAAACTTATTTAATGAACCTTTTATGTGAAATCGAATTGTTTGAAATAGAAGTATTTCATCATTTAACTTCCACTGATGTTTAATTGAATTGTTAATGATACGTACACATACTTGGAAGCATTTAACTTTGACTTATACGAAATTGAATGGCTTGAAACAGAACTGTTAAATAATTTAACTGTGTGTAAACAAATGACTGATGTTTAATTGAATTGTTAGTGATACAAAACAATACTTCAAACCATTTAAACTTTTCCACAAAGAATAAATGTTAGCAATATTTGAAATCATTTCAATGTGAGCAAAACAAATGATTAATAAAAAATGGAATTATTCGTCTTAGGATATTTGGAAACATTTAACTATGTGCAAACAACTGTAATACTTGTGTGCAAAGAAATGAGCAGTGGCTCATTTAAAAATCTTTTCTCCAAACTGTGAATTTACCAATCATATATATAGCATGTATTTAGATGATTTCGTATCAAATACCCTACAATGGTTGATATGCAATAAAAACCAAACAAGCAAAATCAAATGTACTTTATATATATATATATATATATATACATATATATATATATGTGTTTGTGTGTGTGTGTGTGTATGTGTGTGTGTGTGTGTGTGTGTGTGTGTGTATAAAGGATTTGGCATTAAATAACCCACAAGGGTTGATATGATATAAAACATAACCAAACCAAATGGTGAATTCAGTTGTAAGTGCCTGTGTTTGACGTAAATTACAACATTGACTAAGACTTTTGCTTAGATTCGGCACAAAGCCATTTTAATGGGGTACCCAATGAGACTCGAAATCACTCGTGTAGGTTTGTAAGTTTAGCTTGTTAAGCATTACACCAGCCGAGGCATCAAAAAAAAGCATGAGTCAATTTGTACTGGCTTCCCCCGTCCATCATTCACTTACGGGTAAGTTTTCAAGTAATCCAAGACAGTGAAGAAAAAAGGAAAAATAGACTGAAAAAAGAGGTGGCGGAGGGCAAGCGATTGTACCCGCTGAAAACCTCCACACAAATGAATAAGCATCTGTGTCCCTGTCCTTTGCATTTTTAGAAACAGTGTGAAAAGCCATATCAACTCGTTCCGTGGTGTAGTGGTTATCACGTCTGCTTAACACGCAGAAGGTCGCGAGTTCGAAACTCGTCGGAACCTGTGAACATTTCCTTTTTTTTTAAATTTGCTTTTATGGACACATCTTATATACACTGATAAGGAATTTTCTTGTCCTTGTTTCCAATCTATTTTTTTCGTCCAACATTCACTTCTTTGAAATATTCACACACACACACACACACACACATATATATATGTGTGTGTGTGTGTGTGTGTGTGTGTGTGTTTGTATGTGTGTGTGTGTGTGTTTATATTCCGATTACAGAAATTTTTAATAAAAATAGAAATTTGCCTTTAATATAATTTTGCTTGCTTGGTATAGTGTTATCACGACAGCAATACAAGCGGAGGGTCACGAGTTCGAAACTCATCGGAACCTAATTTGGTATTTCTCTAAAATGGAAGTCCCATTTTGTTCTCTCTTTTTAAAAGGAATCCTTATAGCATAATCTTTAGCATTCATTTTTCTTTTTCTTCTTATTATTACGGAACTTAGACTACGTTAAATATTTTCTCACTAGGGAGATCCCTCCGTGGCGTGGTGATTGTATGGGTTTTGGGAGAGTTTTCGGGAGTTATTTGTTTATTTAGGGTTTTGGTTTAATATACCTGACTCTGTTGGTTCCCACTTACCCCATCTTAGTTCGCTGGCGTCTTTTTCACTGTGAAGTCTGTAAAGGAAGAAAAGAAAGGAGGCGAAGATAGGAGATATCTTTTGAATTTCAACATTATTTTGGGCGGGGGGTTCGCACGGCTCCTGTCTAGTGAGGAATATCTTCCTGGACTCTTTGAGAATGGTCATTTCTCCCAAATAGGGTGTTGAAATGCACTTGTAGTTTTTGGTATTGATATGTCCAAATATGGTGTTTTTAGTTGTGGGTGATAAGTCCATTTAATGCTTTTAATATCGTCTGCTGTTGGAAGAATGAATTAGCGTGCTGCTAAGCGGACACGTGGTTTTACCATCAGCGATATGGGTAAAAAAAATCTTTCCAATCCAACGGCCACTGCTGAAAGAATTCCTTTCACGCCCTTATGTCAGTTTTACATATACGCAGTTCCAACTTCCTGGCAGGGGCTTCTGGGAACGTCTGCACTTTTTCAACTGACTTTTATTGTATTTATTCGATTCAATCTCAGAGTTTTACTGTTTGTCTTCTGCTTAGAAAATTACTCATTCACAACTTATTTAATTGTATTCCTAAAAACAAAGTCATTTTCTCTTATTTCTTTCAGCGATCCTTTATGCACCAACGGTCATCAGTTTGAAACTTGCTGCTACCTTAACTATTATCTTTTCTTCAAATGTTCAGTTTCAAAAAACTGAGGTCGTATTTTGTGGTTCCATTGTCAATTTTGTGGTTCCATTGTCATTCAAAAGCTCTTATAGTTTAGATTTCATAGCTTTCATTTGCACGTTGGTTAAAATAAGACATCATCCGGACATCTTCTCCTCCATTAGCGCGCATATGATAACTTGTGCGGAACTTGCGTAACACTCTCAAAAAAAAAAACAAACCCCAGTCATTTCTGATGTTCCTTTTGCAAAATAGATTTGTAAAACGCAACTTATTTCTTACATTGCTGGTTTGATAATGAAGGAAGTAAATTGTAAAGATATAAATACCAACATGTGTATGTGGTTTACGTGGTGTAGTGGTTATCATGTGTGCGTTACACGCAGAAAACTGCGAGTTCGAAACTCGCCGAAAATTATAAGATTTTTTTTCTCAGTTTTTTTTTTTGAAGATGTCGATTTTATTTTAAATTATATATTCTAAAAAGAGAGAAGAATAAAAAAACGGTTTCTTGTTGGAGAGACGAAATAATTTTTCCTTTAGTTTGGTAGCGTAGCTTTGCACGACATATGTTATTCCAATTTTAAGTCTTCGCTTATGGAATGAAATGGACTTAACTGTGTTCGTTAACTCGTACATGTTGGTTTCGTTGTGTCGTGTTTATCACGTCTGCTTTACACGCAAAAGGCCGCGTGTTCGAAACTCGCCAAAACTTGTAAGATTTTTTTTTTTTTAGTTATTTGAGAAGTAGTGTTTTTTTTTAATTCAGAGGCAAAATCGAATTTGAGGATTTCGATTTTTTTTTAAGAAATGAGGATTTCGATTTTATTTTAAATTATATATTCTAAAAAGAGAGAAAAATAAAAAACAGTTTCTTGTTGGAGAGAGAAGAAATAATTTTTTCCTTTGGTTTGGAAGCGTAGCTTTGCACGACATATGTTATTCCAATTTTTAGTCTTCGCTTGTGGAGTAAAATTGACTTAACAGTGTTTGTTAACGTGCATATGTTGGTTTCGTGGTGTAGTGGTTCTCACGTCTGCTTTACACGCAGAAAACCGCGTGTTCGAAACTCTCCGAGACCAATAGGTATTTTTTAAAAAGTTTTTTGCTTAAGTAGTGTTTTTTTAAATTCAGAAGCAAAATAGAATTTGAGAATTTCGATTTTATTTTAAATTATATATTCTAAAAATAGAGAAGAATAAAAAACTTTTTTTTATGTTGGAGAGAGACGAAATGATTTTTTTTCCTTTGGTTTGGAAGCGTAGCTTTGCACAACATATGTTATTCCAATTTTTAGTCTTCGTTTGTGGACTAAAATGGAGATAACTGTGTTCGTAAATCTGTACATGTTGGTTTCGTGGTGTAGTGGTTATCACGTCTGGTTCAAACGCAAAAGGCCACGAGTTCCAAATTCGCCGAATCCTGTAAGATTTTTTTTTTAGCTATTTGCTGAAGCAACGTTTTTTTTTTTTTCAGACGCAAAATCGAATTTGATGATTTCGATTTTATTTTAAATTATCATTCTAAAAAGAGAGAAGAATAAAAAACGGTTTCTTGTTGGAGAGAGACGAAATGATTTTTTCCTTTCGTTTGGAAGCGTAGCTTTGCACGACATATGTTATTCCAATTTTTAGTCTTCGCTTGTGGAGTAAAATGGACGTAACTGTGTTCGTTAACATGTGCATATTGGTTTCGTGGTGTAGTGTTTATCACGTCTGCTTTACACGCAGAAGGCCACGTGTTCGAAACTCGCTAAAACTTGTAGGCTTTGTTTTTTTTTAGTTATTTGCTGAAGCAGTGTTTTTTTTTTTTATTTCAGAGGCAAAATCGAATTTGAGGATTTCGAATTTATTATAAATTATATATTCTAAAAAGAGAGAAGAATAAAAAACGGTTTCTTGTTGGAGAGAGAAGAAATGATTTTTTCCTTTGGTTTGGAAGCATAGCTTTGCACGACATATGTTATTGCAATTTTTAGTCTTCGCTTGTGGAGTAAAATGGACTTAACAGTGTTTGTTAAGTTCCATACGTTGGTTTCGTGGTGTAGTGGTTATCACATCTGCTTTACATGCAAATGGGCGCGAGTTCGAAACTCGACGAAGCCTATGGGAATTTTTTTAAAAGATTTTTGCTTAAGTAGTGTTTTTTTTAATTCAGAAGCACAATAGAATTTGAGGATTTCGATTTTATTTTAGATTATATATTCTAAAAAGAGAGAAAAATAAAAAACGGTTTGTTGTTGGAGAGAGAAGAAATGATTTTTTCCTTTGGTTTTGGAAGCGTAGCTTTGCACGACATATGTTATTCCAATTTTTAGTCTTCGCTTGTGGAGTAAAATTGACTTAACAGTGTTTGTTAAGTTGCATATGTTAGCTTCGTGGTGTAGTGGTTATCACGTCTGCTTTACACGCTGAAGGCCACGTGTTCGAAACTCGCCGAAGCCTATAGGACTTTTTTAAAAAGATTTTTGCTTAAGTAGTGTTTTTTTTTTTAATTCAGAAGCACAATAGAATTTGAGGATTTCGATTTTATTTTAGATTATATATTCTAAAAAGAGAGAAAAATAAAAAACGGTTTGTTGTTGGAGAGAGAAGAAATGATTTTTTTTCCTTTGGTTTGGAAGCGTAGCTTTGTACGACATATGTTATTGCAATTTTTAGTCTTCGGTTGTGGAGTAAAATGGATGCAACTGTGTTCGTTAACTTACCCATGTTGGTTTGGTGGTGTAGTGGGTATCACGTCTGCTTGACACGCAGAAGGCCGTGAGTTCGAAACTCGATGTAACATTTAACATTTTTTTTTTTAGTTTTCTGTTGAAGCAAGGTTTTTTTTTTTTAAATTCAGAGGCAAAATCGAATTTGAGGATTTCGATTTTATTTTAAATTATATATTCTTAAAAGAGAGAAGAATAAAAAACGGTTTCTTCCTGGAGAGAGTGAAATGATTTTTTTCCTTTGGTTTGGAAGCGTAGTTTTGCATGACATATGTTATTCCAATTTTTAGTCTTTGCTTGTGGAGTAAAATGGACTTAACAGTGTTCGTTAATTTGTACCTGTTGGTTTCGTGGTGTAGTGGTTATCACGTCTGCTTTATACGCAGAAAGCCGCGAGTTCGAAACTCGCCGAAACCTGTAAGTTTTTTTTTTAGTTATTTGCTGAAGCAACGTTTTTTTTAAATTCAGAGGCAAAATCGAATTTGAGGATTTCGATTTTATTTTAAATTACATATTCTAAAAAGAGAGAAGAATAAAAAACGGTTTCTTGTTGGAGAGAGACGAAATGATTTTTTTCCTTTGGTTTGGAAGCGTAGCTTTGCATGACATATGTTGTTCCAATTTTTAGTCTTCGCTTGTGGAGTAAAATGGACTTCACTGTGTTCGTTAACTCGTACATGTTGGTTTCGTGGTGTAGTGGTTATCACGTCTGTGATATTCGTTTGTACACAGTTTAAATATTAGACTTTCATTTTCCTCGCATGGATTGAACCCTATCAGGTTCTACCAATCCAGTTGATAATGGACCTTGGAGTAATGGCAATGAAGGTGTACTACATATTTCCAAAAGCTCTATTGCTGAAGCCTCGCCACTACATGGGTTAGTGTCACATCCAGGACAATCATTGGTAGGGATCCTACCCTCGGCAGAAATGCATTCGGTTTATTCTACAGCTCAAGCTAATTGCGCTCTTGTTGTTCTTGTTGTTTTTGTCGGAAAGCAGAAACGAATCTACCAGTATAATGAGCCTGTTTAATGTAAGAAGAATTATCCTTTTATATCCGATTGCAAGGACGGCTTGTTATATATTTTCTTTTTATTTGGGAACTTTTGGTAAATCGCCAGAGCCCTCATTACTGAAACTTGTTTTCATTGACACATCTTATAAATATTGAAAATGAATTTTATTGTCCTTGTTTCCAATCTATTTTGTTCGTCCAACATTCATTTCTTAAAACTACTCACACACACACATATATATACATATGTATATGTGTGTGTGCGTGAGTATTTATTTATGTACGTTCCAAAAACCTAGAGGCGGCAATATTTGTCGGCTTTACAGGCTCCGGTAAGTTTCGAACTCGTGACCGCCAACGTGTTAAGCAGACTTGATAACCACTACACTACGGATCATATAACAGGGTACCTTTCTAGATTTTCTCCAAACCCCTAGGAGGGCGGTTTTTACGAAATCCCTTCCTGTTTTGCCTGTGAGATTCCTCAGAATCAACACGTGCCAGCTTATTCTCTCAGTCATCACGCCAATACACGTGTGAGGATTTATTTGAGCAACTGTAGCACAAATAAGGCTCAATTTTCTTCAACCTAACCAAAAGAACACAGGAAATATAAACAAGGTTTCTTACAGATAAGTTTCCACAAACCAACTGTTTGTAAGGACAATATTTTCTTTCCTCTCATTCTATGTAAATACAAGTTTAAACCTGTGTTGTGTTTTTTTCTTCTTACCGAATTCCCGTATAAAGTTGGGAAAATGCCAATAACCTTTTCAAAATGAACACGTAAAACTGTAATATTTTGACCTTCGACCTGGCCCAAAAATGCTATTCCAAGGTGATGCACTGGAAGGAAGTGACACATTCCAATGGCCAGTAATCGAAAGAGATCGCGTGGGCGGATTAAGGCTGATAATATGGGACAACGTGAAGGTCCCACTGTGCCACTCTAGACTGATGCACCGGAAGAGAGTGACCTCTGAACTTCATGCCAGTTATTTCCGCTTGATGACGATTAAACATTCGATTTCAAAGATCGAGTGGGCGTCGAACGATTATATAATTCAGTTGAGTTCGACGAGCGAGTTAAGTTGGAGTTGCAGATGTTATATACTCACATAATAAATATGCTTCTATACACATATACATGTTCATGTAGAAATATTCATATATATACTGGATACATACTGACTCAATGATAAACGACGCACGCAGGAATAACTTCTTTAAAAAATATTTACCTCTCATTTTATTGCAAGGGTCCGAAAAGGGTTTCTCATGGTTTGCATGTGAGAGGGAGCTGGAGACCGAACACAACTGAAATATTTTGACCCCAAAGTTATGGCCGTCAGCGTTGTGTCTTTCTCGTTCTCCAGAGCTGCTCAACCGGAGCACTGGAGTCCACTCTGCTGGGTGCTGGCTTTCCTTACTACCACTCGTCTAACTCCCACTCCAACTCTACTCGCCTGTCCTCCTTCTGTTCAATTCATCGGCTTTTTATTACCTTCAAACTCCCACGCGATTATATGGACACACCTCAATGCCTCCGCAATTTCTTCCGATATTTGACGATCGGCATGTGTCACTTCCGCTATCTTTGGAATGGCCTGTGTGATCGTCATCGAGCGGAAATAACTGTCTTGCTGTTCACAGGTCACTCTCTTCCGGTGTGTCAGTCTCTGAGAGTATAATGGGATTCTTTTTTACCTCGTCCCAATTCATCAGCCAATTTCCGCCTACGCGATTTCCTCTCATAACTGCCACTAGAATGTGTCACTTCCTTCCGGTTCATCACCTTGAATGGCATTTTTGGCCGGGTCAAAACATAACAAGACAGTTGAAGTTCGGAGGGAGTTATAGACGAGATGTGGTAGGGAAAGCCACACCCGGCCGAAGGGGCCCTCAGGAAGCCCTGATGAATTGGGGTCCAGAGAAAATGGAGATAAGATGCAGTAAAGAAAGCCATCATTCAGCAGAGTGGGCCCTGGGCCTCCGGTTGAGCAGCCCTAAAGAACGATATTTTAGTTATGTTCGGTCTCCAGCTCCCTCTCACAGTAAAACCCCTCACAACCTTTTTGAACCCTTATAAATAAAGTGAGAGGTAAATATTTTTATAAAGAAGTCTGCGTGCGTCTTTGTCATTGCGTCTGTTATCATTGCGTCGGTATGTATCCTGCATGAACGTGTATATGTGTATATAAGCATATTTATTATGTGAGTATATAACAAAACGTACCTTATTTGTTTCGTTAAACATTAGACAACGACACAAAAAAATTAATTTCCAATATAAAGCAAAACAGAGATTTACTTTGGTTCCATGGTGTAGTGGTTATCTCGTTTACCTAACATGCAGAAAGCTGTGAGTTCGAAACTCACCGGAACCTATTATCATTTTTTCTCTTGTGAACCTTTTCAAAATGAATACGTAAAACGTACCTTATTTCTTCCATTAGACATTAGACAGCAATAGATATAATATAGTTACAAATATAATGCAAAAATGTGCTGTCAGTTGGTTCCGTGGTGTAGTGGTTTTCCCGTCTGCTTAACAAGCAGACGGTCGCGAGTTCGAAACTCGTCGAAATATGATAACTTCTTTAACATTTTCAAAATGAATATGAAAAACGTACCTTACTTCTTTAATTAAGCTTTAGACACCAATAGAAATAATATATTTACCAATATAAAGTAAAAAGTGCCTTGTCATACACGCTGAAGCCCGTGAGTTCGGAAATAACCGGCATCTATTAATTTTTCCTTTTGTTATCCTTTTTAAAATGAATACGTAAAACGTACGTTACTTCTTCAATTAAACTTCACACACCAATAGAAATATTATAGTTACCAATATAAAGCAATGAGTTTCAGGTTGATTGGTTCAAAGGGGCAGTGGTTGTCACTGGTTGTCGTGAGTTCGAAACTAGCTGGAACTTATTAACTTCTTACTTTTTTTTAACCTTTTCAAAATGAATACGTAAAACGTACCTAACGTCTTCAGTTAAACTTTAGACACCAATAGAAATAATATATTTACCAATATAAAGCAAAACGTTTGTTAACAGTTGGTTCCGTCGTGTAGTGGTTTTCACGTCTGCTTTACACGCGGACGGTCGAGATTTCGAAACTCTCCAGAATCGTTTAGCTAATTTTCTCCTGTTAACTTTTTCAAAATAAATACGTAAAACGTACCTTACTTCTTCAATTAAACTTTAGACACCAATGGAAATAATAAAGTTACCAGTATAAAGCAAATAGATTGTGGTTTGTTGGTTCCGTGGTGTAGTGGTTATCACGTCTGCTTTACACGCTAAAAGTGGTGAGTTCGAAACTTGCTGGAATCTATTAACTTCTTACTTTTGTTAACTTTATCAAAATGTATACGTAAAACGTACCTGACGTCTTCAATTAAACTTTAGACACCAATAGAAATAGTATATTTAGCATTAAGAAGCAACAATTGTGTTTCCAGTTGGTTCAATCTTGTTTAGTTGTTATCATGTTCGCTTTACACGCAGAATATTACGAGTTCGAAATGCGCCGGGACCTATTAAATTTTGTATCTTGTTAACCATTTCAAAATGAATACGTAAAACGTACCATACTTCTTTAATTAAACTTTAGATACCAATAGAAATATATTTACCAATATAAAGCAAAAAAGAGTGTTTTCTATTGGTTCCGTGGTGTAGTGGTTATTAGTTAAGGCAGCAGGTCTCAATCCACACTCTCGCAGTCATTGGAAGAGGTTGTCTCGCAGACGGCGCAGGAGGTTGGTGTCCCTCAACTATCGTGTTACACAACTTTTAGGTTACTAAATGTTAGTATTAAATTTTCAAATGCACATTTAGTTTTACTTAGTTATATTTTCAGATTCTCCAATGGCTTCAAGCACGTCAAAATGTCGAGGATTCCTCAACAAAGCCAATTCTTTCTGCAACGTATGTGAGGACTTCACTTCAGTTGCACAGTATCAAACCATCATTTCCCCCCTCAGAACCGCCTACATTCACTATTTTGACTGGAAAACTGTTGATCAGTACAAGTCTTGGGCTCCACACATCTGTTGTAAATCCTGCTAACTGCATGGTTTAATAGCAAGAAAACGGCTTTCAACTTTGCAGTCCCGATGGTTTGGAGAGAGCCACGAAACCACGCGGATGATTGTTATTTTTGTTTAACTAATATAACTGGTTTCAATGAAAAAGATAAAATATCCGAACCTTCGATCTGCTGTGAGACCCGTTCCCCATTCAGATGATCTTCCTGTATCCACAACTCCAGTAAATAAGGATCTTCTTTCCTCATCAGATGAAGAAATGCCTTCAATGGAGGATTATACCGAGTCAATATCTTTGGCAGATATTGAATCTACATATTCAGGAACAAGTGGCAATGAGCCACACTGTCCCACGCAAGAAGACCTGAATGATCTTGCTCGTGATTTGTATCTGTCAAAACAGCAGTCAGACCTCTTGGCTTCTCGGCTTAAACAGTGGAACCTAGTCCAGGAAGATGTAAGGATCACCTGTTTCAGGAATCGGAACAAAGACCTTGTTTCTTTTTTCGACATAAAAAACACCTGGCTTGTTTACATGCCTTGGTTTGCCAAATAATCCTTCAGACTGGCGTCTTTTCATAGACACTTCGGAGTGAAGTCTCAATGGTGTTCTTCTACACAACGGGAATATATATCCCAGCATTCCCATTGCACACTCTGTCCATCTAAAGGAGTCCTATGGCAATATGGAGCTTCTTTTAGAAGCTATTAAGTACAGCGAGTATCAATGAATTTTGTGTGGGGGCCTCAAGGTCATTGGTCTTTTTATGGGTATGCAAGCGGACTTCACAAAGTACTGTTGTTTTCTCTGTCTCTGAGATAGTCGAGCTGTATCCCAGCATTACAAGCAGGAAGACTGGGGGTCTAGAAGCACTTTTGTTCCTGCGGAAAACAGCCTTAAGGAGAATCCTCTGGTGGACATGAATAAGGTGCTTCTTCCTCTTCTTCACATCAAGCTTGGTTTGATGAATAATTTCGTGAAGGCGTTGCACAAAAATGGTGCTGCCTTCCAACACTTGTCTACTGTGTTCCCAGATCTTAGTGCTGCTAAGCTCAAAGAGGGCATCTTTGTCGGACCTCAGATCCGAGAAGTGCTGAAGGATACTGATTTTACCAAGCCTGTATCGAGAAGTTGCTAAAGTCTTACGAGGATATGGGGTGCTGAATGTCACTGAAGATTCATTTTCTCCATTCCCACCTCAACTTCTTCTCGCCAAACCTTAGAGCAGTGAGTGATGAGCATGGAGAAAGATTCCACCAAGACATTACGAAGATGGAGAGCAACTATCAAGGCAAATGGAACCCCGACATGAGGGGACACTTCTGCTGGATGCTCTTGCGTGACATCCCGGAGGCAAAATACACCAGATCTTCTAAGAAAACACGCTTTTTACTGTCTGTGGTACTATTAATTGTGTAATTGTTTCATCCAAGAATATTGATTCAATCAGTGTTCTTTATTTATCCTGTTTTAACTGTTATAAGCTGGTGCACCTCGTGAAATATGCACATATATTCTCTGTTTATACTAAAATGAGACTATTTAAAAGCCAGAAAACTAGAGGTGATAGAGAAAAACTATTTGTAAATTTGAATTCAGCACACCCAAATTAACAAAAAAAAAAAAACAAAAAACAAGAAACAAAAAACAAAAAAAAAAACCTATCCCCATTCATGCCTCAGAACAAAAATTAATTTTTGTAAACCAGTGTTATTTGACAACACAAATAAATAACGAAACTTCTTTTGTAACAAAACAACGAAAGGTTTATTATTTTAGCCGGAGTAAAAGAGTCAAAGTGAAAAAGTATCCCTTTTGGTGTCGCCGGTTAGTATGTTGGTCCTTGAGTGTGTAGTAAGTGTGTGTGTGTGTGTATGTGTGTCACTGTAGAAAATAGCTCGTGTGACAGACCGCTAGGCTGGTTCTTCTGTCTGTGAAGCTAGTAGCAGCGTGTTCTTCAGCGAAGTGGTTCCGAGTGGAATCCGTAGCAGTGGATGCGAGAGGGGTGTGTCTTGGCTGCTGGCTTGGTGCTCTCTGGGTTGTCGACTGACTACCAAAAAGGAAAAAAAATAGTTCTAGAGAGGAAGAAGGAATCAATGTGCTGTCCCTGATTGGTCAGTGTACAGCAGAATCATTTGGCGGGAGCATTGATTCGTGAATGGAAATAGATCTGTGACTGCTACAGTGATAACTCAGGGCCTTCTTTAACCCCAAGATAACAACCCTCACGTGTGTCAATTTAAGTTCCAATATCAAACCAGGAATAAAAGTAACACGTGCTTCCAATAACCTGTCTATTTATTTACAGATAAATAATATATAAAACATGTATACTAATTTCACTTAAAAAGAAAGAAAGCATGCAATGCTAAGATTATTGCACTTTAGCGTTCAGTCAAATGACCAAACGTTCAACTCTAGACAGTAATCCCCGAAAAAGATTTGGGATGAAAACAACAAACAAAGCAGAGTTACAGATACAAGGAAATAATAGAATTCGTAAGAATTCAAAAATAAAACAGTCTTACAGTTTCAAAAAAAAGTCCTATAAAAATGGAAGTGTTCTCAGCTGTAGAATGTTCAGTTGAACAGCAGCAGTAGCAATTGTAATTAAGAAAAATGTATTGAGACAGATTCCAGGAAATTGTTTCTTAGAAAGTTCCTTTATGAAGAGTCATGAAGCTTCGTGTTCAGCTTTCATAATTTTTGTGTTCCAGGCATAGCAATTCCACGGTAGAAAACTTCAAAGCAATTATAAATTTCTCCTTTCGAATAGGAAACATGGCCATTGAATTTAAAACTCGTTAAAATTTCCTCAGGTCAAGATTTAAAAATATTTTTTTCGAATAGGAAATTCAACACTTGATAAAGGATACTTGATAGAACTCCATCAGGCTCTCAGTCAGCCATTTCCTCTGAATAGAAAAATTTCTTCACGCCACATGTTTCTCAGCTGTCAAGCGCAGAGTTCCTTTTTTAACGGTCCGCTCCCACCAAAGTCTTTTTCCAAAAAGGCCGAGTTTAATATTTCCCGCTTCAACGTAAAAAACCGTGTTAGTTCCAGCCTCGTCACTAATCACCTTCCTCCGGTTAAGGCGAAAAAAGTCCCGTCAAAAGAAATCTCCATCATTCAAAAAATAATTTCGACACCGGATGTTGTCTAGATCATAAGCAAAATGAAGGAAACATTTTCTGCGAAGGTAGGCTCCACGCATACATCCGGTTGAAGAGTAAAAAACGTAAAATTACAACTTAAAAAGTCATTTTTTTCAACGATTCATGAACTTCCCCTCAAAAGGTTCTGGGAGCCGATTCGACCCCAAACGTGGTTATAAAATGCCCAACAAAAGTTCAAAAAGTCAGTCGAATCCGGGGGACTTCGAGAGAGAACCGTCAGGCGTCGCATTCGGACAAAATCAAAGAACACTGACGTCCTAATAATCAAGCCCCGTATTTCCAAAGCGAGACCAAGACCGCTTAGAGCTTACCGACTCACGTCCCACTATTGTGCCACTAATAAACAAACCAGCAACCTAAGAACGACTTACACCCACACACCTCCTGATCCTTATCTGGTAGAAAATGAGAGCTCGTATCTCTTCTGCATCGCCAACTTTTATTTATCTAAAAACAAACGAAATTAAGTCCATTCTGTAGTCTCTTACAACCATACGCTTGTCTATAACACTTAGCAATAAGAAAAACCTCGCGGAGAAAGAACAAGGACGTCGGCCATTTTTATTTTGGGAAGGTATTCCCCGTACAAAACGTAGTAGTTAACTTCCATGATATTATTGTCTTAATTGATTTGTAATACTTTTGACGATACAAAATCATCTGTCGGGTCGGATGAAAGCCTGAAGCGGACGGGCTAGGGCCGCGGGTAATTTTTTGACTCTCCTGCTCTAAATAGAGAGAGCGCATTTAGCTTTGGCTTTAGAATAAACCGAAGGCATTTCTGCCGAGGGTAGTATCCCTACAAATGAGTATCCTGTATATGACACTAACCCATGTGGTTGCGAGGTTCCAGCAATGGAGGTTTTGGGAATATGTAGTACACCTTCATTGCCATTACTCCAAGGTTCATTATCAACTGGATTGGTAACACCTGATAGGGTCCCGTCTATGCGAGGAAAATAAAAGTTTAATATTTAAACTGTGTACAAACGAATGACTTAAGAGGGGCCTTCTATAAGTTTCCAGACTTTTTCAGATTCAAATGAACAGCTACATCAGGAATTGGAAACACCATACTAAAGCCTGATTGTCACAGCTGGTCAATTTCAAAAATGAAATATGGACGTCAGGACACTTTAGAAGAATTATATACAAAAAAAATTCCGTTTTAAACTTAGAAAAAATGCCGCAGAAATATATGGAATGCTTCAGACTGCTTTTCGACCATCTTGCGTGAATCGAGAATCGGTTTTTCAGTGGCATAAGAGATTCAAGGAAGGCAGGGAGTTTGTGAGGTATGTTAAGAGGTGTGGGAGGAGTAAGGAAGTCAATACACCAGAGTTGATTGGCCAAATAAAGAATTTCATGGATAAGGACCGTCTTGTGTCTAGAGAGACAATAAGTGCACAGTTTGATGTCAGTGTAGGAACAGTACTCACAATTATTTTCGAGGAGCTGAAGATGCAGAAGATTTGCACGAAGTTTGTCCCGAGGGTACCCAGAGAAGAACGGAAAGAAAGACGTTGTCATGAGAGCTGGGAGATGGTTGAGCTGATCAATTCAGATCCTGCAGTTCTAGATGCTCTGGTGACCTTCGATGAAAGCCGGATCTACTGCTGTTACCCAGAGACCACGAGATAGATTTCCCAGTGGATGCACGCTGGCTCTCCCAGACCCAAGAAGGCCAGACAGAGCAAATCCACCCAAAAACATTTGATGATCCCTTTTTTTGACAGCACTAGCACGATCTACATGCACTGGGTTCCCACTGGACAGACAGTCAACAAGGAATACTATGTTGAGTTTTTAAGGGTGTTCAGGAAGAGATTCTGTCGGAAGACACCAGCACTTTTCAAATTGGGTCAGTGGCATTTCTATCCCTGTCACTGACTATTTGACGAAGATGGGTATCGAGACAGTTCCTCGCCCTCCCAGACCTTTCTCCCTGGGACTTTTGCTTATTCCCTTAAAAGATTTAGAGGGTGTCGTTATGAGACAATTGAGGAAATGAAGGAGGCTGTGATGAAGGCCATTGACACGCTCACACAAGAGGACTACCATGGGGCCTTGCAGAAGTTGTAGGAACGGTACAACAAGTGCATTGCAGCCGGAGTAGATTACTTCGAAGGGGACTAGAGTTTCATGTTTGTACTGTTAATAGACGTGCCCATACGAAAAAAGTCTGGAAACTTATTTAATGAACCTTTTATGTGAAATCGAACAGTTAGAAATATAAGTATTTAAAGATTTAACATCCACTGATGTTTAATTGAATTGTTAATGATACGTACACATACTTGGAAGCATTTAACTTTGACTTATACGAAACTGAATGGCTTGAAACAGAACTATTTTATCATTTAAGTGTATATTAATAAATGACTGATGTTTAATTGAAATGTTAGTGATATATAACAATACTTGAAAACGTTGAACTCTATGCAACTCACACCCCACAAAAAAATAAATGTCAGTAAAATTTGAAATCATTTCAATGTATGCAAAGCAAATGATGAATAAAAAATAGAATTATTCGTATGAGGATATTTGGAACCATTTAACTATGTGCAAACAATTGTAATACCTGTGTGCAAAGAAATTAGCTGTGGCTCATTTAAAAATCTTATCTCCAAACTGTGAATTTACAAATCTTATATATAACATATATTTAGAGGTTGATATGCAATAAAAACCAACCAGCAAATTATATATATATATATATATATATAAAAATGATTTGGCATTAAATAACCTACAAGGGTTGATATGACATAAAAACTAAGCAAAGCAAATGGTGAATTCAGTTGTATGTGCTTGTGTTTGACGTAAATTACAACATTGACTAAGACTTTTGCTGAGATGCGGTACAAAGCCATATTAATGGGGTACCCAATGAGACTCAAAATCACTCGTGTAGGTTTGTAAGTTTAGCTTGTTAAGCATTACACCAACCGAGGCATTCAAAAAAGCATGAGTCAATTTGTACTGGCTCCCCCCGTCTATCATTCACTTGTGGGTAAGTTTTCAAGGGAGCCAAGTCAGTGAAGACGAAAGAAAAAAAATTGAATGAAAAAAGAGGTAGCGGAGGGCAAGCGATTGTAATCACTGAAAACCTCCACAAAACTGAATGAGCATCTGCGTCAGTCTTCTATTTTTTCAGAAAAAGAGTGCAAGAGTATATCAGCTGGTTCCGTGGTGTAGTGGTTATCACGTCTGCTTAACACGCAGAAGGTCGTGAGTTCGAAACTCGCCGGAACCTGTGAGCAATTTTTTTAAAAATTTGCTTTTATGGACACATCTTATATACACTGATAAGAAATTTTATTATCCTTGTTTCCAATCTATTTTTTTTGTCCAACATTCAATTCTTTAAATATTCACACACACACACACACATACACAAACACACACACACACATATATATATGTGTGTGTGGGTGTGTGGGTGTGTGTGTGTGTGTGTGGTACATTCCGATTACTGAAATTTTTAATAAAAATAGAAATTTGCCTTCTACAGAAGTTTGCTTGCTCGGTATAGTGTTATCACGACTGCAATATAAGCGGAGGGTTGCGTGTTCGAAACTCATCGAAACCTAGTTTGTATTTCTCTAAAATTGTAGTTGTATTTTGTTCTCTCTTTTCAAAAGGAATCGTTATAGCATAATCCTTAGCGTTCATTTTTCTTTTTCTTTTCTATTATTACGGAACTTAGACTACGTAAAATATTTTCTTACCATGGAGATCCCTCCGTGGCGTGGTGATTGCATGGGTCTTGGGAGAGTTTTCGGGGATTATTTGTTTATTTAGGGTTTTTGTTTTATATACCTGACTCTGTTGGTTCCCACTTACCCCATCTTAGTTCGCTGGCGTCTTTTTCACTGTGAAGTCTGTAAAGGAGGAAAAGGAAGGAGGCGAAGATATGAGATATCTTTTGAATTTCAACATTATTTTGGGTGGGGGGTTCGCACGGCTCCTGTCTAGTGAGGAATATCTTCCTGGACTCTTTGAGAATAGTTGTTTCTCCCAAATAAGGTATTGAAATGCACTTGTAGTTTTTGGTATTGATATGTCCAAATATGGTGTTTTTAGTTGTGGGTGATAAGTCCATTTAATGCTTTTAATATCGTCTGCTGTTGGAAGAATGAATTAGCGTTCTGCAAAGCGGACACGTGGTTTTACCATCAGCGGTGTGAGTAAAAAAAATCTTTCCAATCCAACGGCCACTGCTAAAAGAATTCATTTCGTGCCATTAAGCCAGTTTTACTTATGTGCAATTCCAACTTCCTGACAGGGGCTTCTGGGAACGTCTGCACTTTTTCAACTTACTTTTATTGTATTTATTCGATTCAATCTCAGAGTTTTAATGTTTGTCTTCTGCGTAGAAAATTACTCGTTCAGAACTTATTTAATTTTATTCCTAAAAACAAAGTCATTTTCTCTTATTTCTTCGTATTTCTGGGGATTTTTATATGAGCCCCAAAAGCCCGGTTTATTCTTACGTTTGGGTGAGAGCTTTTGAAGAAATGAAGACGAACAACTTATGCGTGCAACAAAATTTATATACAACAACAACAACAACAACAACAACAACAACAACAATAAACAGGGTTTTTCACCACATGGAATAAACAACGAATGTGTAAGTAACAGTTCATAAAAGAGAGTTCAAGGAAGAGTTCAAGATGTAAAATATTGTTAGGTTTGTTGTGAAGGTTGTAAGGTAGAAGGTAATGTGGGTTGGTAAGGTTTGGTAAAGTGAGTTTGCAGATAAAATGCCTGCTGGAACTTAACTGTCCGTGTGTCCCGTTCCTTTAAACTCTGCACGTGCGTTCGTCGCTCTTGGGTCCCGAGTTGGGGCAGGTACCAGAGGTATGCCGTCAAGGGGCTGCTACGATGGACCTGATGCTAACAGTTGTTGGCAGTGGAACAATAAGAGAGTGAGTTCCTTTTTATGATAGACGCCACGTGAGCCAAAGGGGCTGCTGCTGATCGGTGAAACAGGATCACCAGTTCCTTACAAAAATTTCTACATATTACATACACTGCGTGTTACTGTTTGGTTTTGAAACTGATATAAATAATATCATTAATTCAACTGAAAAATTGCGTTGTGTCGTGGTCTTTCACTGATCCTTTATGCACCAACGGTCATCAGTTTGAAACTCGCTGCTACCTTAACTATTATTTTTTTCTAATGTTCAATTTCAAAAAACTGAGGTCGTATTTTGTGGTTCCATTTTTTAAAATTAATTGGATCAACTTCCCTTTTATCTTAGTGTTCATTTTTTTTTTTTGCTTAAAATAAGACTTCATCAAGATATTTAAATCAGACTCTATTTTTTCATCGGTTAACACGTAGGAGATCATTCGTTCGGTTCTTGCTAAACCATTTTTCTAAAAGTCAAGTGCTCTCTGTTGTTTTTTTGTTTTTTTTTTCAAAGTAAATTCGAACAACGGAAGGTTTGACCACAGTTACGCGTTTGAAACTTGCTGTAACAACACGCTTCTTTGTAACATTTGTTTTCATCGTTACATGACATTAACAGTATGGAGATTTCGCCTGTTTGATTAATGCACATTTATTTTGTTTTGTGTGTGGCAGCTGTACGGCCACCTGTCACCATCACGAAAACTATCAAATTTAGACGAACCAGACATGAGGAATACAGCTGGAGAAGTAGGGACGAGCTCATAAGTGATGTTCTCTAAAGGACCTCTTCACATGGATGAGCAAATGCAGGACGTCCTGCTAGGACCTACATACAGCAGCACTGTGCCGATATGGAATGTTGCCCTGACGACCAGCCAGAAGCAATGGATGGTAGGGAGGGGTGGCGAGAGAGGGTGCTGATAGTGTGACATGGTGATGATGATGATCTTTAAAAGAATTTCATTCGAAAGATTGATTTCTATTGTACTATTATAGTTTTCATATTAATGGTGAGGCTACAGTTCTGGAGTACTGGTGAGAGAAAAGTAATCCCTAATTACCATTACTCTTAGATCCACTCTGATTCGGAGAGGCAGTACCTGTTAGGATACCACTAATAGCTCAAATAGAGGTTTAAAATTATTACCATTAGACAGAAATACTTGATATGATAATAATGTACGAAAAACTGTAAGGAAGCTATGCAAAAACTGTAAATATAAATTTACGGTGTACATAATTCCCTTACCTCCCTGTATGCTATCAATTATTCTTATCAAATATGAATAATTTGCACCCACGAAGGTGTAGCGCCCTCCCCTACACCTTGGTGTAGTAGCTATCGGAAAGGGAGCCTTCGGGTCACCCTCGACTAAAGGGAAACAACTACTTGCTTGGTTTCAAGTATTCCCATCGAATACAAATAATTTATAAGCAAATGTCTCGCTTCAAATAACAGATCTTTTTTTTTCAAATGATATTCATTTGATTGCATATAATTAAAGGTCATTAAGTATTATGGGGATTCTTATATACCCCTTAAAGCCCGGTTTATTCCTACGTTTTGTAAATGAATAAACCGTACTCAACCAGCAGTAGAGATTTGGGTGAAAGCTTTTGAAGAAAGGAAGACGAACTACTTATACGAGCAACAAAATTTATATACAACAACAACAATAAACAAGGGTTTTACACCAAATGGAATAAACAACGAATGTATAAGTAACAGTTCAAAAAAGAGTTCGAGGTGTAAGATGAAGTAAGGTTAAGTTTGTTGTGAAGGTTGTAAGGTAAGTATGTGAAGGTGTTTGAAGGTAAAGTAGTTAAAGTGGGTGAAGTAAGTTTGGTAAAGTGAGTTTTATAAGGTTTGTGAAGGTGAATTGGGTTTGCAGATAAAATGCCTTCTGGAAATTAACTGTGTGTGTGTGTCTTGTTCCTTTAAACTCAGCACGTGCGTTTGTCGCTCTTGGGTCCCGGGTGGTGGAAGGTACCAAAATACGTATGCCATCAAGGGCTGCTACACTGGACCTGATGCTAACAGTTGTGGGAGTGGAACCAAAAGAGAGAGAGTCTCCAGTGGTGCTCCTTTTTATAATGGATGCCACGTTAGCCCAAGGGGCTGCTGCTGATCGGTGAAACAGGATCACCAATTCCGTACCAAAATTTCTACAGTATTTCAATAAAATACACATCATTTTCTTATCGTTGTGTGGTTTCGTGTGTTCTTATCTAATACTAATAATTCATAAACAATTATCTGGTTTTAATTAACTATTCAGGCAACAAACAAGTTCAAAAGCAATACAAGACTAAAAACAACTGAGAAGTTTGCAAGAAATAAAAATCTGCCCCAACAATTAAATGGTAAATGCACATTGGAGTTTCAGTTGGTTCCGTCGTGTAGCAGTTATCACGTCAAAATGGGGATAAGAAAAAGGTTGTTATTATTACTGGTCGTAGTTGTTGGTGAATTGTTTGGTTCTGTTGGGAAGATTCTGAATTTCGTATCTGACTCCTTTTTCTTCTTCTTACCCAATTTACTCATTCTCCTCTTTTGTCTGTGGGAAGATGCAAGATAATCAAGGATGGAAGAAAAGAGACAACGATACCTTTAAAGTCACACTATATTTTAAGCTCTACGACTGTTCTGTGGTGAAACGTTCTCCCAAACAAGCAGAAATAGTTCACGAGATTGGAACCTTTCTTTAAATATGTTATGTTTCGTGGTTCCATTGTCAAAATTAATTCATTCAATAGCTCTTATAGTTTAGCTTTCATAGATTTCTTTTATACGTTGCTTAAAATAAGACATCATCCGTACATTTTCTCCTCCATTAGCGTGCATATGATAACTTATTTCTTACATTTCTGGTTTGATAATGAAGAAGAAAATTATAAAGATATAAAAATCAGCTTGAATGAGTCGGTTTCGTGGTGTAGTGGTTATCACGTCTGCTTTACACGCAGAAGGTCGCGATTTCGAAACTCGCCGAAACCTATACTTTTTTTTTCCTAGTATTTTTGCTGAAGCAGTGTTTTTTTTAATTCAGAGGCGAAATCGAATTTGAGGATTTCGATTTTATTTCAAATTATATATTCTAAAAAGAGAGAAAGCAGAAAAAATGGTTTCTTGTTGGACAGAGACGAAATGATTGTCTTCCTTTGGTTTGGAAGCGTAGCTTTGCATGACATATGTTATTCCAATTTTTAGTCTTCGATTGTGGAGTAAAATGGACTTAACTGTGTTCGTTGAATAGAATGGAGATCTTTGTCTCTAACTCAAGTGAGGTACTTTATTTCACCTGAACAGGGAAAGCATCAGAGAAATAAATATATTGATATTTATTCTTTTTGTCCGGCTCCTTATCAACCTAGAGTGTTGCACAGAACCCTTTTTTGATGTCAGAAGCTGGCACGAACTAAAGCTCAAGTGTGCAGTGGGCACAAAAATACTTTGACCCTGTCAGCATTCCCCTAAATATTGTGTCTGAGGCACCAGGCAATAAAATGATCCTACCGAAGCAGGTGATCGTCTGTGGGACGGTCCCCTGATGCCGAGGTGAGTATCAATCTCACCAACCTGACACGAATGCTTGGTTTTTCCGGTGCGCATGTCAGGTGGCCTTGACCGACGTGAACAAGACCACGTAAACAAGTCCACACGAACCGGTCCGTGTAGCGACTAATACGGCCAGCGGAAGTGGGACTCGTAGGCAAGTGTCTCTTGTGACCATCGTGTCTGCCAACCTTATGAAATATGGTGAGTTTTGCAATATTAAGATTTATTGTTGACGGGGCCACGTGAATTTATTCTAAAGTAGGGAGGAGTAAAAGCGTTATAATCCATGTTTTTTAAAAGTTTTTTAGAAAAAGGTTATCTCCCTTAAGTGACGTTTTTATATTGGGTTTCGTAGATAAAATATCATCCTATTAAAATGGCAATAAAAAAAAATCAAAGACTAAAAAAGCATGATTTTAAAGGATTACGTTTCTTCCAAAGAAATAAAGCAAAAAACACGCCTTTCAACCTGGAAAGAAAACAAAAAAGAAAAGAAAAACAAAAAAACACAAAAAAATGAAAAAGCAGAAAAAAAGCAAAAACAAGCAAAAAACAAAAACACAACCACTCCCTAAGAGTAATAACTGACGGCTTTTTTTTAAACCACAAGATAACAACCCACACTTATGTCAATTTAAATTCAATATTAAACCACGAATATAAATAACATTTGCGTCCAATAAACTGCCTTTTAAGTATTTATGTTATTTAATTGTCAGAAACCAGAGTCAGTAGATCACAATATCCTATTACATTCCTCCCAATTGATTTATAAAGACACAGCTTTGTCCTTTTAATCATCCGCTCCCAGACACTTCCCGTCCAAGGAGTGTAAAAGGGGGTGGGGTTCTGAGGCACCGTATCCCCAAATTCCCAAGTCTGTCTTCCAACTCGACACAGTATTGCAGCCAGAGGCAAAGGGCCTTGCTGTGTCACTATAAATACATTCCGCTATCCCAAAGTGGTTTATGATCAGGGCTAAACAAATTATGTAGCATTCATATCCTCAAACAACTCTCTATGCAGCGCTTTGACACTTAAGCACTTGAATATCAACAGGTACATCTTTTTATCTTTTTTCCCGTTTCGACCCGGAAGTGACCAGTGAAGTCGGCACCCGTATGCATAAACGACTGAATTAGATTTACACAAAGACAGCAACAAATCTAATACAATTTGGGCATCAACTGCCACAAATTCTTATGTGAAAAAACGCTTTAGATATATTTTTCAGCGCTAGATACACAGACAATACGAGGATCATTAAATAAGTTTCCAGCCTTTTTTCGTATGGGCACTTTTATTGATATTACACACATGAAACTCTAGGCTCTTCGATGTAATCTCCTCCAGCAGCAATGCACTTGTTGTACCGTTCCAACAACATTTGGAAGGCTCCATGGAAGTCTTCTTGTGTGAGCGTGTCAATGACCTTCGTCACAGCCTCTTTCATCTCCTCAACTGTCTCATAACGACGTCAGCCTCTGAGCCTAGGGAATAACTAAAAGTCACAGAGAGCAAGGTCTGGACTATAGGGAGGCTGCCTTGATGCCCATCTTAGTCAAATAGTCTGTGACAAGGATGGAGTTGTGGACTGGTGCATTGTCCTGGTGGAAATGCCACTGACCCGATTTGAAGAGTGCTGGCCTCTTCCGACGAAATCTCTTCCTGAACTCCCTTAAAACGTCAACATAGTAACCCTAACCCTAACCCTTTGGCCAATCAACTCAGGTGTATTGACTTCCTTACTCCTCCCACACTTCTCATCATCTCACACAAACTCCCTGCCCTCCTTGAATCTCTTATGCCACTCAAAAACTGATGTCGATTCATGCAAGATGCTCTAAAAGCAGTCTGAAGCATTCCATACGTTTCTGTGGCATTTTTTCCAAGTTTAAAACAGAATTTGATGGCATATCATTCTTCTAAAGCGTCCTCACGTCCAGATTGTATTTTTAAAAGTCACCAGCTGTTACAATAAGCCTTCGGGTCGCCCTCGACTACGGTCGCCAACTTTGCTTCCTCGGGGCAGGCACTCCTGACTGCAGAATAAAAACCTCCCTTGTATGATCGTCCCTCCAACGTCGTGCTAGCTTGCTCTTAGCAAACTGGGTTGGAAAGCACATCAGGGAAGATTACACAAGGAAAGACACGAGGTGAAATCACAAAAAGGGTTGAACAAATGATTTTAGAGAGGAGAAGTTTGACCCTTCGCAACGAAATTCTTTCAATGGAAAAATAGACTTCTCAGCCAATGTACGTATCTATCTCTGTTCCTTTCTTCTCTGGTTTCTCGGCCCACCTATTTTCTGTCACTGTATCTTTCTCAGCATATATCTGTCTCATCGCCGACTAAGTCTATGTGTTTTCTGACTGGCGTGTCCTTCCCAACGGGTAACCCGTTCGAGTCCTTTCTCTGACTGACTGGCCCCACCGCGTCTCTGCTCCTGCGTTGGTCACCTCCTATTTCTTGTGACAGATTCCCTTTTTTTCAGTCCTTTGGTTGACCTCTACGACTCTCTCTGACCCTGTTTCTTCCGTTTGTTCCTTGGTTGACCTTCCATATATAAGTTAGTAAATTGGCTGACCCCCCCCCCATGCACATACACACGCATTAGCACTCACGCCCACCCGTTTAGAGCTAAGTCTCTATAGTACTACCATCACTAGTTTCACTGTATTGGTTATCTCGACTGCTTCAGATGTAATAAAATCACAAATTCGAAGGTCGTCAGTGTCTGCTTTTTTTTTTTAGGTTTTTTCTCTGAATATTGCAGTCACATCTTGTGATTCCTTTTCAAAATGACTTCGTATGGCATAATTTTTGTGCTGATTTTTATTACACAGCTTAAAATATGATTCGATGAAGATATTTCTCACCAGCTAGGTCTCTCCTTGGCGTAGTGTTTATCACATCTACTTTATACATACAGAAGATCGCTAGTACGGAACTTGCTTGATGGTTACTCTAAAAAATTCATTTTCTATCGTTTCTTTTCAAAATGAATTCGTGTACATTATGGGCGCTGAATGTAAAAGATGCAGTAAGATTGAATTTGGAAAATGGAAGTATGAAAGACAATTTTAATTTTGAGCAAGTGAATATTACGAAAAAAAAAAGACGGAAAATTAGGTTCCGACGAGTTTCGAACTCGTGACCTTCTGCGTGTAAAGCAGACGTGATAACCACTACACCACGGAACCGGCACATAAACATGTTTTGTCATGTAACTTAATACCCTTATTTCTATAAGTTAAAACTAAACTCTAAGAAGCAAAATAATGTAAACGAATTCATTTCTCTAACACTATGAATTATTTGGCAACACAAATGAATAACGAAACTTCTTTTAAATAGCACAACAAAGAAAGGTTTATCATCGTAGCAGGCTTAAAGGAGTGAGAGTGAGAAAGTGTCCCTTTTGTGTCGCTGGTCTGTATGTTGGTCTTTGGTTTGTAGGAAGCGTGTGTGAAGCTAGCAGCAGCGAGTTCTTCAGCGATGGGGTTCCAAGTGGAATCAGTAGCAGTGATGTGAGAGAGGTCTGGTTGTACTGCTGGCTCATAGCTCTCTGCTCTTCGACACACTAAAAAAAGGGACTAGAAAAATAGTACTTGAGAGGAAGAAGGAATTAATGCGCTCTGCCAGTTGATTGGTTAGTAAGTGACCGACTCTCTTGACGGGGGCATTGATTCGCGAAAGGAAATAGATCTGTGGCTGCTTCAGATTCGTTTGGTGGACCGGCTAATTCTTTTATTTCTATTCTTTATCGAAGACCATCTTAAACTAATCAGAACAATTAACTGCTGTCATAATTTTTAAGATTACTCTTCGGCTAAAATAAAACGACTGCATCTCTTCCGATGTGTGTCCTGAAGTTGATACTAAACCACAGAGTGACGAGGCTCTAGTAATTGAGCTTAGGCGAATATAGAATACTCTTTCATTACCATTACTCTAAGTTTCATTATCAACTGATAGGGTCCCATTTATGGGGAAGAAATAAAAAATATCGACATTTAAACAGTGTAAAAAGGAATGATTTAAGTTAAATCAAATTGTTACAAATAGAAGTGTTTCAGCATTTAACTAAGTGTAAGGATCAAGATTTCAATGGAGACAACTCAGTGAAGACGAAAAGAAAAAGATAGAATGAAAAACGATGTGGCGTAGGCCAAGCAATTGTATCAGCAATGTCGCTGTATTTTGCATATTAAAAAAAAGGACTGTGGTCAATAATCAAATTGGTTCCGTGGTGTAGGGGCTATAATTTCTGCCAAGGGTATGATCCCCACCAATGATTGTCCTGGATATGACAATAGAGCTTTTGGGAATATGTAGTAATCCTTCATTGCCATTACTCCAAGGTTAATTATCAACTGAAAAATAAAAGTTTAATATTTAAACTGTGTACAAACGAATGACTTACGAGGTGCTTTCAATAAGGTTCCAGACTTTTTTGTACAGGTATTTAAGATTGCTTAACACGCAGAAGGTCACGAGTTCGGAACCTGTGTCTTTTAATTTTTAAAAATTTGTTTTCATTGACACACCTTATAAATATTGAAAATGAATTTTATTGTCCTTGTTTCCAATCTATTTTGTTCGTCCAACATCCATTTCTTTAAAGTAATCACATACTCATATACACATATGCGTGTGCGAGTGTATTTATTTATGTACGTTCCAAAAACCTAGAGGCAGCAATATTATTTGTCGGCTTTACAGGCTCCGGCAAGTTTCGAACTCGCGACCATCTACGTATTAAGCAGACGTGATAACCACTACACCACGGATAATATCACAGGGTACCTTTCTAGATTTTCTCCAAGGAGGGTGGTTTTTACGAAATCCCTTCCTGTTTTGCCTGTGAGATTCCTCAGAATCAACACGTGCCAGCCTGTTCTCTCAGTCATCACACCAATATACGTGTGAGGATTTATTCGAGCAACTGTAGCACAAATAAGGCTCTATTTTCTTCAACCCAACCAAAAGAACACAGGAAATATAAACAGTTAAAAGAAGGTTTCTTACAGATAAGTTTCCCACAAACCAACTGTTTGCAAGGACAATATTTTCTTTCCTCTCTTTCCATGTAAATACAAGTTTAAACCTGTGTTGTGTTTCTTCTTAGCGAATTCCCATATAAAGTTGGGAAAATCCCAATAACCTTTTCAAAATGACTACGTAAAACGTACCTTATTTGTTTCGTTAAACTTTAGACAACAACAGAAAAAAATTAATTTACAACATAAAGCAAAAAAGAGATTTATTTTGGTTCCGTGGTGAAAAAGTTACCTCGTTTGCATTACACGCAGAAAGCTGTGAGTTCGAAATGCACCGGAACCGATTAACATTTTTTCTCTTGTTAACCTTTTCAAAATGAATACGAAAAACGTACCTTACTTCTTCAATTAAACTTTAGACTCCAATAGAAATAATATAATTACCAATATAAAGCAAAACGAGTATTCTCAATTGGTTCCGTGGTGTAGTGGTAATCACATCTGCTTTACACGCAGACGATCGCGAGTTCGAAACGCGCCCGAATCTTCGAGGCTTTTTTTCTCTTGTTAACCTTTTAAAAATGAATACGTAAAACGTACCTTACTTCTTCAATTAATCTTTAGACAAAATAGAAACCGTATAGTTATCAATATAAAGGAAAAACGTCATGGTCAAATGGTTCCGTGGTGTCGTGGTTAATATGTCGGCATAATGGGCTAAAGGTCACGAATTCAAAAGCCCCGGAACCTGTAAATTTTTTCACTTGTTAACATTTTCAAAATGAATCCGAAAAACGGACATGACTTCTTCAATTGAACTTTAGACACCAATAGAAATGATATAGTTACGGAAATAAAGCAAGAAATGCGTTCTCAGTTTGTTCCGTGGTGTAGTGGTTTTCCAGACGGCTTTACACGTAGAAGGTCACGAGTTCGAAAGTTGTCGGGACATGTTTACATTTTCAAAATGAATACGTAAAGTGTACTTTAATTCTTCAATTAAACTTTAGACACCAATAGAAATAATATAGTTACCAATATAAAGCAAAAGAAAGCTTGTCATTTGGTTCTGTGGTGTAATGGTTATCACGTCTGCTATACACGTAGAAAGCCGTGAGCTCGAAACTTGCTGCAAACTAATAATTCTTTCCTTTTGTTATCCTTTTCAAAATGAATACGTAAAACGTAACTTACTTCTTCAATTATACTTGAGACACTAATAGAAATAATATATTTACGAATATAAATCAAAAAGCGTCCTGTCAATTGGTTCCGTGGTGTAGTGCTTGTCATATCTATTTTACACACGGAAGGGCGTGAGTTCGAGGCAAGGCGGAACCTATTAACTCTTTTTCTCTTGTTAAACTTTTTAAAATGAATACTTAAAACGTACCTTACCTCTTCAATTAAACTTTAGATACCAAGAGAAATAATATAGTTACCAATATAAAGGAAAAGGCGTTTTGGCAGTTGGTCCCGTGGTGTAGTGGTTATCACTTCTACTTTACACACAGAAGTTCGTGATTTCGGGACCTAATAACATCTTTCTTTTGTTAACCTTTTCAAAATGAATACGTTAAACGTACCTTACGTCTTCAATTGAACTTTAGACACCAACAGGAAAATTATATTCACGCATATAAAGCAAAATGAATATTCTCCGTTGCTTCTGTGGTGTAGTGGTTATCATGTCTGCTTAACTTTTGGAATTTTGAAGGCTTTTGAAGGTTAGGGGCTAAGGGCAAGTCTGTGTTGCCGTAAGATATCTGACTCCATATTTTGGTTACACTGTTTCACCCCACGTTGACTAGCCGGCGCAATGCCTTGCCCAAAGAAAGTCCCAAAAGAAATATACAAAAAGAAAAGATAGAAACAGATAAGAGACGAAAACCCTTCTTCCATACTTTCCTTTATTTGCTTGGTGAAGGGACAAACCGACGCTACGTCCCAAGACGTAGCGTGGTGCCCAAAACACCAGACAGCAAAATGGTGTTGTTGGTTCGACGGACACTGCCTGAAAGAGAAAGATCATATCGTTTACTTTTTCAAGGGGAAAATCCTTTTTTCTTTTCGCATGCGTCATCTCCTTTTCCGTTCGAGACCTCTGGGTGTTTCTTCAAATTTAATAGTTTTCTTTTTATCTATTTATTTTTTTTTTAAATTTAATTTTTTATTTATTTATTCGTTCCCTACACACAGGAGATCGTGAGTTCTAAACCCGCCGCAATCTGTTAGCTTATTTTCTCTTGTTAACCTTTTCAAAATAAATACGTAAAAAGTATTTTATTTCTTCAATTCCCTGGTGGGATGGTTATCACCTCTAGTTAAAAAGCATAAGGTCACGAGTTCCATGCTCGCCGGAACCTATTTACATTTTCTGTCTTGTTAAACATTTCAAAATGAATACGTAAAACGTACGTTACTTGTTCAATTAAACTTTAGACACCAATAGAAACAATATATTTACCAATAAAAAGCCAAACGATTATGGTCGGGTGGTTTCGTAGTTATCACGTCTACTTAATACGCAGAAGGTCGCAATTTCGAAACTCGCCGGAACTTGAGAACTTTTTAACTTGTTAACATTTTCAAAATGAATAGGAAAAACGCACCTAACGTCTTCAGTTAAACTTTAGACACCAATAGAGACAATATAGTTACCAATGATGAGCCAAAGGTTTATTGTCAGATGGTTCCGTGTTGAAGTTGTTATCACGTCGGCTTTTAAGGAACTTCTTAACTTAAAAGAACCGAGAGCATGGGAAGCATTTAAGTCAGTCTGTTGTGGCTTCCTTGGTAACACACGCCTAACAGATTACCAAGCCTGTATTGAGAAGTTGCTAAAGTCTTACGAGGATATGGGGTGCCGAATGTCACCGAAGATTCATTTTCTCCTTTCCCACCTCAACTTCTTCCCGCCAAACCTTGGAGCAGTGAGTGATGAGCATGTACAAAGATTCCACCAAGACATTACGAAGATGGGGAGCAACTATCAAGGCAAATGGAACCCCGGCATGATGGGAGACTTCTGCTGGATGCTCTTGCGTGACATCCCGGAGGAGAAATACACCAGATCTTCTAAGAAAACACACTCTTCACTGTCTGTGGTACTATGAATTGTATAATTGTGTCATCCAAGTATATTGATTCAATCAGTGTTCTTATCTATCCTGTTTTATCTGTTATAAGCTGCTGCAACTCTTGAAATATACACTAATATTATCTTTTTATCCTAAAATGAGACTATTTAAAAGCCAGAAAACTAGAGGCGATAGAGTAAAACTATTTATAAATTTGAATTCAGCACACCCAAATTAAAAAAAAAAAACCTATCCCTATTCTTGCCTCAGACCACAAATTTATTTTTGTAAGCCAGTGTTATTTGACAACAATATTAAATAACAAAACACAACAACGAAAGATTTTTCATTTTAGCAGAAGTAAAAGAGTCAGAATAAAAAAGTATCCCTTTTGGTGTCGCCGGTTAGTATGTTGGCCCTTGAATTTGTAGTAAGTGTGTGCGTGTGTGTGTGAGTCACTGTAGGAAATAGCTCGTGTGACAGACCGCTAGGCTGGTTCTTCTGTCTGTGAAGCTAGTAGCAGCGTGTTTTTCAGCGAAGTGGTTCCGAGTGGAATCCGTGGCAGTAGATGCGAGAGGGGTGTGTCTTGGCTGCTGGCTTGGTGCTCTCTGGGTTGTCGACTGACTACCAAAAAGGTCTAGAATAAATAGCTCTAGAGAGGAAGAAGGAATCAATGCACTGTCCCTGATTGTTCAGTGTATAGCAGAATCGCTTGGCGGGGGCATTGATTCGTGAAAGAAAATAGATCTGTGACTGCTACAGTGATAACTCAGGGCCTTCTTTAACCCCAAGATAACCACCCTCGCGTGTGTCAATTTAAGTTCCAATATTAAACCAGGAATAAAAGTAACACGTGCTTCCAATAAACTGTCTATTTATTTACAGATAAATAATATATAAAACATGTATACTAATTTCACTTAAAAAGAAAGAAAGCACGCAATGCTAAAATTGTTGCACTTGAGCGTTCAGTCAAATGACCAAACGTTTAACTCTAGACAGTAATCCCCGAAAAAGATTTGGGCTGAAAACAACAAACAAAGCAGAGGTACAGATACAAGGAAATAATAGAATTCGTTAGAATTAAAAAATAAAACAGTCTTACAGTTTCAAAAAAAAGTCCTATAAAAATGGAAGTGTTCTCAGCTGTAGAATGTTCAGTTGAACAGCAGCAGTAGCAATTGTAATTAAGAAAAATGTATTGAGACAGATTCCAGGAATTTCTTTCTTGGAAAGTTCTTTTATGAAGTGTTTTCAAGCTTTGTGTTCAGCATTCATAATTTTTGTGTTCCAGGCATAGCAATTCCACGGGAGAAAACTTCAAAGCAATTATAAATTTCTCCTTTCGAATAGGAAACATGGCCATTGAATTTAAAACTCGTTAAAATTTCCTCAGGTAAAGATTTTAAAATATCTTTTTCGAATAGGAAATTCAGCACTTGATAAAGGATACCTGATAGAACTCCATCAGGCACTCAGTCAGCCATTTCCTCTGAATAGAAAAATTTCTTCACTCCACACGTTTCTCAGCTGTCAAGCGTGGAGCTCCTTTTTTTAGCAGTCCACTTTCACAAAAGTCTTCTTCCAAAAAAGCCAAAATTAATATTTCCCGCTTCAACGTCAAAAACGATGTTAGTTTCAGCCTCGTCACTAATCAACTTCCTCCGGTTAAGGCGAAAAAAGTCCCGTCAAAAGAAATCTCCATCATTTAAAAAATAATTTCGACACCTGATGTTGTCTAGATCATAGCCGAAAGCAAAATGAAGAAAACATGTTTCTGTGCAGGTAGGCTCCACGCATACATCCGGTTGAAGAGTAAAAAACGTAAAATTGCAACTTAAAAAGTCATTTTTTTCAACGATTCATGAACTTCCCCTTAAAAGGTTGTGGGAACCGATTCGACCCCAAACGTGGTTATAAAACGCTCAACAAAAGTTCAAAAAGTCAGTCGAATCCGGGGGACTTCGAGAGAGAACCGTCAGGCGTCGCATTCGGACAAAATTAAAGAACACTGACGTCCTACCAATCAAGCCCCGTATTTCCAAAGCGAGACCAAGACTGCTTAGCGCTTACCGACTCACGTCCCACTATTGTGCCAATAATAAACAAACCAGCAACCTAAGAACGACTTACACCCACACACCTCCTGATCCTTATCTGGTGGAAAATGAGAGCTCGTATCTCTTCTGAATCGCCAACTTTTATTTATTTAAAACAAATGAAATTAAGTCCATTCTGTAGTGTCTTACAACCATACGCTTGTCTATAACATTTAGCAATAAAAAAAAAACTCGCGGAGAAAGAACAAGGACGTCGGCCATTTTTATTTTGGGAAGGTATTCCCCGTACAAAACGTAGTAGTTACCTTCCATGATATTATTGTCTTAATTGATTTTTAATACTTTAGACGATACAAAATCATCTCTCGGGCCGGATGAAAGCCTGAAGCGGACAGGATAGGGCCGCGGGTAGTTTTTTGACTCTCCTGCTCTAAATAGAGAGAGCGCAATTAGCTTTGGCTGTAGAATAAACCGAATGCATTCCTGCCGAGGGTAGGATCCCCACCAATGAGTATCCTGTATATGACACTAACCATTGTGGTTGCGAGGTTCCAGCAATGGAGGTTTTGGGAATATGTAGTACACCTTCATTGCCATTACTCCAAGGTTCATTATCAACTGGATTGGTAACACCTGATAGGGTCCCATCTATGCGAGGAAAATAAAAGATTAATATTTAAAATGTGTACAAACGAATGACTTAAGAGCGGCCTTCTATAAGTTTCCAGACTTTTTCAGATTCAAATGAACAGCTACATCAGGAATTGGAAATACCATACTAAAGCCTGATTGTCACAGCTGGTCAATTTCAAAAATGAAATATGGACGTCAGAACCGTTTAGAAGAATTATATACAAAAAATTCCGTTTTAAACTTGGAAAAAATGCTGCAGAAACGTATGAAATTCTTCAGACTGCTTTTCGACCATCTTGCGTTAATCGAGAATCGGTTTTTGATTGGCATAAGAGATTCAAGGAAGGCAGGGAGTTTGTGAGGTATGATAAGAGGTGTGGGAGGACTAAGGAAGTCAATACACCAGAGTTGATTGGCCAAATAAAGAATTTCATGGAGAAGGACCGTCGTGCGTCTATAGAGACAATAAGTGCACAGTTTGATGTCAGTGTGGGAACTGTACACACAATTATTTGCGAGGAACTGAAGATTCAGAAGATTTGCACGAAGTTTTTCCTGAGGGTTCCCAGAGAAGATCGGAATGAAAGACGTTGTCATGACAGCAGGGAGATGGTCGAGCTGATCAATTCAGATTCCGCAGTTCTAGATGCTCTTGTGACCTTCAATGAAAGCGGGATCTACTGCTGTTACCCAGAGACCAAGAGATAGAGTTCCCAGTGGATGCATGCTGGCTCTCCCAGACCCAAGAAGCCAGACAGAGCAAATCCAACCAAAAACTTTCGATGATTCCTTTTTTTGACAGCACTGGCACGATCTACATGCACTGGGTTCCCACTGAACAGACAGTCAACAAGGAATATTATGTTGAGTTTTTAAGGGAGTTCAGGAAGAGATTCCGTCGGAAGAGAACAGCACTTTTCAAATTGGGTCACTGGCATTTCTATCCCCGTCACTGACTATTTGACCAAGATGGGCATCAAGACAGTTCCTCACCCTCCTAGACCTTGCTCCCTAGTGTAGTATTCTAACAAAAGGGAAATAACCTCTGATGCCACAGGGGTTACGGCCCTTACCACATCCGGGGGATTTGGTCATAAAGGAATGTACCAGGCATAGCAGCAGATGTTCGTTCTCGCTCTGTCTTTAATCACCATCCATCCTATCGATTCATCTTGGTAATAGTCCATACCTAGCAAGTATCCATTACCTCAGATATAAAGACTTTACATTGGCGACGAAGAAAGAGTCGTTTACTCACCAATAACAACAAAAAAAAAAAGAAAGAAAAGAATAAACCTGTCCACGTGCCGAAAAAAAAAAACAAAAAAAAACTAACATGGCCGCTTTACCACATTACCCAGAATTTAACCACGAATCAAAAAACAAAGCCGCAAAATGGACAAAATATGTCAACTGACTGAGAAATTACTTCACTGCATATAACATAGAAGACGATGAACGAAAGAAAGCTATGCTTTTAACTTTTGTTGGCGAAGAAGTAAATGATATTATTGACGAACCACCGTCTGAACAAACCACACCAGAAAAAAACGAAACACACTTCGATAAGCTCGTCCTGGCGGTGCAAAACCACTTCAACCCAGAAAACAGCACTGAGTATAACAGATTTATATTCCGAAAAAAAAACCCACCCCAAACATAGAGGACTTTCATCGGGAATTAAAAGAGGCAGCAGCTATGTGCCGTTTCACAGACAGAAATGCAGAAATAAAATCCCAGCTAACAACGGGCTGTTTATCAGAAAAAGTTCGCCAAAAGGGACTGATGAACCCAAACATGCTCCTAGGCGATCTAATAAGCTATGCCAAAATGACAGAAACCATATCCGAACAAATGGAACAGATGCGCTTAGAAGACGCCAACTCTACGACAAAACCTACCACATCCGTTAATGCAGTAGCCAACAAAGTCATGCATGAATAACAATGGCCACGCAAACGCCCCCAGCAAAACCGGTGCAGAAATTGCTATGGGAAATATCCACATAAACGGGGACCGACATCTTGCCCTGCATTCCAGAACCAGTGTGCCTTTTGCCGGAGATGGGGACATTTCGTCTCTGTCTGTTTCAGAAAACTAAATGACGAGGACAGACGGCGAAGAACAAATCGCCCCCCACGCCCACAAGCTCAAACCAGTCAACGACCGGTAAACTACATTGAGGACCATTAACGAGACTCAAACAGCGGCAGTGACACGGAATATGCATTCCATACAGGTAAAGTGAAAAACCTTCCTTTGACTTATCTTTTGGTGATGGCCATCAAATGTTCAATGTGTTAGCTGACTCTGGTGCCACCATAAACATTTTGTCTGAGGCAGATTACAAATCCCTAAGACCAACGCCCCTCCTCCGACCCACAAAAACCGTAATATCTGGATTCGGTGTCAAGGAAGCCACCCCACTCCTAGGTCAATTCAGTACACTTCTAAAGTTTAGAGGCATCTCCTGCCAAGCGGACATACATGTTATAAAGAACCTTGAAAAACCCATTATCGACTGGGAAACATGTAAAAGGCTCAAACTACTGTCAGCAAACACTCATTCAGTCAAGCACATCAGTAACTCTGATGCACAGACCCCACTCCCCACTCCTAAACTTCTAGAGGACTACGCAGACCTATTCAATGGTCTGGGTAAACTCAAAGGAAAAAAAAGTTCACCTACACATAGATGAAAACATACCACCCATCGCTCAGAGATACCGCAGGGTCCCCTTTCACGTAAGGAAGGATATAGAAGAGTTAATAGCCAAAGATGAGAAACTGGGAGTGATTGAAAAGGCAGACGGACCAACCCCATGGGTATCTCCTATTGTTGTAGTACCCAAAAAGGGTCAAAATAAAATCAGGATTTGCATCGACATGAGGGCGGCAAACAAAGCTATCAAAAGGAAACGACACCCAACCCCCACACTCAATGAACTGAAAACTATTCTATCAGGAGCTAATGTTTTCAGCAAATTGGATCTTAACCAAGGCTACAACCAATTGGAACTAGCTGAAGAATCCCGATATATAACCACCTTTGCAACACACCTGGGCCTGTACAGATATAAAAGACTCTTTTTTGGTGTCAACTCCGCAAGTGAGATATTCCAGGAAGAAATTAGTCAAGCACTTACAGGGATCAAGGGAGCCATCAACATCAGTGACGACATCCTTTGCTTCGGATCAGACCAGCAAGACCACGACCAAAACCTCCACGCGATATTCAGACGACTTTGCGAAAAAGGGCTCACCCTAAATGGCAGCAAATGTGAGTACAACAAGAGGTCACTGGAGTTCCTTAGACACACCTTCGGTAATGAAGGCATCAGCCCAAGCGACCTCAAAATAAAAGCAATCCTTGGATTACCCGACCCTAAAAACGCATCAGAAGTCAGAAGCTTGTTGGAGATGACTAACTTCTGCGGGGCAGAATTCATTCCAAACTATGCAACCCTCACCCATGAACTACGTCAACTAACAAAAAAAAAAAAAAAAACACTCAGTGGTCCTGGACTGAACGCCACACTGAATGTCTAAAAAAACATTAAGGAGGCACTGAGCAGAGCATGCTCACTTGCCTACTTTGACCCGAACAAACACATTGAAATACATATGGATGCCAGTCCGGTAGGCATTTCTGCCGTGCTGTCACAAAATGGACGGATAGTACAATTTGCAAGTCGTGTTCTATCCGCAGTTGAACAGAGATACTCCCAAACAGAACGTGAAGCACTCGCCATCACATGGGCGTGTGAACACTTTCACATATATATCTTTGGAGCTCCATTCACTGTCTTCACAGACCACAAACCCCTAACATCCATTTTTAACAACATCCGCTCCCAACTATCAGCACGCATTGAACGCTGGGTTTTGAGAACGCAACCATACGACATGACCGTCATATACAGACCAGGCCATGACAACCCAGCTGACTATCTCAGCCGCCATTCAACGCACCTACCACCAAGCGACAGAGAACAAAAAATAGCAGAGGAATATATAAACTACATCCTCTCAACCTCAACCCCCAAAGCAATGACAATTGATGAAGCTGCAACGGAAACGGCAAAAGACAAGACACTCACCACCGTCATCCAAGCCATCCTTACCAACAAATGGCATGGTGTCGAGGATGGCATAAACAAAGCAACATTCCACACTCTGCACGCCAATCGTGCCGAACTATCACTTGCACACAAGGATAGTATCATCTCAAAGGGCACCGAATAGTACTGCCTGAAGCACTACAAAACAGAGCTGTCAAAATAGCACATGCTGGACACCAAGGCATTGTGAAAACCATGGCTCTCCTCCGAGAAAAGGTCTGCTTCAAAAACATGCAGCCTCTAGTGGAAGAAAACATCAAGAACTGCCACACCTGTCAGATCAGTACCCATAAACCGACAAGAGAGCCACTGCAAATGTCCCCACTACCAGCAGCCCCATGGGCAGAAGTCAGTGCTGACTTTGGACACCTCCAAAATGGAAAATACCTCCTCGTTGTCACAGACGAATACTCACGCTATGTTGTTGTCGACATCGTGGACTCCATCTCAACAACATCAGTCATACCCCGCCTAGACAAGATATTCGCCGAATTTGGTGTGCCAGTCTCCCTCAAAACGGACAATGGCCCACCATTCAACAGCCACGAATTCAAAACCTATGCCTCCATCACTGGATTCAGACACAGGAGAATAACACCCCTATGGCCCCAGGCTAACGGGGAAACAGAACGCTCCATACGCACTGTAGAAAAGTCCATTAAAGCTGCCTTAAATAAAGGTCGAAGCTGGAAGCAGGAATTATTCAAATTCCTGCTGGACTACCGGACGACACCACATTTGCCCACCGGCGCACCCCCAGCCACAATCCTATTTGGCCGGACCATAAAAAAACTTCCTGTCACTCCTGATCACACCCATTGCTGAAGACCCAAGCATTAGGGAGCGTGACACCGAAGCCAAGAGAAAAATAAAGCAATACGCTGATAGAAAAGCGTACGTGAAACCCAATGATCTCAGGGTGGGTGATACAGTCATTGTAAAAAGCGACAACACTTCAAAGGCTCTCACACATTACCAGCCTAACCCAATGACTATCATAAAGAAAAAGGGATCCATGATCACCGCCACACACAAAGGTAGCCAAACTACAAGAAATTCCATCTCCTTCAAAAAAATCCCTAAGCCAACAACAAACCATGCACATAACCTACTGGATTACCCCTCATCTGAAGATGAAAGCTACACACATACGACAACACCACCAGAATACAAAGACAACCAAACACAACACACAACTCTAAACCTCAGGCGTTCAAGTAGAACAAAATGGCCACCCAAAAGATTTGACAACTAACAAAAAAAAAAAAATAACAATAAACATACCCGTACACAATAGTCTGAGCCATCATCATTTTCTTTTCTCTCATTCAGGTTAACAGACATCTCCTCCGACATAGAGTTCGAGCCATCTGTTCAAGCATCCCAATCACTTCACAGACTGAATGAACTCCCTCACCAGATAATTATTACCACCACTGTCATTGTTGTTATCATTATTTAAAAAAAGAAAAGAAAAGAAAAAAAAGAGCATTGTAATATCCTAACTAACAAAAGGGAAATAACCTCTGATGCCACAGGGGTTACGGCCCCTACCACATCCGGGGGATTTGGTCATAAAGGAATGTACCAGGCATAGCAGCAGATGTTCGTTCTCGCTCTGTCTTTACTCACCATCCATCCTATCGATTCATCTTGGTAATAGTCCATACCTAGCAAGTATCCATTACCTCAGATATAAAGACTTTACACCTGGGACTTTTGCTTATTCCCTAAGCTCAAGGAAAAATTTAGAGGCTGTCGTTATGAGACAATTAAGGAGATGAAAGAGGCTGCGATGAAGGTCATTGACACGCTCACACAAGAGGACCTCCACGCGGCCTTCCAGAAGTTGTTGGAACGGTACAACAAGTGCATTGCAGTCGGAGTAGATTACTTCGAAAGGGACTAGAGTTTCATGTTTGTACAGTTAATAGACGTGCCCATACGTAGAAAGTCTGGAAACTTATTTAATGATCCTTGTATATGAAATCGAATTGTTTGAAATAAAAGTATTTCATCATTTAACTTCCACTGATGTTTAATTGAATTGTTAATGATACGTACACATACTTGGAAGCATTTAACTTTGACTTATACGAAATTGAATGGCTTGAAACAGAACTATTTTATCATTTAAGTGTATGTTAAAAAATGACTGATGTTTAATTGAATTGTTAGTGATATATAACAATACTTGAAATCATTTAACCTATCCAACCCCCTTTCCCACAAAGAATAAATGTTAGCAATATTTGAAATCATTTCAATGTATGCAAAACAAATGATGAATAAAAAATAGAATTATTCATATTAGGATATTTGGAACCATTTAACTATGTGCAAACAACTGTAATACTTGTGTGCAAAGAAATTAGCAGTGGCTCATTTAAAAATCTTTTCTCCAAACTGTGAATTTACCAATCATATATATAACATGTATTTAGAGGATTTCGTATTAAATAACCTACAATGGTTGATATGCTATAAAAACCAAACAAGCAAATTCAAATATATATATATATTTATATATATATATAAATGATTTGGCATTAAATAACCTACAAGGGTTGATATGACATAAAAACTAACCAAAGCAAATGGTGAATTCAGTTGTAGGTGCTTGTGTTTGACGTAAATTACAACATTGACTAAGACTTTTGCTGAGATGCGGTACAAAGCCATATTAATGGGGTACCCAATGAGACTCGAAATCACTCGTGTAGGTTTGTAAGTTTAGCTTGTTAAGCATTACATCAGCCGAGGCATCCAAAAAAGCATGAGTCAATTTGTACTGGCTTCCCCCGTCCATCATTAACTTACGGGTAAGTTTTCAAGGGAGCCAAATCAGTGAAGACGAAAGGAAAAAAAATTTAATGAAAAAAGAGGTAGCGGAGGGCAAGCGATTGTAATCGCTGAAAACCTCCACACAACTGAATGAGCATCTGCGTCACTCTTTTTTTGTATTTTGAGAAACAGAGTGCAAATTAATGTCAGCCGGTTCCGTGGTGTAGTGGTTATCACGTCTGCTTAACACGCAGAAGGTCGCGAGTTCGAAACTCGCCGGAACCTGTGAATATTTCCTTTTTTTTTTTAAATTTGCTTTTATGGACACATCTTATATACACTGATAAGGAATTGCATTGTCCTTGTTTTCCATCTATTTTTTCGTCCAACTTTCACTTCTTTGAAATATTCACACACACACACACACATATATATATATATATATATATATATGTGTGTGTGTTTTAGTGTGTTTATATTCCGATAACAGAAATTTTTAATACATATAGAAATTTGCCGCCGATATAATTTGCTTGCTTGGTGTAGTGTCATTACAAAACTTATCGGAACCTAGTTTTGTATTTCTATAAAATTGAAGTCCTATTTTGTTCTCGCTTTTCAAAAGGAATCCTTATAGCATAATATTTACCGTTCATTTTTCTTTTTCTTCTTATTATTACGGAACTTAGACTACGTTAAATATTTTCTTACTAGGGAGATCCCTCCATGGCGTTGTGATTGTATGGGGTTTAGGAGAGTTTTCGGGGGTTATTTGTTTATGTAGGGTTTTGGTTTTATATACCTGACTCTGTTGGTTGCTTCTTACCTAATCTTAGTTTACTGGCGTCTTTTTCACTGAGAAGTCTGTAAAGGAAGAAAAGGAAGGAGGCGAAGTTAGGAGATATCTTTCGAATTTCAACATTATTTTGGGCGGGGGGGTTCGCACGGCTCCTGTCTAGTGAGGAATATCTTCCTGGAATCTTTGAGAATGGTCGTTTCTCCCAAATAAGGTGTTGAAATGCACTTGTAGATTTTGGTATTGATATGTCCAAATATGGTGTTTTTAGTAGTCCATTTAATGCTTTAATATCGTCTGCTGTTAGGATGCGACTGATGGAAGATTGAATTAGCGTGCTGCTAAGCGGACACGTGGTTTTACCATCAGCAGTGTGAGTAAAAAAAATTCTTTCCAATCCAACGGCCACTGCTGAAAGAATTCTTTTCGCGCCCTTAAGTCAGTTTTATTTCTGCGCAGTTCCAACTTCCTGACAATGGTTTCTGGGAACTTCTTTACTTTTTCAACTTACATTTATTGTATTTATTCGATTCAATCTCACAGGTTTACTGTTTGTCTTCTGCGTAGAAAATTACTAGTTCAGAAATTATTTAATTGTATTCCTAAAAACAAAGTCATTTTCTCTTATTTCTTCTGGAAAATGAATTCGTATTACATACACTGCGTCTTATTGTTTGGTTTTGAAACTGATATAAATAATATCATTAATTCAACTGAAAAATTGCGTTGTGTCGTGGTCTTTCACTGATCCTTTATGCACCAACGGTCATCAGTTTGAAACTTGCTGCTACATTAACTATTATGTTTTTTCTAATGATCAATTTCAAAAAACTGAGGTCGTATTTTGTGGTTCCATTTTTCAAGATTAATTGGATCAACTTCCCTTTTATCTTAGTGTTCATTTTTTTTTTTTTTGCTTATAATTAGACTTCATCAAGATATTTAAATCAGACTCTATCAATCTACTTTTCATCGGTTAACACGTAGGAGATCATTCGTTCGGTTCTTGCTAAACCATTTTTCTAAAAATCAAGTGCTCTCTATTTTTTTTCAAACTAAATTTGAACAACGGAAGGTTGACCACAGTTACGCGTTTGAAACTTTCTTCAACCACAAGCTTCTTTATAACATTTGTTTTCATCGTTACATGACATTAACAGTGTGGAGATGTCTCCTGTTTGATTAAAGCACATTTATTTCTTTTTGTGTGTAGCAGCTGTACGACCCCCCACCACCATCACGAAAACTATCAAATTTAGACGAAGCAGACATGCGGGATACGGCTGGAGAAATAGGGACGAGCTCATAAGTGATGTTCTCTAAAGGACCTCTTCACATGGATGAGCAAATGCAGGACGTCCAGCTAGGACCTACATACAGCAGCTCTGTGCCGATATGAAATGTAGCCCTGACGACCAGCCAGAAGCAATGGACGATAGGGAGGGGTGGCGAGAGAGGGTGCTGATAGTGTGACGTGATGATGATGATGATCTTTAAAAAAATTTCATTCGAATGATTGATTTCTATTGTACTATGATAGTTTTCATATTAGTCTGCATTTAATGGTGAGGCTACAGTTCTGGAGTACTAATGAGTGAAAAGTAATCCCTAATTAGCATTACTCTTAGATCCACTCTTATTTGGAGAGACAGTACCTGTTAGGATGCCGCGACCGGCCGACAAACCCTTGCCGCGACCTGCCGATAAACCTAAAACATATCAAATTACACGCCCGAGTTAGGACGATTATATCCGAGTACGACCGGAACTGACTAAGCCCTTTTTTCTTGCTAACGACCTTGACATCTAGTTATAGCTAAAAGAAAAGGGAGAATTAAAATTAATAACATTCACAAAACACTTCGGCCAAAAATTACCTGATAAGACTTGAACTAATAGTCGTCGCCAGCCTATAGCAGGTTAGGAAAATACTTTACGGCTACACTCATTTTTTATCAAAGAATTTTATATCCACGCGGCTGGAGCTGTGTGTCACAGCACCTTCGTAATATCAGCAAGCCCTTTTCAACCCTCGTTGGCACGCCCCCCCGGCTTTTTAGTTGGGCCGTCTGGCATTCGTGCCGGATGGGTGCTCGAAACCAAGAGCAGACTCGGGGCCGAATAGGCCCCCAGCTTCGGCTGGGCAACCTTCGGGTGGGCGAGCTGCACTTTTGTCCCCTTTGTACGGCACTAGACCAAGCGTCTAGTTTAAGCCGTAAACTGGCATACGTGCCCGGACTCACATTTGGGTTCGTGAAACTGCTTGCCTCATCAGGCTCACATTGCACTAAGTGAGCCGATGAGCAGCACAGACAAGCAGGGTTCGAGTCTCGGCTCGTTCCCGACCTTCCCCTCCCCTTTATCCCCACTTTAATCGGCCTTCGGGCTTTTGACCTTGTGTCAAGTCGTGTCTGGTGGGAGGCAGCGACAAATATATGGCACGCTCCTAGCGAAGCTCATTAAGGAGGAATCCTGCATTCTGTGCGGTCGCATTCACCTTAACTTCCGACGTTGATCCCACTTCTCGTGGTAGATCCCCTTTTTTTTCCCCACCTACATAGGTATGCACAAAGGTCCTTTTTAGGACCATAAGAGGTCTCTGTCTGCGGGTCAGAGCATCTCTGACTGGTCAGTAATGATCAGTCGAAGTAGACGGCCAGGCGGCAAACACGAAGACGGATTCTAAGACCAACCGGTCTTAACTCTCAGTCGGTTCCGATAGTCCGATAAGCTGCGCAGCGCTAATGGCACGGTCCAGCCTTTAGCTACTCCTTCGCTATCTGCGCAGCGCTAAGATAACGCCCATCTTAGCCTCGGCCTTCTGGCCTGTCCGCTCGACAGCTCGGCTTTGACCCGACAAAGCCTTCGCTGCTGTCCGCTCGTCCGCACGGCTTTGACCCGACAAAGCCTTCGTTCCCGTCAGCTCGCCCGCACGGCTTTGACCCGACAAAGCTTTCGCTCTCGTCCGCTCGTTCGCACGGCTTTGACCCGACAAAGCTTTCGCTCTCGTCCGCTCGTTCGCACGGCTTTAACCCGACAAAGCCTTCGCTCTCGTCCGCTCGTCCGCACGGCTTTGCCCCGACAAAGCTTTCGTTCTCGTTCGCTCGTCCGCACGGCTTTGACCCGACAAAGCCTTCGCTCTCGTCCGCTCGTCCGCACGGCTTTGATACGACAAAGCTTTCGTTCCCGTCCGATACGTCCGCACGGCTAGGGGACCCAGCAAGGCCCTAGCCTTTCCTCGACCTCGACGCTCTTGCAAGGTACAACGCAGTCCACGTAACGACTCGCTGTTACGGACGGTTCTACCACTGCAACACCTGACTCACGTACGACCCGTCGTACGAGTCAACAACCCGATCGACACACCCTTGGTTAACCACAACATACCGTCACAACCAGGGATATCGATCTACCAACCTCGATCGACCATCTAGCTGTACCCAACGACCAGCACCGACCATCTAGCTGAACTCAACGACTCGACCGACCTCAGCTTACCAGCATCCAACGTCTAGCTGAACTCAACGACTCGACCGACCTCAGCTTACCAGCATCCAACATCTAGCTGTACTCAACGACTCGACCGACCTCAGCTTACCAGCATCCAACATCTAGCTGTACTCAACGACTCAACCTACGCCAGCGACCCTCGTCGAACGCCCAACTGCGAACACATACAACCGCCACGGACATTTACATTCACGCTTGTAAATACGACGAAATAAATTGTCATTTGTAATTATCATTATCTCACCTTTGTTCCTTCATATTGCTTTGGCTGTTCTCATTCACATAAATTCATTTGCGGGGTCGACATACTTATAGGCCCCGCAACAAGGATTCCACTAATAGCTCAAATAGAGGTTTAAAATTATTACCATTAGACAGAAATACTTGATATGATAAATAGTGTACGAAGAACTGTAAAGAAGCTATGCAAAAACTGTAAATATAAATTTACGGTGTACATAATTCCCTGACCTCCCTGTATGCTATCAATTATTCTTATCAAATTTGAATAATTTGCACCCACGAAGGAGTAGCTCCCTCCCCTACACTTTGGTGTAGTGGCTATCGAAAAGGAAGCCTTCGGGTCACCCTCGACTAAAGGGAGACAACTACTTTCTTGGTTTCAAGTATTCCTATCTAATACTAATAATTTTTAAGCAAATGTCTCGCTTCAAGTAACAAATCATTTTTTTAAATGATATTCATTTATTTGCATATGATTAAAGGTCATTAAGTATTATGGGGATTCTTATATACCCCGAAAAGCCCGGTTTATTCCTACGTTTTGTAAAAGAATAAACCGTACTCAACCAGCAGTTTAGAGATTTGGATGAGAGCTTTTGAAGAATGGAAGACGAACTACTTATACGTGCAACAAAATTTATATTCAACAACAACAACAACAATAAACAGGGGTTTTACACCAAATGAAATAAACAACGAATGTGTAAGTAACAGTTCAAAAAAGAGTTCGAGGTGTAAGATGAAGTAAGGTTAGGTTTGTTGTTTAGGTTGTAAGGTAAATATGTGAAGGTGTTTGAAGGTAAAGTAGTTAAAGTGGGTGAAGTAAGTTTGGTAAAGTGAGTTTGATAAGGTTTGTGCAGGTGAATTGGGTTTACAGATAAAATGCCTGCTGGAACTTAACTGTGTGTTTGTCCTGTTCCTTTAAACTCAGCACGTGCGTTCGTCGCTCAAGGGTCCCGGGTGGTGGAAGGTACCAAAATACGTATGCCATCAAGGGCTGCTACAATGGACCTGATGCTAACAGTTGTGGGAGTGGAACCAAAAGAGAGAGCGTCTCCTGTTGAGCTCCTTTTTATAATGGACGCCACGTGAGCCCAAGGGGCTGCTGCTGATCGGTGAAACAGGATCACCAGTTCCTTACCAAAATTTCTACAGTAAATTAATTCTATACACATAATATTCTTATCGTTGTGTGGTTTCGTGCGTTCTTATCTAATACTAATAATTCATAAACAATTATCTGGTTTTAATTTACTATTCAGGCAACTAACAAGTTCAAAAGCAATACAAGACTAAAAACAACTCAGAATTTAGAAAGAAATAAAAATCTGACCTAACAATTAAATGGTAAATGCACATTGGAGTTTCAGTTGGTTCCGTCGTATAGCAGTTATCACGTCAAAAGGGGGATAAGAAAAAGGTTGTTATTATTACTGGTCGTAGTTGTTGATGAATTGTTTGGTTCTGTTGGGATGATTCTGAATTTCGTATCTGACTCCTTTTTCTTCTACTTACCCAATTTACACATTCTCCTCTTTTGTCTGTGGGAAGATGCAAGAAAACCAAGGATGGTAGAAAATATACAACGATACCTCTGAAGTCACACTATATTTTAGGGTCGACGACTGTTCTGTGGTGAAACGTTTTCCTGAACTAGCAGAAATAGTTGCGTTTCCCAGACAAGACAATGAAATATATAACAGTCCTTTTTGGTGAGTTATAAGTTTGATGTTCATTGTGTGTCCAGTAGGTATGTTCAGCAGAGGCAGCAACTAAGAAGGAGATACAGCTGATCCCGGGAGCCAGGCGGCTCGTACGCTCAGTGCTTGCAACCGAGAGGAAAGGTCCTTTCTGTTGAAATAGTCAGAGCTCAATGAGAGAATTTCAGCGCCTTGAAGTCGTTCTTTTTAAGCATACGCTGGTTTCGCTTCTTCTCGGGGGCCTCCTGTCACCATTTTTTTTATATCCAGTCATTCTATTTTATTTATTTATTTTTTTAAATCACAACACGTCTACTTTACCTGTCGCAGGTCAAGAGATCGGAACCTTTCTTTAAATATAAGTTATGTTTCGTAGTTCCATTCTCAAAATGTTTTCATTCAGTAGCACTTTACTTTTAGCATTCATAGATTTCTTTTGTATGTTGCTTAAAATAAGACTTCATCCAAATATTTTCTCCTCCATTAGCGCGTATATGATGAGTTGTGCAGAATTTGCGAAAAAACCCCCAAAAAACAAGTCGTTTCTGTTGTTTCTTTTTCAAAATAAATTTGCAAAACACAACTTACTTACATTTCTGGTTCGATAGTAAAGAAAGTAAAGTATAAAGATTAAAAAATTTTGTTGTTGCCAGCTGGTTTCGTGGTGTAGTGGTTATCACGTCTGCTTTACACGCAGAAGGCCGCGAGTTCGAAACTCGCCGAAACCTGTATCATTTTTTTTAGTTTTTTGTTGAAGCAGTGTTTTTTTTTTTCTATTTAGTTCATAAGGAAAATCGAGTTTGAGGATTTTGATTTTTTTTTATGTTTGAAAATATATTTTAAAAAACAGAAAAAGAAAAAAAAACAGTTTCTTGTTGGAAAGAGACGAAATGATTGTCTTCCATTGGTTTTGGGGCGTAGCTTTGCATGACACATATTTGTTGGTCACGTGAGAATTTAAATCCCTTATTCTTTCTTTTTTTTGCCTTCGTCCTTTGAACTGTTAAGTCATTCCAATTTTTAGTCTTCGCTTGTGGAGCAAAATGAACTTAACTGTGTTCGTTAAACAGATCTTTGTCTCTACCTCAAGTGAGGTACTTTATTTCACCAAGCTAGTAAAAGCATCAGAGAAAGAAATATATTAATATTTATTCTTTTTATCCGGCTCCTTACCAAGCTAGAGTGTAGCACAGATCCCTTTTTTTATGTAAGAAGCGGGCTCGAACCGAAGCTCCAATGCGCAGTGGACACAAAAATACTTTGGCCCTGTCAGCATTCTCCTAAATATTGTGTCCCAGGCACCAGGCAATAAAAATAACCCTACCGAAGCAGGTGAAAGTTTGGGGGACGGTCCCCTGATGCCGTGGGGAGTATCGGTCTCAGCCATCCGATAGGAATGCTCGGTTTTTCCAGTACGCATGTCAGGTAACCTTGACCGACGTGAACAAGACAACGTGAACAAGATCACACGAACCGGTCCGTGTACCGACCAACACGGCCAGCCGAAGTGTTACTCGTTCGCAAGTGTCTCTTGTGATCATCGGGTCTGCAAACCACATGAAATATAATGAGTTTTCAACTCGTCAAAATCTAATCTCATTTTCGTGTTCCTTTTCTCAAAAATCTACACAAGAATTCCTTTAGCTGATTTTTCCCCCTTTTCTCTAACTTACTCTTGCTTTATCGAACCCAAGCCATATAAAAAAAAAAAGGCACTTTCATCGTCAATATTATGATTGACTGACGAGCCACGTGCTTTTCTTCTAAAGTATGGAGGAGTAAAAATGTTATAATCCGCGTCTTTTTTTATAAGTCAAAAAAATTTTCACAAAACGTTTATCTCCTTTAAACAACGTTTTTTATACTTGGTTCTGTTGAAAAAATACCATCCCATTAAAACTGCAATAAAAAAAAATCAAAGACTATGAAAAGATGATTTAAGTGAAATATTTTTTTCGTAATCTATCCAGTCAAATCTGTTTATTCAATATTTTTATTCTAACAAAATCCCAGTCATCTGTAGTGAGTGGAAGAGTTTAATCTACGGAGATCACTTTTAAACGTCTAAAAAAATGTTTTAAGCTGATTTTTCTCTCTGTATGAGGAGAAAATAAAACTACGTGAACGAATAAAGTAAAAAAAATGTCTTATGTACCATACTTTTCCATTTGTACCTTATTTTGCCCCTGAAGTTTATTTTGCCTTATGTACCTTATTTTGCCTATTTTACCTTATTTTTTATTTAACTTATTTTCCTTATTGTACCTTATTTTGCCTTATGTACCTTCTTTTGTCTATTGTATCTTATTTTGCCTATTGTACCTTATTTTTTATGTAAATTATTTTGCTTTTTTTTACCTTATTTTGTATTTTGTATATCATTTTGCTATTGTACCTTATTTTGCCTTATGAACCTTATTTTGCCTCTTGTACCTTATTTTGTTTTAGGTACCTTATTTTGCATTAGGTACCTTATTTTGCATTAGATACCTTATTTTGCCTATAGTTCCTTATTTTGCCTTATGTACCTTATTTTGCCTCATGAACCTTATTTTGTTTTATGTACCTTATTTTGCCTATTGTACCTTATTTTACTTCTTGTTCATTTTTTCCCCTCATGTACCTTATTTTGCCGCTTTTATGAACATCAAAAATTGATAAAATGTTATAAATAATATAAACAAAATGGAATTCTCCAGGGAATTCTTTAAAAAATAGTAAAATCATTTTTTTATTTAAGTGTGTCAAAATCATTCTTTCATTTAAGTGTGTCAAAATCATTCTTTCAGTTAAGTGTGTCAAAATCATTCTTTCATTTAAGTGTGTCAAAATCATTTTTTTATTTAAGTGTGTCAAAATCATTCTTTCATTTAAGTGTGTCAAAATCATTTTTTTATTTAAGTGTGTCAAAATCATTCTTTCAGTTAAGTGTGTCAAAATCATTTTTTTTATTTAAGTGTGTCAAAATCATTCTTTCATTTAAGTGTGTCAAAATCATTTTTTTTATTTAAGTGTGTCAAAATCATTCTTTCATTTAAGTGTGTCAAAATCATTTTTTTATTTAAGTGTGTCAAAATCATTCTTTCATTTAATTGTGTCAAAAAAACAAAATGATTGGAGGGTTTTGGGAATGCTGGCACATGATAACAAAACAATAAAAAAATATATGTAGTCTTCAGAATTTTGTCTAATAAAATGAATATAATTTTCTATTGCTTTAAATACCGAATATTTTATGAATAACCGATAATTTGTCGATTTTGGAGGATTTTTTTAAGTGGTGCATTCAGAAGCCGCGTATGTTTTTATATATTCCAATCGGACACGAATCTCCCAGGTGAAATAGTTTATGTGAACGTTGTCGTCTAAGGAAAACGATCGTTTAAGCCCGATTGTAATGTTGGTTGCCTTTTCACACGGGAACTTATGGTAAATCGCTATAATACTTGCTTGCCCAGAGGAGTGGGACATCCTCCCTCGCCAAACGAGTGTCCACGGTATGATACAAAACAATCTGATGGTGAGGTTCTATTATTGTTGGAGTTTGGAGGAATGCAGAGCACTCCTTCATTGCCATCGCTCCCAGGTCCACTCAGGCCTTAAATGGTTGCACCTATCTATGGGTGAAATAGAACTAAACTGCAAACTTATGCTAAACTGTATTGTCTGAAATAGAACTGTTTTGACATCTATTTTGACACGAAAACTGCGTACTTATGCAAAACCGAATTGTTTGAAATGGAATGTTTTTGATGTTTAACTGTGTGTAAAGAAAATCCTTACTTTTACTAAACGGAATTGTTTGAATTAGAACTGCTTGACTTAACTGAATAGCTTGAAATAGATATGTTTTTTAACAATTAAACAATGTACTCATGTTAAATTGAATTGTTTGAAATCGAAGTAATTATTTGTATAAAAATGGATTTGCTATTAAGTAACCTAGAAAGGTTGATATGCCATAAAACTTAAACAACCAACAAAGTTACAGTACTTGCAATAGTAACATTCATTGACAGGCGAAAAATTGTAGATATTTTTAAATAGGGCTTTGAAGACATCAGAAGGTGTTGGTTCCGTGGTGTAGTGGTTATCACGTCTGCTTAACACGCAGAAGGTCGCGAGTTCGAAACTCGCCGGAACCTTTTAATTTAATTTGTACAAAAAAACAATTTTTTTGTGTTTATTGTTTCTTTTTTTCTTATGTAGCATTAAGATATTTCCCACCCCCGTTAACTTCTTCGTAGTTCATTGGTTATTATCTATCACGCTTAGTGATTATTATGTTGAAGGTTGCAAAAACGGGACTTGCTTGAAAACAAACTCGTATTTTCTTCTTTTTACAAAAGGAATTCGTTTTCTATACATAGCTTTTTAGTAGGAATTACGTGCATCTGCTAAATACACTGTCTTTTATTTTACCTAAAATCGGCTACTCGTTGGATTTTAATAACATTTTCGTTATTTAAAACAAAAAAAGATGATTTTTCTTTTAAAGACATTTTTTCTTGTGTGTGTGTGTGTGTGTGGTTGGCCAGCAGTCTTTCATTTAAACTTGTTTGATTAAATTAAGACGCGTTTTGTCTATATCCTATTTACCAACCCCTCCGCTCGGGCAGGATATGACACAAGGTCAATTTTTAAGCGGAGTTTGACAGGTTTGAATTCAGAGTTTTCCTTCTCCTAGACTAGTTGCCCCACCAAGGCTGAAGAACCTAGTCTGTCCTACTATTTACCCATAGCTGGAGGGAGAATAATTGGATTCATACCTTTCCCAAGGGTATTAGTGCTATGTGAAGTGCAATCAATCTCGTCCAGGATTTGAACTCGAGTCGCCGTGTCCAATTCCTGCGACGATAACAATTACACCACGGGCACGCGTTTTGTCTATATAATTTTATTAAGATCCTTTCATGTTTCCTGATAAATGTTTTGCGGGAGGATTTAGAGTGGTGAAATTGTTATTGTTAGCGAGGAATGGTTGTGGCGTTTTTGTGTTTAGTTACTTCCTCGCTAGGTTGTTATTCCCTCGCTAAATTTTAAGAGTAAGTAAAAGGAAAGGATGATAAAGTAAGATGCCGATAGTCGAAATGTGTTTTTAGGAATAAGTTTTATTTGCAGCATGGAATATTGGGTTTGCTTTTGGTGCTGCAAGACTCGTGGTGAGTAAGAGTGTGAGTAAGGAGACGAAATGGATTTATGAGAAGCTGAGAAGGTTGAGATGGCAGCGTGTGTCGTCGGACGTGCGAGGGATTGTGTTCACCGTAGGGTGGCGAAAGTCATTGTTGCCGTTGTAGGAATTGAACTTTGAGTCACCGTGAGTTTTGTGCGTCTGGTGGAGAGGCGTGCGTTGGTCTCCATTAAAGTGGCCCAGAGTTGAATTGATAGCTAGGTGTGAAGAGCGGAATAAAAGCATCGCGTTGACATAGGCAATTTTGGGGGTGACATAAAGTTGTGCCTATGCGAGGCATGTTGAATGCATCTAATTTATATTCAAGTGGGATTCCTTGCGAGGAATCCATAAATTAGATAGGTTCCCTCGTGTGTCCATGCTGCTGCTAGAAGAGCCCCCCACTGAGACGTCTGCACTGGGCGGCGTTGTCCAGCTAAAGAGAATGTATTTGGCAACTTATCCAATTTTTTGCTGCCCGGGAAAAGGAGATCCGGGCTGAATAGGATAAGTCATCCTGATTGGGTGAAATTAAGTGTCGAATTAAATTGCGCGCCAAACCAAAATACGAAATTTTTCCTTCCACTACAAGTGACTTGGTTTCAGGTTGGAGTTGGTGGATGAATTTACCAAAATTGTCCCGAGCGCTTTCGGACTTTTCACATCTTGTAAACAAAGATGATGCTAGCCAGAACGTAGATATTAATGAAGTATAGAAGTAATTGTTACCTTAAAATAAAGGGACATATTTTGTGTTTAAAAAATCTTTTGTGTGACCTGGCACTGTGTGAGAAAGAAAATGTACTTAGCCATAAAGAATATGTATGTGAACTACTGCTGATAAAGAAAATATAAATGAAAAAAAAAAAAAATACGTTTAATTTAAGAAAAATGGAATGTGCCGGAATAAAATGCATTCTTGAAAGAAAATGTAGATCGAAAGGTATTAAAGTAAGTAATAATTAATTACGTACTGTTATTTAAGTATGGAGAAATCCATATTTACTGAAGAAATATTCATATATTTTCTCATTTATACAACTTAGGCAGGCTTGAAATTAGCTGGAAAAAAAATTTTGATAGATCTCTGAATCTAATCGGCAAAGAAATTGTATTTTTAAAACTATTTGAGGAAAAAGTTTTCTTAAATTATTTTGGGATTTGATCCTTCAAATTTTTCGTGGCAAGATAAATGTCGTCTGCGAAATATCCCGCAATTTAATAACTCACGCGAATTCCCGGCTGGTTGAAAAAACACAAATTTAAAATTACACCTTCTCGAGGATAATGTTTTGCACAAAAAAATCCAACACTTTTTTAGTTTACAAGTTGGTGGAGTTCCCATAGTGAGTAGAGTGTTTGCCAATGGCTCGGAGTCCGGGGTTTAATCCCTAGTCGAGTCATAACAAAGACTCAAAAAGTGGTACTTGATAACCTCCTTACTTAACACTCAACATTATAAGGTACAGATGAAGGGTAGAGTGGGGCAAATCAGGGAAAGGAGTAGCTTCCTTCCCTACACCTTGGTGTAGTAGCTAATAAAAAGGATCCGTTCGGGTCGTCATCGACTGGAGTCGCCAACTTTATTTTACATATCTATATCTACTATCTATCTTTCTGTATATATATATATATATATATATATATATATATATATATATATATATATATTTATGTACTCCTATGGACCACCACAGATGGCCGAGCAAAAGCGGGACGGCGATGAACGATAGGGAGAATTGGCGAGAGAGGGTCAGAGATATCCGTGCTAGCGGCACGACATGATGATGATGATGATATATCTATATTTAATATATATATATATATATATATATATATATATATATATATAATATGAATATATATATATATATATATATATATATATATATATATATATATATATATATATATACAGCAATAATAAATTTGCAGATATGTTTTCACGTATGTATTAATTCTGTATATGTATTGATCAGATAAATAATTTCAGTTGTCATATTTTCAGTTGTAGCCCAGTCAGGAAGGGGTTGAATACCTCTGCATAGGGGAAGACCCCCCCCGAACCCCAGCAACTAGTGTACTGTATATGACATTAAACTGCATCGGCTGGTGACGCTCCAGTTCTGTACAGTATCCCTTTATTGCCATTACTCCCAGGTTTACTTATATATATATATATATATATATATATATATATATATATATATATATATATATGATCATGATTTGCCTTTAAATGATGCAGAAGAGTTGATGTACCATAAAACACAACGAGACCAACCCTTTTTTTATTGTACATTTTAGTCGAGAATTTTTTTAAGACTATACATACGTTTATAATTAATATATCGAGACATTATGGTGTCTCTTGGTTCCGTGGTGTAGTGGTTATCACGTCTGCTTAACACGCAGAAGGTCGCGAGTTCGAAACTCGCCGGAACCTTGTTTATCAATATCTTATTTTTTTTTTGAGAACTGGGTTATTTTTTTCTATCTTTTTTCTTTTTTTTACGTTCAAATAAATAAATTAACGAATTAACGAATCCATTAAATAAAAGAAAAATACGGAAAGTGGTCAAATACACGCTTCCTTGGTGTAATGTTATTTTACTAAGCGTTTTTGCTAACATAAGGCACACATAAGTGATTATCAGCAGGTGACGTGTTTGAAAGTTGGTATTTTTCACGAGTTCATTTTCTTAAACATTTAAACTGCCTTTCTTTTAGTTTTCTTTTCTTTTCTTTTTTTTTTTTTTCTCGTACATTCCATTATCGGACACGAAGCTACTAATATGAGGAATTTGTACGACAGTTGCCATTTAAATAAAACAATCGTTTATAATTTGTTATGGTTTCTTTATACCTGGGAGCTGATGATAAATCATCACAGTACTGATTACTGAAATAGCAGTATAATCAACGACAAGCACAATTTTGAAGATAAATATAAACTAGGCTTATCATTACCTCTGTTGGGTGGTTCCGTGGTGTAGTGGTTATCACGTCTGCTTAACACGCAGAAGGTCGCGAGTTCGAAACTCGCCGGAACCTGTTTGCTTTTTTTTTTTTTTCTCTTGTTAACTTTTTCAAAATGAATACGTAGAATTAAATTTTAGATACAAATACAAATAATATACTTATCAATATAAAAATATCATGTTATCCTGTTAGATCCGAACTCTAATGGTTATCAAGATGAATACGTAAAACGTACTTACTTCTTCCGTTGAACTTTAGACACCAATAGAAATACTCACTAATATAAAACAATTAAAATTATTTCGTTGGTTCCGTAGTGTAGATGTTATTATGTCTGCTTCACACGCACACCGTCGCGAGTTAGAAATATGCTGCAACGTATTTATTTATTTTCTCTTGTTAACTTTTTCAAAATGGATACGTAAAACGTACCTTACTTCTTCCATTAAACTTTAAATACCAACAGAAATAAATAAGTTACCAATATTGAACAATTAAATTGGTTCCGTCGTGTAGTGCTTCTCAAATCTGGTTAATCGTGGCCGTCGCTATAATAACAATGGCTATATAGCGACGGCCACGGCTTAACACGCAGATTGCCCAGTCGACTGGGGTTGTAGAATACACCGACTGCACTAAACAATCTGATGGTGAGGTTCCAGTGATGCTGGACTTTTGGGGAATGCAGAGTACCCCTTTATTGCCATCGCTCCCAGGTCCATTCTGGCGCGGAATGGTAGCACCTGATATTGGTCCTATCAATGGATTAAATAGAACTAAACCGTGCTTCTTTCACTATATTGATTTTTGCATTTAAACTGCGTATTTATGCCAAACTGAATTGTTTAAAATAGAACTGTTTTGACATTGGAACTGCGTACTTGTGTTGAACTGAATTGCTCGAAATGGAACTATTTTGACGTTTGAACTGTGTACTTATGTTCAACTGAATTATCTGAAATATAACTGTTTGACATTTAACTCTGTGTTACCCAGTCGGCTGGGGCTGTAGAATACACCGACTGCACCTCTGCAGAGGGATAAAAACCCCACTCCCGCAAGCGTCCTGGGTATGACACGAAACAGTCTGATGGTGAGGTCCCAGTAATGCTGGAGCCTTGGGGAATACGGAGCACCCCTTCATTGCCATTGCCCCCAGGTCCACTTTCGCCCGGCGTGGTTGCACCTGATAGGGCCCAATCTATGGGTTAAATTGAAATAAAGGCATACGTATGCTAAACTGAATTGTTTGATTAAACTGAATAGCTTGAAATATGAATGTTTTTGACAATTAAACCGTACTTACATTTAAACTGCGTCGCTTATGATAAACTGAATTATTTCAAATCGAACTATTTTTGACATTGAAACTGTATTTACACTAAACTGAATTGTTTAACATAGAACTGTTTCGATATGTAAATGTGTGTAAACAAAATTTGTACTTATACTAAAATGAATTAGCTGAATTAGAACTGCTTGCCTAAACTGAATTGATAGAAATAGAAATGTTTTTCACAATTAAACTGTACTTACATTTAAACTGTGTGCTTATGCTAAACTGAATTATTTGAAATTGAACTGTTTTTGACATTGAAACTGTGATTACACTAAACTGAATTGTTATATATAACTGCTTGAATAGTTTGAAATAGAAATATTTTTGACAATTAAACTGTGTACTCATGTTAAACTGAATTGTTTGAAATAGAACTGATTATTTACATAAAAATGGATTTGGCGTTAAATAATCTACAAAGGTTGGTATGCCATAAAACCTGTGGGGATTTAGGAATTAACAGTAAAATCTCCCAACCGGATATTGACTCGTCGGCTGCCAGATACAAAATGTATAAACGCGTCGCCACGCATAAAGCTCCACGCATCCATCCGGTTAAAATTAGAAAAAAGAAAAATAATAAAATGTAAAGTAACCAATGAGAAGCGGTCGCGCCAAAATTAGAAGGATTTTGGAGTGGCGAATTTGGAGCCGGTGAAGAGAGATAAATACTCAGGTTTTCTGTAAACCGACCTCTTTTTTCGGGTAGTGACGTCGAACCGACAACACCGATTTTACTATCTGGTGTTTTGGGCACCACGTTGTGTCTTGGGACGTAGCGTTGGTTAGTCCATTCACCAGGTAAATAAAGGAAAGTATGAAAGAAATGTTTTCGTCTCTTATCTGTTTCTACCTTTTCTTTTTGTATATTTCTTTTGGACTTTTTTGGACAAGGCATTGCGCCAGCCAGTCAACGTGGGGTAAAATAATATAACCAAAATATGGAGTCAGATATCTTACGGCAACACAGCCTTGCCCTTAGCCAGTGAACTTCATAAAAACCCTTCAACCCCCACATTGGTGACCTCGACGCAAAAAAAAAACCTTTAAACACCTCGACGCAAAAAAAAAAAACCAACCTTTAAACACCTCGACGCAAAAAAAACCCTTTAAACACCACATTGGCGAACCCTGAACACGTGAATGAATGAACACCCAGAATAAAGAAGACATCCCAACAAGAAATTTTAAAAAGAAAAAAAAAAACAACAAAAACATCCTAAACTGGAGACAGACGACTTTCCACATGGACCAAAAAAAAAAAAAAAAAAAAAAAAGAACGAAAAAAAAACAAACAAAAAAACAAAGGAAAAAAAAAAACGAAAAACAACAACAAAAAAAAACAAAAAAAAAATCCCAGCGAAACACCGAGAAAAATTTTCAAATACCCGCCGAACTAACTTCTGGAAAACAAAATGGACGTGGAATTTCTTTCAGCAAAAACATTATCAACACACCTTTTTACTTCCCAACTTGCAAAATAAGGTAACTTTTTTTAACTTTCACTCACCCTACTTCTATTTCGGTTTCTGTCGCCACAAGGTTTATCTCTCCCACTACCTCACTAATACACCAACACGACTGCTAGGAATTCCAGAGAACCCCAAAAACTCATACTACTCCTCTGAAATATACTGCTACTTCTGTAAGCCACCTTCTATAGGTCAAAAAGAAAGAAAAGGCCAACCTCGTCCGACCCCTTGAAAAAAATCAAGGGATACGCAGTCAGTTGGTCAAAAGAAAACTAAAAACCTTCCGCGAATCCTGCAATGCTACAATTACAAAAGTGCTCAACACAAGTGGAGCCAATTATAAAATTAACTTAAATCGCGAGTTAATTTTATATATATATATATATATATATTTGAATTTAATATTCTATTTTTGAATATTTTTTGATTTGTCCCGATTGGAATTATTCCCTATTCCGTATTTACTGGATTGAATAATATATATATATATATATATATATATATATAAAGTAAAAGTAAGTAAAGTTGTCTCCCTTTAGTCGAGGGCGACCAGAAAGCTCCTTTTTCAATAGCTACTACACCAAGGTGTAGGGGAAGTTACTACTCCTTTCCCTGGATTGCTCCGCGTTACCCTTGATACATACCTTATATCGCTGAGTGTTACGCTAGGATGTATCAAGTACCATTTTTAGAGTCTTTGGTATGACGCGACGTGGGATTGAACCCAGGTCTCCTGGACCATTAGCAAACACTCTACCCACTTGACCAATGAGCCGGTTATTATTTAATCTAGTAAATCCGGGATAGGGAATTATTCCAATCTGGACAAATCAAAAAATATTCAAAAATAGAATATTAAATTCAAATATTCCAGGTGAAGAGCTCAATGTAAATAAAATCCACAAAGCAAATAAATTAAAAAAAAAAAAAATCGACAACATTAGGATAATAAATTTATTTCCATCCTATTAAGAGCATAGATATGAATCAATGCTATAAAAAAAAATCCATCTTATTCAGATGAAATACGGATTGATCTGATAAAGCCTGTTAATCTTTTAGAGCATTGACTTATATCAATGCTTTTAACAGGATGGAAATAAATTTATCATCCTAATGTGACCGATTCTTGTTTTATATATATATATGTATATATATATATATTATTTGTACATACAAATTTAAAGAGGCAAATACTAAGGGACATATGCAAATAGAGTGATGGAAATATATAGAAAATTTTTTTATTGGAATCGCAAAGGTCCTTTTCATTTGACATTTGTCCAGCGACAACATCAAAAGACGTTTAAAACAATGTTAATGGAATTAATTAACACGACTTCTGATGCTATTGCTTGACAAATTTCAGATCAAAAGGCCCGTGAGATTCCAATAAAATTTTTCCATATATTGCAGTCTCCCTATTTGCATATGTCCCTTCGTATAGGCTTATATATATATATATATATATATAAGCCTATACGAAGGGACATATTTGCATATGTCCCTTCGTATAGGCTTATATATATATATATATATATATAAGCCTATACGAAGGGACATATGCAAATAGGGAGACTACAATATATGGAAAGAATTTTATTGGAATCTCACAGGCCTATATAATCTCACGGGAGTATTCCCCTACTCCCATAGGGTTGAGTTCTCTAGCGAAGAATTAATCGTGTTGCCATTAGCGCCCTTGCAAGTCTCTTCGTATTTGAATTGAGATCTCGGCGGCCGTTAAACGGATGTATGTAAACAATATTAATTGTGATTCATAACCGTTTAAAATGTACTTCGCAGCTAATATCTCCTCGTAGCTAAATGGTTAGAAGCTTTGGCTTGGCGTTTGAGTCAACCGGGTTTCGATCCCAGCTACGAGGAGATACTGTCTAGCCACACTCATGAGTTCTGATAGAACGAAACAGATCTGTCTGTGGATGACTATATATATATATATATATATGAGCCAACCCCATCTTCAAAAAAACAAACTCCAAATAAATATAAATAAAACTCATAGCAACAAACAATCTAACATAATCCCCGAAGTTGACCATCGAAATGGTCAAAACCGGTTGGGCTTGTATATGATACTTTCTTCACTATCTTGATCCAGTCCTAAGAAAAATGGCCAGAAGACTTGAACGTCTTCACTTAAAGATTTTGAAAAAGAAACATGTTTAGATAACGACTTATATTTCAATCCAGTAAATCCAGAATAGGGAATAATTCCAATCAAGACCAATAAAATATTCAAAAATAGAATATTAAATTTAAATAATCCTGGAAAAGAGGTAAATATAAATAAAATCAACAGAGAAAAAGAGAAAAAATATATATAATATAAATATGTATGTATGTATGTATAAAAATATTTAGTATTAGATAATCCTTAACAGTTAATATGCCATAAAACACAACCAAACCAAACCTGAAATTCCCAGTTTTCCAACTAAATGAAATAAATAGCTGAAAGAAAATTACAGTCAAAGGGAAATAACTATGCTAGTTGCTATCAGAGTTACTTCCCATTTCTTTATGCTATACAAAATTGGCGACTGTAATCGACGGTGACCCGAAGGCTTCCTTTTAAATTGCTTGCTGTAGGGGAGGGCACGACTCCTTTCCCTGGATTGCTGCGCTTTCCCCTCGATACGTACCTTATATTGCTGAGTGATAAGCAAAGCGGTATCGAGTACCATTTTTAAAGTCTTTGGTATGACGTGACCTGGGATTGAACCCAGGGCTCCCTGACGACACACACACAAACAGACACTAATACACACACACATACACACACACACACACACACACACACACACACACACATATATATATATATATATATATATATATATATATATATATATATATATATATATATATATATGTGTGTGTGTGTGTGTGTTATATATATAATATATATATATAAAGACTCAACAAACTGTCATACTATAAATTCATTTTAGCTAGCACGTCTATAGAAGAGATCACCTTCATTAAACAGACATCGCTCAATGGAGAGAAAAAGAAATTCATATTTTGTTTTTGCCATGGACTCTTCCTCGTTCAAAATAAAGCAAAAAACAAAAAACAAAATGCATGTATATATATATATATATATATAGGGAATTAATTACATGGTATAGGTACATGAATACGAATGTACACACAGACAAACAGAGTATATTCTTGTAAATATATTCGAAAGAAAAAAAAAATTCCGGAATTAAAGGTGTTCCCGGACAATTAACCCCAACAGAATATTCACAGACACAAATACTGGAATTAAAAAGAATCTCAGCCATATTGAAATAATTTTCATTATGATAACCAGAAAAACAAAAAGACATCCCTAACCATTATAAGTCTCCTGAGGACGACAATAAAGTCGGAAACAAGTGTGGAGGATAATGATTTGAAGTTAACACATAAAGTACCACATTCATTTTAGAATATTAACTTTCTTCTCATTAGGCTAACACACACACACACACACACACACACACACACACACATATATATATATATATATATATATATATATATATATATATATATATATATTAAACTAACGGTACAGGAAAATTTATACAAACAAAGGATTAACGGAATGATCGGAAGAGAGGGGGAAAACAATTTTAAAAAATAGAACTGCGAGGGCCCTATATATATATATATATATATATATATATATATATATATATATATATTATTCAATCCAGTAATTACGGAAAAGCGAATAATTCAGGACCAATGAAATATTCGAAATTTAAATATCAAATTTAAATAATCCTGGTAAAGCGCTCAATGTAAATAAAATCTACAGAGGAAATAATTCTTTTTCATTTTTAAGGGCATTGATTTATATCAATGCTTTTAAGAGGATGGAAATAAATGTGACCGATCGTTGGTTCTTTTGAAGAGAATATACATATATATATATGAACATCTGAAACACCAAACAACCCTATCTAAGCATTTTTGGAGTTTGAAAAATAAAGTTTTAACCCCTGAGATTCAATGGGCCATATTGAAAAAGTCAAATACTCCAAAATGCTTTTATAGTAGATGTAATCTGTGCCTAGAGAAAAAAATACAAATAATGATATACCCAGATCCTGAAAAATAATTAAATCAGAGATGTGAATTAATAGCTAGATGTAGACATAGAAATAAATTCAAACTATAGACTAATTATCATATATAATGCTTAAATAAAAAGAAAACATAGGATTAAATTGAGATTTATGGTAAATGAATAGAAATAAAATCAAATAAAAAAAATGAGAAGAAACCATGTGATGTGTACGGACTCTTCAATGGAAGGGTAACTGAATTAATAGGCACGAAAATGAAATTTGAAATTAAAAATTTATTTTTAAATCTTGAATTTAATTCAATATAAGTATTACTGTATCCTTACGTAAAGTTATTAAAGAAAGTTGTATTTATCTAAATTAGTATTAAATCTGGAGTTTTAAGTCGAAATATATTTAGATTTAAAAAAATAAAAATATTAAAAAAATAATTTACTATAATTCCAACCGGCTATAAATTAAAAAAACCGGAAGTGGGCTAAATGAGGAGAAAACTCTTCACCCCTCTTCTATCCCCTCCCACCCTTCTTTCCTGTGTCTATTCTGAATTATTTTATACCTAAGATCTGAAGAAGCCCTGTTAGTTTTTTTTTTGTTTTTTTTTGGTGTTTTTGATTTATATCAAAACCCATAACAGGATGGAAATAAATTTATGATCTTAATGTGACCGGTTTTTGTTTTTTCTTAAAGAAAGAATATATATATATATATATATATATATATATATATATATATATATATATACGTGTGTATTTAGTCGGGATATATTGTTTAATTCTTGACAACAGTAATAATAAAACAATATTCATTTTAAATCTTCGTTTAGTTTGTTTAGAATGAAGTGTTTTTTTTTTTTACCAAAGTAACGAACATACCCATCGCTGCTTCATTGGCGGGAACTGATAGATATCTTGACTGTGATTCACTGTAACAATTATTATTCTTATCAACAATGATACTCAGACCAATTCACCAATTGCCAGTTAGAATGCAATAGCCATATGTCCGACTATGCAAATCATTGTCTGGCATTTTGAAAAATTTACTTAGTGGATTATATTTTTTGTTTTTTATTTACGAAACAAATACACCAACTCCTTAAATTAATTTCATATTACAATGTCACGACAATGAGTAAGAACATTTATGAAAATTAATTCAAAGAAATTTAGATGAATATTGGAAAATCATTTTACGATAAAAAGAATAATAATATTTTTTTTGTTTTACTATAGAAGAGCATTGAACTTGATTTTTATTAAAGAAATGCACTGAAAAAAACTTTTTATTATAGAAATGCATAGAAAACGATTTTACTTTCGGGAATTCATTCATCCAAGTATTCTTTCATTCATACAATAATTCTCTCATTCATTCATCCAACTATTCTTTTAATCATCATACTTTTCATCCAACTATTCTCCCTCCCCAGCTTGGTTGCGAGAATAGTTGGACTTATAGATTTCTCCAGACTATTAGCTCCACAAATGTTGCACGGATATAATTTAATCATAACATTCATGGCAGATATTCCAAATGTTCTGGTTGAAATGTTGATTTGTTTCTGTAGCATTTATTTGATTAGATTTCGTTTCTTTGTTTCAATGGCATATCAGCCTTTGTTGGTTATTTAATTCCAAAGCTTCCTTGTAGAAGAACAGTAGTTAAGCCATTTAATTCAAAGCTGGAAGCTTCATACTGTAGCAGAAAGAAAGAATTTCAAATTATTATTTAGTGTGGGAATCATTTTGCCGTTGAGGTTTCGAATTTATATATTTCGTCCAATGAGAATGATTCATGCCATTCTGCCCGGATGACTTCCACGGGCAATATTAAAGGTGGTGTAATATTCTTTCGTTTTTTCTTCCTCACATATTTTTCGAGTAGGACAGACCGACTCTCTTCTTCACTGACTCTGCTTGACGATTCCAGCAGCAGCAACAGACCATCACAACATGAGATGAGCACATTCAACATTTGGGCCTGAGTTCCTTTAGGAGTTCATTCTTTCATCATTGATTCATTCCTCCAAGACCCACTGGTCCTCGAAACTTCAAGGTTAGATGTTTAATTCCGGCTCTATCATTTGCAACTGTTTTCTTCCATGTACCAGCTCACACCACAAGGCTTATCTTTCTGGCTGTCATTAAACTTCTTGAAACTCATCAATATTCTCGTCTTCATTCCTGTATTTCCTTTCTTCTAAATGTAAAAAATCAGACTACAATTTGCCCTTTCGTTAAAATACCTTTCCCAACATTAGAGACTAAAAGTGATTAGCGCGACTGTAATTCAAATGTGGGATTGAATAAAATAGATAATTGAATAAACAACTACAAACAAATAATAATTTCCCAAGATGCCTCTGACAGGAAGCGCGATCTGCGCATGCCTGAAAAAAGACGGGCTTCCTGACGTCCCCCCACAAAAAAAAAAAAAAAAAAAAAAACTCCCAGCCTTTTTCTTTTTACACCTTCCTACTGAACAGACAGCTTTTCTTGGCTCTGGAAGAAAGTTCCCCCATCACGAAATAATTGTAGAGGAAGGAAGTTACTTCCTAAGTAACAGAAACTCACCAAAAAGTGAGCGGATAGAAAATACTCCTTGAGCCATTCTCATTTCCATCGAAATAAAGGTTAAGTTTAAAGTATTCTTGCCGTTGCCTGTTTTTCATTATAAATTCATTTTCAGCTCTGGCTAACCAGAAGAGAACAAGTGAATGGGGTAATAAGAGAAACCAAAGAGTCAGATAACAAAATTTTCAAGTCATCTCATAGAATCCAGTAATTAATCAAACTGAAACGAACGACTATCAACAACCTACTAACCAATGAAATAACAACCAAACATTACTAAGTTGCATACACTCCAGTAGTTTAGCCACAACGCCATGTGGATACATCCCTTTCTCTCAATTATTTAAATCAGTTAGAACTTTCTTTGGGATGATCCAGCAAGTGAAAAACTTTCACTAACACTTCAATATTGGCCGGAAATCCATTGAAAGCAAGACATTCTGGAAGATGTGATATAACGGACACTGGGTAGGTTCATTCTATTGGCTATCGAGGTCTGATTTAAAATAGAAAGTTGTGCAAATCTGAACGATTTGGGCTCCGTCTTGAAATAAAAGAAATCATGACTTATTTCTGTTGCATTCAGAAGAGATTTCCTCTACTCAGGCAATTTGTTTCAGGCATGCACAAATCGCGCTTCCTGTCAGAGACCCCCAGGGAAATTATTATTTTTTGTTTTTGTTGCTTTAACTATTCATTCTATTCAAGCCCACATTTGAATTCCAGTCACGGTAATACGATCCCTTTAGTTCTCTTCCGTTTGTTTGGAAAATTATTAACTTTATACGAGATTTGAAGAGAGTTCAGTTTGCTATGTAAGTACAATGTCGAAACGATCTCTGACTTTCCGAGGCGTAGCTATACCAGTTTTCTTTCCGGTTTGGTTTTGTTGTTTAATGGCAAATCAACTTTCGTAGGTTATTTAATGCCAAACCCACCCGTCTAGAAGAACTGTAAGTAAAGTTGTCGACCTTAGTCGAGGGTGACCCGAAGGCTCCCTTTTCAATAGCTACTACACTGAGGTGTAGAGGAGGGTGCTACTCTATTCCTTGGATTGCTCCACTTAACTCTAGATCCTAACCTTATAATGCTGAGTGCTAAGCAAGGCGGCAACAAGTATCTGCTTTTATTTTTGGTAATAATTTCTACAAATTGAAAATGTATTTTCTTGTATCTCAATTGTAGTCAATTATCAGATTGTAACACAGCACTCAATAAGTCCCAGGCCAAACTAACCATACCTTTTAGGCAAAATTCGACTTTATTCATCAACATAGTCTCCTTTTAGAGTGATACACTGATGCCAACGCTTTTCTAACAATTCGATGCCTTTTTTGAAGAGCGGTTTGTCTTTGGCCTTAAAATACGCCTCAGGTTCCCGTATCACTTTTTCATTGGAGCCAAATCTCTTTCCCTGTCGTCGCTGGAGCTAGATCTGCGGAAGCAATTCGAAGTGCAATTCATGTAGTTTTGCCATCGTTGGGATTGACTTGTGCCACAGTGCATTGTCTTGGTGAAAGAGCACTTTTTCTTCTTCGTTTGCGGGCGTTTTTTTTTTTGCGATTTCTTCCTTCAAATGCACCAATAATGGTATATAATATTCGCTATTGATGGTCCTTCTTTCTTTCAAGGTAATCGATGAACAAAATACGTCGCGCATCCGAGAATACGTGAGCCAAAACATTGCCTGCTGATGTTTGCATCTTTAGTCGCTTTGGACGGCTTTCACCCGCTGCTGTCCACTCAGCTGACTGCCGATTTGACTCCGGAGTGAAGTGGTGGATCTATGTTTCATCCATTGTCATTATTTACGCAAAAACTCCTTTTTGTTGTGTTGCAACAATTGCAAACAACGCTCTGAATCGTCAACATGTTGTCGTTTTTGATCGACTGTGAGCAAACGCAGCATCCACTTCGAACACAGCTTTCTCATTAACAAATGTTCATGCAAAATGGTGAATACACTACGTTCTGATATCTTTAATTTCTCTGCTATCTCACGTAACTTCAATTTACAATCGGCCAAAACGGCATTCAGCATCATTTGTGTCAATACAACTATGTTTAAAGTCAGCATAGCACGTCTTAACCGTTGTTTCGGACGGAGCAGAGACCGAATAACACTTATCAAGCGATTACTTTGTATTTTTCCCATCAGAGAGCAACGCTTTAGCAAGACACGAAATTCAAAATTTTCCATCGTTTTGAAGATTTGCAACCGAAAGTAAAGTTGGTGAACTTAGTCGAGGGTGACGCGAAGGCTCCCTTTTCAATAGCTACTATATCGATGTGTAGGGGAGGGTGCTACTCTATTCCCTGGATTGCTCCACTTTACCCTTGATCCTAACCTTATAATGCTGAGTGCTAAGCAAGGCGGGATCAAGTACCATTTTTTGAGTCTTTGGTATGACTCGATCGGAGATTGAACCCCGGTCTCCCTGACTATTGGCGAAGACTACTTATTAGATCAATGGAATTTGTAAACGAATAACCTGATTGGGCTCAAATTTTGACACGCGCCATTTGAAGGTTAGTCATTTATAAAAATCATATGGATTTTTTTATTTGGTGGTACCATCTATATGTCAGGCCCGGGACTAATTGAGTGATGTGTTACAAAGTGAACAGTCCCGTCTTATTATAAAATATGTTCAAACGTTTACATGTTAATTTAGGTGGCAGTAGTCGTTTCCGTGGTGTCGTGGTTGTCGCGTCTATTTAACGCGCAGAAACCCGCAAGTTCGAAACTCGCTGGAATCCACTTTTATTTTAGATAATAACTTCTACAAATTGAAAATGTATTTTCTTGTATCTCTTACAAACATAAATCATTCAACATTCCTAATTTAGTACAAGGTCAGTAGAAGGCACTCCGTGAGAATTAAACTCAGTAAGATGGAACGCTTGATTATCTTACAAATGTCGCCTGTAGCATAGATGTCTAAAAGCTTTTTTTTTACTGCAGTAATTTATTAAATTATCCAAAGTGAATTGTCTAGTCTTGTCATTTACTGGTTCCAACTAAAGACTGATATATGCTAATTCTCTAAATATTTGTGTTAACCGTCTCAAAATAAATACGTAAAACGTACCTTACTTTTTCAATTAAACTTTAGACAGGAATAGAAATAATATAATATCCAAAAGAATGTTGGTTCCGTGGTGTAGTGGTTATCACGTCTGCTTAACACGCAGAAGGTCGCGAGTTCGAAACTCGCCGGAACCTAATGTTTTTTTTAGGTAAAATTTTCAATGAATCGAAAACGTTTTTTTTGTTCCAATTACAAATCTGGTTATTTAAAGTTCTTAGTTTAGAACAACGTAAGTAAACAACACTCCGTGAGAATCAAACTCACTTTCGTGGAATGCTAGATTATCTCACAAACGTCACCAGTAGAATAGATAATTAAAAAGCTTTCTTTATTGCTGTTAATTATCAAATTGTACAAAGTGAAGTCTTGTCATTTAATACTTTCAAACAAAATACGAATATGCGTTAATTTTCTTGTCATCCCTCTTGTTCCCTGATGTAGTAGTTATATCCCTAACCCCCAGCTTACCATATAGAAGATCGTGAGATCAAACCTGGATGCATTCTGTTTTGATTTTAGAAGGGAACGCTAGATTATCTCACAAACGTCGCCAGTAGCATACATGTCTAAAAGTTTTATTTTATGGCAATCAACAATCAAATTGGGTAAAGTGAATTGTCTAGTCTTGTTATTACATTTAACGTTCAAACTACATATGGATATACGTTAATTGTAGTAGTTGTTTCCCGGTTCGGTAGTGTAGTGGTGATTACATGATTATTACACGCAGAAGGTCGCGAGTTCGAAACTTGTCAGGACCTGTATTTTTTTTTTTTTTAAGCGAATAATTACCAGAAATTGAAAATGTATTTTCTTGTTCCACTATCTAACCCATAACTGGGAGGATAAAGGGGTTCATACCTTTCCCAAGGGTATTTGCCAGAAAATGGACGTAATAGCGCGACTGGTATAGGAACTCGCTTACTACGATTCCGCAGTCCATTGCTTTAACCATTACACCACCTGCCCCTTTCTGTTAGATCCGTTGTAGCGTTGTTATCTCGATTATTTACAATGCAGAGGTCTGTGAGTTGAGAATTCCCGGGGAATTGTCAATTTTTTTGGATGGAGAACAATTTCTAAAAGATGAATACGTATTTTGTTGTTCCTGTTTACAAATCTGAATCATTTTAAATTCCTCTTAACGTATACACTAAAAAAATTAGATAAGATAAGATGAAATAAAAGGTGGTTAATGGTTAAAGCGATGGACTGCGGAATCATAGTACGCGAGTTCGTTCTACTGTCGTGCTATTATGTTCACTTTCGGGCAAATACCCTTGGGAAAGGTATGAACCCCTTATCCTCCCAGCTATGGGTTAAATAGTATTGTTTTTCTAGGAGAATGGCTTTGGCATTAAATAACCTAAAAAGAGTTGATATGCCATTAAACAAAGAAACCAACCATAAGATTAAAAAAAATATATCCCTTTTAAATCATAATTGACAGATTAACGATTGCTTTTCATGTCAGCTGGTTTCCTGGTGTAGTGACTATAGCGTTTGCTTAATACGCAGGCGGTCGCAAGTTCGAATCACGCTGGAACTTATGTATTATATTCAGAAATCAATTCAGCAATATAAACGAGCAAATAACAATGTCCTGAGCGTATGTTTCACTTGAAAAAAGCTAACATTTACCGGATTGTCTTTTGGACAAAGGCTTAGACCAAAATGAATGAAAAGCGTCGCCGCTCAGGTAGGCCCCGCGCATCCATCCGGTTGAAATGTAAAAATAAATTTTCAATTAAAACGCTCCTTTTTTTTCAACCAATCACGAACTTTCTCACTAAAGTTTTTCAGAGCCGATTAGATTCCAAACGTGGCAATAAAACAGTCAACAAAAGTTTTAAAAAGTCAGTCGACTCCGGGGGACTTCGAGAGAGAGAGAGAGAGAGAGAGAGAGAGAATCGTCACGGACAAGATCAAAACCCTCTTCGGAGGGGTTGGGTTTATCGCCCGGCGCCTGAGGCGCCCCGACAAGGGGAATGCCGACGGGGTCCGAGGCATTTTTGGAACTGCCTATCGCGTTGGGCTTCGGCCCTGCGACAGGACCCACCTTAAAAACGGCCTTGTGCCATATTCGTACGTTGGTGGGACGTAGGATAAATACAGCGCCCCATCAAATCAAGTCCCGCGTTTCCAACACTAGACCAAGACCGCCCATAGCTTACCAACCCACGTCACATCACCGTACCGCAATAAACAAAGCAGCCACCTGAGAACGACTTATACCCATTCACCTCCTGACTCATATCTGGTGGAAGAAAGGCTGTATCTTTTCTGACATACCGACTTTTATTTATTCAAAAATAAAGGAATTTAAACCATTCTTCTCGTTCATTGTCTCTTGCAACCAAACGCTTGTCTATAACATGTAGCTTCCTGAAAATTGAAGACGTATTTTGTTGTTCCTGTTTAAATTTAATCAATTTAAAATTCCGAATTTACGTCCATATTAAAAATTCTTTATATCTAAATTAAGATTATCATTGTCCTGGCGGCAACACCCCACAAGACACCAACTATACGGCCACTTGCCTCCCATCACGAAAACTATACAAGTTAGACGAACCAGACACGCAGGATACTGCTGGAGAAGCAAGGACGAACTCATCAGTGATGTACTCCCATGGACCCCCGCATATGGCCGAGCAAAAGCAGGACGACCTGCTCGAAAATACATACAGCAGCTATGTGAGGATACGGGATGAAGACCTGCCAAAAGCGATGAACGATAGGGAAAAGTGGCGAGAGAGGGTCAGGGATATCCGTGCTAGTGGCACGACATGATGATGATGATAAATAAAAATCAAAGGAAACAATCATCATCATCATCATCATGTCGTGCTGGTAGCACGGATATCCCTGACCCTTTCTCGCCACTTTTCCCTATCGTTCATCGCCTCTGGCAGGTCTTCTGGACTACATCCCGTATCCTCACATAGTTACTGAATGTATGTTCGTGCTGGTCGTCCTGCTTTTGCTCGGCCATATGTGGGAACCAGACATGCAGGACACAGCTAGAAAAGGAAACAAACCCTTTCAATAACAGTCTCTTTTACAATAAGGAAAAATAAAAGAATCACTTCCATTATTTTGCTCAATATGCCTCTTCATCTTATTTCTATTCCCACAACTAACTCTTGGGCAACAATACTGCATCATGGTGTCAGAAGTGAGATTAAATAAAAAACAAAAACAAAAAACAACACACAATCAAACTAGGACTCCGGAGAATCCAAAAATCGTCGCCAAATACCATGGGGTACGGCGTCAAAAACAGTAAGTCAACAATTCCCTAGATTACTAACAGCCCTTTTCAATAGAAAGACAACTCTGTCACGAACAAATGTCAACCACCAACACTAACATAATAAACGACTGAGATTTCACCAATGATATCACCCATCCATAACACGCAAAAAGCCCAAATTCGAAACTCGCGGGAAAAAGACGTTTTCGGAATAATTTCTAAAAATTGAAGACGTCACTTAAAATCCCTCTTTTGCGTACATATTAAAAGAAATAAAAAATATTCTTTCGAAATTAATGAAAGAAAACGGTTTCAAGCTGGCAAAGGAAAGAAGCAGAAGAAAACGGTTTCAAGCTGGCAAAGAAAACGGTTTCAAGCTGGCAAAGGAAAGAAGCAGAAGATACCCTGTACCCTGTAGATATTATGGACGCAGACTACACCGTTAACATAGCGCTTCTAGCAAATTCACCTGCCCAAGCCAAATATCTGCTACATAGTCTGGAACAGGCAGCAGGTGGCATAGGTCTTCATGTCAATGCAGACAAAACAGAATACATTAAAGTTTGGTCCACTGAAACTTGTGGACAAGTTCACTTACATCTGAAACAGTGTCTCATCAACTGAGACAGATATCAACATGCGACTAGCAAAGGCATGGACAGCTATCGATTGGCTATCGGTCATATGGAAATCATACGTGACCGATAAAATAAAACAGTTTTTTCCAAGCAGCAGTCGTGTTAATACTGCTGTATGGATGCACTACATGGACGCTAACTAAACATACAGCGAAAAAGCTTGACGGCAATTACACAAGAATGCTTCAAGCTGTATGGAACAAGTCCTAGAGGCAGTATCTCACAAAACAGCAGCTGTGCGGCCACCTACCACCCATCACGAAAAATATTTAAGTTAGACGAACCAGACATGCGGGACACTGCTGAAGAAGTAAGGACGAACTAATAAGCGATGTACTCCTATGGACCTCTTCACATGGACGAGCAAAGTCAGGACGTCCAGTAGGAACCTACATACAGCAGCTCTGTACCGATACGGGAAGTAGTCCTGAAGACCTGCCGGAATCAATATACGATAGAGAAGGGTGGCGAGAAAGGGTCAGGGATATCCGTGCTGATGGTGTGACATGATGATATAGATGATAATAGACAGATTAACGAATGCTTTTTGGATTAGCTTTTTTCGTGGTCTAGTGGTTATCACGTTTGCCGAAGATCGTGAGTTCGAAATACGCTGCACACGGCTGTTTTTGGAAAAATGTAGGACTTACTTTGTGGTTTCCGTCTCTATTCAAAGTCATTTACAATCCTGACTTAACGGACTTTTAAAAAAATATTTTAAAATTAAGATAATAAATCGCTAATTTTCAACGTTGTCAACTGCTTTCGAGATGCATCTCCCTTACACGCTGAAAATAGCGAGTTTCAACAACTCCGGAACTTTTTCTTTTGGAAATAATTTCTAAAAATTAAGGAAGTATTTCGTTTTTCTTGTTTTAAATCTACCACATTTAAAATCACTAATTGACAAACATATTAACAACAGTAAATAAAAATATTCTTTTAAAAATGAGATTACAATTGACTGGTGAATAACAGCCATTTTTCTAAGATTTGTTTTGGTTTCTTTGTTTAATAGCATATCAACCTTTTTAGGTTATTTAATGCCAAAGCCATTCTCCTAGAAGAACAGTAGTGGTACTATTTAACCCATAGCTTGGAGGATAAGGGGGTTCATACCTTTCCCAAGGGTATTTGCCCGAAAGTGAACGTAATAGCGTGACTGGAGTACGCACCCGATTCCGGAGCCCATCGATTTAACCATTACACCATGCGCCCCCTCCCCATTTTTTCTTAATTGGTTTCTATGTCAAATGTTTATGTCAACGAAACCGATGGTTTTGGGAGAATGTCTAAAAATTAAAGACGTATTTTGTTGTTCCTGTCTGAATACTTTTATTTACCAACCCCTCCGCTCAATTTTTTAAAGCGGAGTCTAACAGGTTTGAATTCAGAGTTTTCCTTCTCCTTGACTAGTTGCCTCACCAAGGCTGAAGAACCTAGTCTGCCCTACTATTTACCCATAGCTGGAGGGAGAATAATTGGATTCATACCTTTCCCAAAGGTATAAGTGCTATGTGAAATGCAATCAGTCTGGTCCAGGATTTGAACTCGTGTCACCGTGTCCATTTCCTATGACGATAACCATTACACCACGGGCAATCCTGTCTGAATACTAATTCATTTAAAATCCCGTTTTTACGTGCTTTCTAAAAAAAAAAAAGCAATTAATAAAGTAAAATAAAAAAATATCCCTTTTTAAGTAGTATTATGATTAAGAAAATAAGCTATAACATTCATTTTCATCTGGTTTCTTGATGTAATCACGTCTGCTTAACACGCAGAAGGTCACGAGTCGGAAACTCGTCGGAACCTGTCGTTTTGGGAATAGTTTTAAAAAATTCAAGATGCGTTCAATTTTTTACATTTCGATTTTAAGTTACTTACAATTCCAACTTTATGGGCTTTAAAAAAAAAAAAAAAAAAAAAATGAAAAATTTTATTAAATTAAAAGTATTCCTTTAAATTAAGATTGTAATGGACAGATTGACGGTCACCCTTATTGTCGTCTGGTTTCGTGGCGCAGTGGTTATTACGTTAGTTTTCCATGCTGAATATCTCTAGTTCGAACCGCGTCGAAATCAGTCCCTTTTTCAGTATGATTACTAAAAACTGAAGACTTTCTCTTTGAAATGTAAGTTAAGTAAAGTTAGCGACCGTAGTCGAGGGCGACCAAAAGGCTCCCTTTTAAATAGCTACTACACCGAAGTGTAGGGGAGGGCTCTACTCCTTTCCCTGGATTGCTACACTTTACCCTCGATACGTACCTTATTATGTTGAGTGTTTAACAAGGAGGTATCAAGTACCATTTTTAAAGTCTTTGGTATGGCGTGACCTGGGATTGAACCCATTATGATGATTATAGATGATGGACACGTGCTGTCTGTGGCAGTTGAGTTTGTGGTGTAGGGTTAATCACGTGTGTTTAAAACGCTGAAAGTTGTGAGTTCGAACCTTGCTGGTGCCTACCGTCTTAGGAATGATTTCGAAAAACTGAATATGTTTTTTGTTGTTCCTGTCTTAATTTTCAGTAAATTAGAATCCCTACTTTTCGAACTTTTTGAAAAAGTAAAAAAAAAAAAAAATCAAATTAACTTTGAATAGAGACGTAAACAACTGTAATATAATGGCCGAGGGATTTCGGTTTGTGCCTTTGGGTTTAGTTAGGCTGAGAACCTTTCGGCTCTGTGAATGGGTTACTTAGGTGCTACATTAACACAGGTGTTCACGCGCATGTGCGGGTGGAGCGGACGTGTCACTCAGAGATGTCACAATAGCCCAGATGGGAAACAGGGTTGCAGAGTGCGGGCGACGTCACGCACCAGAAGAACGCGGAGGATTTTGGGAATTTGAAGAGTTGAGAGTAGACACCGGACGAGACGGTTGACTTTCGCTTGCTCGCGGAGGCCTTGGGCAGGTGTCGCATGAGATGATGATGGGGTGGGGCAGATGAAAAGGCCGGAATAGAAAGATCGTGTCTCTCTCTTCATATGTTGAAAAACCTTTAAACTCAAAGGTAATAAAAAGTTTCGTACCTGAACTGAGAAGTCGTAAGTGTTTTTCGTGTTTCGAGATTCCTATGTTCTGTGTTATTTATAAAAATGAACATTATATGTCCATTTCACACATAGCCGTATCTGGCTATGTAACACAACAAGATGAATATTCAATTTTTTGAAATCATTTCAAAAACGACAAGTTCGGATAAGTTTCGAACTCGTGAGCCTGTAGGGAACGAATAAGAAAAAAAAAATATTAAAGTTACAGGAACTCCCAGAGGTCCCAGACAGGAAAAAGGGACAACGCATGCGTATAGAAAAAAAGCGACCTCTCAACAGGGAGAGCAGGCTCATTCTCTTTCAGGCAGTGACCAGGCGAATTGACAACACCTTGCTGACTGGTGTCTGGGCGCCACGCATACGTCTTTGGACGATGCGTTGGTTAGTCCCTTTCACCCAATAACATCTCTCTCTCGGTTAACAGTATGCCGAAATATAAAAGGCTACGAAATGGAACTACGAACTAAAACAACTGAACTTCGACAAACTACCAAACACAACTAACCATTGTTGAGACTTTAAAATATTGTGGAGCCTTGAAATACCAAATGAGGACAAGCATATGCAAAAAAAAAAAAAAAAAAAAAAATTAACGTATTTTTAGACACCTTAACTGGGGGATTCAACCATTTCAATTGTATTCAGGTAAAACTCCCTCACCCATGGAATGGTTGTTGAACCCAGGAAATAAAGGTAAAATATGAAAGAAACGTCTTCGTCTCCTATCTGTTGCTGTCTTCCTTCGTATAATTCTTTTAGGGTCTTTCTTGTTCAAGGAGTTACACCGACTTGCCAACGTGGGGTAAAATAAAATAATCTCATAATGGAGTCAGATATCAAACGGCAACACAGCTTTACCCTTGACCGGCAACACAGCTTTACCCTTGACCTTCAGTCTGAACCCCATAAACGGCCAACCCCTTAAGAAGACATGATTTTTTAAGAAGACATGATTGCCACTACACCATGAAAGAAAGCGTTCGAGTTTTCTTATCGTTAACTACTCAACCATAATATCAATTTATAAGGAATATTTTTACACACGAACTCACGATTTTCTGTGAGTTCGAAATTCGCCGGAACCTGTTCTTGAAAAAACAAAATTCGTCATCAAAATTAGATGACGAATTTTGTTTTTCCTGTTTAAAATTCCTAATTTACATATTATAAAAAAAAGTAAATCAAAGATATTCTTTTAAAATTAAGATTACAATTGACTAATTAACGATTGCCGTTTTTATTAGCTGCTCTCTCAGTCAAGTGGTTATGACATCGGAACTGGTGGTTTTGGGATAATATCTCAAAAGTAAAGACGTATTTTGTTGTTCCTGTCTGAATACTAATTCATTTAAAATCTTAATTTACGTACTTTCGAAAAACAAAACAAACAAATTAATAAAGTAAATAAATTTTTTTAAAAATAAATTAATATTATGATGGAAAGATCAACGATAACGCCAATTTCCATCCGGTTTTGTGGTGTAGTGGTGTTATAAAATTACCGAATTATTTTTTTATATTAATCATTTTTCGTTAATTATATTTTATCATTCGGTTTGGTTGGGCTTTGAACTGTTCGGCTCTAAATGCAGGTGCACACACATTGAGTACAGTTCACGCTCGCGCGCAGAGGATAAGACAATCACAAATGCCATTATAAAAAAAGCCCAGATAGAAAATGTGACTGGGGTGTGAATTACGTCATGCCCCGAAGCGATGGGCTGAGATGTTTGGTAATTTTGAAAAAGATGTTAGTTGAGTTCTGACTCTGGGCCGGGCCAGTCCAGTCCAGTCCAGCTGGGAGCTACGGGATGCGCGGCGCGTTTGTTGGGTCAGCATAGTAAAAATTGTGTCTCTCTCTCCTCGTGTCGAAAAACTAAAGTCAAGAAGCTAATAAACGTTTCGTACCTGAACAACGGAGAGTCGTCAGTGTTTCGTATTTCCCTGCATCTGTATATTTTACAGTGGTAATCCCGCCTGTTTAACACGCAGATGGCCATGAGTACGAAACTCGTCGGTACCGGTCGTTTTGGGAATAATTTCAAAAAATTAAAGATATATTTAGTCGTTTACGTCTCTAGGGTAAGTTAATTACAATCCCTCCTATACGGACTTAAAAACAAACAAACAAGAGTTGCTTTAAATTAAGATTGTAACATATATTCCATCTACGTCGTCTGGTTTCGCGGTGTAGAGGTTATCTCGTCTGTTTCTCACGCAAAATCTCGCGGGAATCTGTTCTTTTTCGGAATAATCGCTAAAAATTGAAGACTTGTTTGTCTTTGACATCGAAGTCATTCAAAATCCCCACTTAACGTTCATATATATAGAAATGAAAAATGATTTTTTTAAAATTAAGATTATAAATGGCAAAGTGTTGCTACGTGTGGCAGTCGAGTTCATGGTGAAGGATGAGTCACGTGTGCTTAACACACTGAAAGATGGGAGTTCGAATCAACCCGGAGCCTTCTGTCCCAGGATTAATTTTGAATAATTGAAGATGTTTTTTGTTGTTCCTGTGTCAATTTTCAGTTAATAAGAATCCCTATTTTATGAACTTTTCAAGAAAAATAATATATATATATATATGTGTGTGTGTGTGAGTAGTTGGGCAGTAGTCTTTCATTTAAGCATGTTTGATTAAATAATAAAGACACATTTTGTCTATGTAATTTTATTAAGATCTTTAAAGTTTCCTGATAAGTGTCTTGGTTTCAGGTTGAAATTACTGGATTAAATTACAACTCTTTCAAGACGGGTTATGATGCACCTTAATGATTCTAGCTCCAAAGCCTTACATTTTAAAACCTACTTTATCCCAAATCCAAATTTCGAAAAATTCTCGTTGAAAACATCTCTATAATAGCACACGAAATTTATAAGCTACGACTACAAATCCAAGAAGCCCTACATATAAAAACAAGAAAACCTAGATTCAACAGAATTGATTTGGAAAATAGCGACCATGTTTTGAAATGTCTTTAGTCCTTTTTTAAGAATATTCCCTATTTCTTGATAATATTCTATTTCCGTTGATAGTGTTCAGTTTTTTAAATTCATCAGCATCTCAGTTTTATCCAACACTGCGTTTGTGTAAATTTGTAATGTTATAAAAAAACCCCTAAAAACTCTCTCAAAAACTCTTTAAAAAACACTCTTTATATATGCAAGAAAGTTTCTATGTGGTGTAGTAGTAATCACGTCTGCTTACCATGTTGGTCACGAGTTCGAAAACTCGTCAAAACCGCGTTTGTTGGGAACAATTTCAAAAAAAGTACGCGTTTGTTGTTCCTGTCTGAACTGAATCTTTTAAAATCCCGTTTTAACCTACTTTCGAAAAACAAAAACAAATTAAGTATATCTAAAATAGTTCTTAAAAATGCGTTTTATGATTGATAGTTCTTATAAATGCGTTTTATGATTGATAGTTCTTAAAAATGCGTTTTATGATTGATAGTTCTTATAAATGCGTTTTATGATTGATAGTTCTTATAAATGCGTTTTATGATTGAGGGTTTAACGATTACGGTCGTTTTCGTGTGGTATCGTGCTTAAGACGCAAAGTTCGAAACCTGTCGTTTTGGAGAATAATTTCCAAAAATGAAAGATGTATTTTCTTGTTGATGAATTTTTTCTATATTAATCACAATCCCGACGAAACGGACTTTCCAAAAAAGAAAATTTACAGAAATAAACTTAAAAGTATTTTTTAAAATTAATACGGTAACTGACAGACAAACGATTTCAGTCTTCGTCGTGTGGTGTAGTGGTTATCATGTTTGCATTCAGCGCGAAGAAGGTCGTGAATTCGAAACAGCCTGCCAAATTGCCAAATTGTTCTTCCTTTCTCTATTTTCCGTTATTTACTTTAAGGACTTTAAAAAAATAAGATAATATTCCTTTAAAATTAAGATTATAATTGACACATCAAAGTTATTTACAACCCCTGCTTTAAGGACTTTAAAAAAATAAGATAATATTCCTTTAAAATTAAGATTATAATTGACACATCAAAGTTATTTACAACCCCTGCTTTAAGGACTTTAAAAAAATAAGATAATATTCCTTTAAAATTAAGATTATAATTGACACATCAAAGTTATTTACAACCCCTGCTTTAAGGACTTAAAAAAAATAAGATAATATTCCTTTAAAATTAAGATTATAATTGACACATCAAAGTTATTTACAACCCCTGCTTTAAGGACTTTAAAAAAATAAGATAATATTCCTTTAAAATTAAGATTATAATTGACACATCAAAGTTATTTACAACCCCTGCTTTAAGGACTTTAAAAAAATAAGATAATATTCCTTTAAAATTAAGATTATAATTGACACATCAAAGTTATTTACAACCCCTGCTTTAAGGACTTTAAAAAAATAAGATAATATTCCTTTAAAATTAAGATTATAATTGACACATCAAAGTTATTTACAACCCCTGCTTTAAGGACTTTAAAAAAATAAGATAATATTCCTTTAAAATTAAGATTATAATTGACACATCAAAGTTATTTACAACCCCTGCTTTAAGGACTTTAAAAAAATAAGATAATATTCCTTTAAAATTAAGATTATAATTGACACATCAAAGTTATTTACAACCCCTGCTTTAAGGACTTTAAAAAAATAAGATAATATTCCTTTAAAATTAAGATTATAATTGACACATCAAAGTTATTTACAACCCCTGCTTTAAGGACTTTAAAAAAATAAGATAATATTCCTTTAAAATTAAGATTATAATTGACACATCAAAGTTATTTACAACCCCTACTTTAAGGACATAAAAAAAATAAGATAATATTCCTTTAAAATTAAGATTATAATTGACACATCAAAGTTATTTACAACCCCTGCTTTAAGGACTTTAAAAAAATAAGATAATATTCCTTTAAAATTAAGATTATAATTGACACATCAAAGTTATTTACAACCCCTACTTTAAGGACATAAAAAAATAAGATAATATTCCTTTAAAATTAAGATTATAATTGACACATCAAAGTTATTTACAACCCCTGCTTTAAGGACTTTAAAAAAATAAGATAATATTCCTTTAAAATTAAGATTATAATTGACACATCAAAGTTATTTACAACCCCTGCTTTAAGGACTTTAAAAAAATAAGATAATATTCCTTTAAAATTAAGATTATAATTGACACATCAAAGTTATTTACAACCCCTGCTTTAAGGACTTTAAAAAAATAAGATAATATTCCTTTAAAATTAAGATTATAATTGACACATCGAAGTTATTTACAACCCCTACTTTAAGGACTTTAAAAAAATAAGATAATATTCCTTTAAAATTAAGATTATAATTGACACATCAAAGTTATTTACAACCCCTGCTTTAAGGACTTTAAAAAAATAAGATAATATTCCTTTAAAATTAACATTATAATTGACACATCAAAGTTATTTACAACCCCTGCTTTAAGGACTTTAAAAAAAATAAGATAATATTCTTTAAAATTAAGATTATAATTGGCACATCAAAGTTATTTAAAACCCCTACTTTAAGGACTTAAAAATAATAAAATAATATTCCTTTAAAATTAAGATTATAATTGACACATCAAAGTTATTTACAACCCCTACTTTAAGGACATAAAAAAAATAAGATAATATTCCTTTAAAATTAAGATTATAATTGACACATCAAAGTTATTTACAACCCCTACTTTAAGGACATAAAAAAAATAAGATAATGTTCCTTTAAAATTAAGATTATAATTGACACATCATAGTTATTTACAACCCCTGCTTTAAGGACTTTAAAAAAATGAGATAATATTCCTTTAAAATTTAGATTATAATTGACACATCAAAGTTATTTACAACCCCTACTTTAAGGACATAAAAAAAATAAGATAATATTCCTTTAAAATTAAGATTATAATTGACACATCAAAGTTATTTACAACCCCTGCTTTAAGGACTTTAAAAAAATAAGATAATATTCCTTTAAAATTAAGATTATAATTGGCACATCAAAGTTATTTACAACCCCTACTTTAAGGACATAAAAAAAATAAGTTAATATTCCTTTAAAATTAAGATTATAATTGACACATCAAAGTTATTTACAACCCCTGCTTTAAGGACTTTAAAAAAATAAGATAATATTCCTTTAAAATTAAGATTATAATTGACACATCAAAGTTATTTACAACCCCTGCTTTAAGGACTTTAAAAAAATAAGATAATATTCCTTTAAAATTAAGATTATAATTGACACATCAAAGTTATTTACAACCCCTGCTTTAAGGACTTAAAAAAAATAAGATAATATTCCTTTAAAATTAAGATTATAATTGACACATCAAAGTTATTTACAACCCCTACTTTAAAGACTTAAAAAAAATAAAATAATATTCCTTTAAAATTAAGATTATAATTGACACATCAAAGTTATTTACAACCCCTGCTTTAAGGACTTTAAAAAAATAAGATAATATTCCTTTAAAATTAAGATTATAATTGACACATCAAAGTTATTTACAACCCCTGCTTTAAGGACTTTAAAAAAATAAGATAATATTCCTTTAAAATTAAGATTATAATTGACACATCAAAGTTATTTACAACCCCTGCTTTAAGGACTTTAAAAAAATAAGATAATATTCCTTTAAAATTAAGATTATAATTGACACATCAAAGTTATTTACAACCCCTGCTTTAAGGACTTTAAAAAAAAATAAGATAATATTCCTTTAAAATTAAGATTATAATTGACACATCAAAGTTATTTACAACCCCTGCTTTAAGGACTTTAAAAAAATAAGATAATATTCCTTTAAAATTAAGATTATAATTGACACATCAAAGTTATTTACAACCCCTGCTTTAAGGACTTAAAAAAAATAAGATAATATTCCTTTAAAATTAAGATTATAATTGACACATCAAAGTTATTTACAACCCCTGCTTTAAGGACTTTAAAAAAATAAGATAATATTCCTTTAAAATTAAGATGATAATTGACACATCAAAGTTATTTACAACCCCTGCTTTAAGGACTTTAAAAAAATAAGATAATAATCCTTTAAAATTAAGATTATAATTGACACATCATAGTTATTTACAACCCCTGCTTTAAGGACTTTAAAAAAATAAGATAATATTCCTTTAAAATTAAGATTATAATTGACACATCAAAGTTATTTACAACCCCTACTTTAAGGACTTTAAAAAAAATAAGATAATATTCCTTTAAAATTAAGATTATAATTGGCACATCAAAGTTATTTACAACCCCTGCTTTAAGGACATAAAAAAAATAAGATAATATTCCTTTAAAATTAAGATTATAATTGACACATCAAAGTTATTTACAACCCCTGCTTTAAGGACTTTAAAAAAATAAGATAATATTCCTTTAAAATTAAGATTATAATTGACACATCAAAGTTATTTACAACCCCTGCTTTAAGGACTTTAAAAACATAAGATAATATTCCTTTAAAATTAAGATTATAATTGACACATCAAAGTTATTTACAACCCCTGCTTTAAGGTTTTTAAAAAAATAAAATAATATTCCTTTAAAATTAAGATTATAATTGACACATCAAAGTTATTTACAACCCCTGCTTTAAGGACTTAAAAAAAAATAAAACAATATTCCTTTAAAATTAAGATTATAATTGACACATCAAAGTTATTTACAACCCCTACTTTAAAGACTTAAAAAAATAAAATAATATTCCTTTAAAATTAAGATTATAATTGGCACATCAAAGTTATTTACAACCCCTACTTTAAGGACATAAAAAAAATAAGATAATATTCCTTTAAAATTAAGATTATGATTGACACATCAAAGTTATTTACAACCCCTGCTTTAAGGACTTTAAAAAAATAAGATAATATTCCTTTAAAATTAAGATTATAATTGACACATCAAAGTTATTTACAACCCCTACTTTAAGGACATAAAAAAAATAAGATAATATTCCTTTAAAATTAAGATTATAATTAACACATCAAAGTTATTTACAACCCCTGCTTTAAGGACTTTAAAAAAATAAGATAATATTCCTTTAAAATTAAGATTATAATTGGCACATCAAAGTTATTTACAACCCCTACTTTAAGGACTTTAAAAAAAAATAAGATAATATTCCTTTAAAATTAAGATTATAATTGACACATCAAAGTTATTTACAACCCCTGCTTTAAGGACTTTAAAAAAATAAGATAATATTCCTTTAAAATTAAGATTATAATTGACACATCAAAGTTATTTACAACCCCTGCTTTAAGGACTTAAAAAAAATAAGATAATATTCCTTTAAAATTAAGATTATAATTGACACATCAAAGTTATTTACAACCCCTGCTTTAAGGACTTTAAAAAAATAAGATAATATTCCTTTAAAATTAAGATGATAATTGACACATCAAAGTTATTTACAACCCCTGCTTTAAGGACTTTAAAAAAATAAGATAATAATCCTTTAAAATTAAGATTATAATTGACACATCATAGTTATTTACAACCCCTGCTTTAAGGACTTTAAAAAAATAAGATAATATTCCTTTAAAATTAAGATTATAATTGACACATCAAAGTTATTTACAACCCCTACTTTAAGGACTTTAAAAAAAATAAGATAATATTCCTTTAAAATTAAGATTATAATTGGCACATCAAAGTTATTTACAACCCCTGCTTTAAGGACATAAAAAAAATAAGATAATATTCCTTTAAAATTAAGATTATAATTGACACATCAAAGTTATTTACAACCCCTGCTTTAAGGACTTTAAAAAAATAAGATAATATTCCTTTAAAATTAAGATTATAATTGACACATCAAAGTTATTTACAACCCCTGCTTTAAGGACTTTAAAAACATAAGATAATATTCCTTTAAAATTAAGATTATAATTGACACATCAAAGTTATTTACAACCCCTGCTTTAAGGTTTTTAAAAAAATAAAATAATATTCCTTTAAAATTAAGATTATAATTGACACATCAAAGTTATTTACAACCCCTGCTTTAAGGACTTAAAAAAAAATAAAACAATATTCCTTTAAAATTAAGATTATAATTGACACATCAAAGTTATTTACAACCCCTACTTTAAAGACTTAAAAAAATAAAATAATATTCCTTTAAAATTAAGATTATAATTGGCACATCAAAGTTATTTACAACCCCTACTTTAAGGACATAAAAAAAATAAGATAATATTCCTTTAAAATTAAGATTATGATTGACACATCAAAGTTATTTACAACCCCTGCTTTAAGGACTTTAAAAAAATAAGATAATATTCCTTTAAAATTAAGATTATAATTGACACATCAAAGTTATTTACAACCCCTACTTTAAGGACATAAAAAAAATAAGATAATATTCCTTTAAAATTAAGATTATAATTAACACATCAAAGTTATTTACAACCCCTGCTTTAAGGACTTTAAAAAAATAAGATAATATTCCTTTAAAATTAAGATTATAATTGGCACATCAAAGTTATTTACAACCCCTACTTTAAGGACATAAAAAAAATAAGATAATATTCCTTTAAAATTAAGATTATAATTGACACATCAAAGTTATTTACAACCCCTGCTTTAAGGACTTTAAAAAAAAATAAGATAATATTCCTTTAAAATTAAGATTATAATTGACACATCAAAGTTATTTACAACCCCTGCTTTAAGGACTTTAAAAAAATAAGATAATATTCCTTTAAAATTAAGATTATAATTGACACATCAAAGTTATTTACAACCCCTGCTTTAAGGACTTTAAAAAAATAAGATAATATTCCTTTAAAATTAAGATTATAATTGACACATCAAAGTTATTTACAACCCCTGCTTTAAGGACTTTAAAAAAATAAGATAATATTACTTTAAAATTAAGATTATAATTGACACATCAAAGTTATTTACAACCCCTGCTTTAAGGACTTTAAAAAAATAAGATAATATTCCTTTAAAATTAAGATTATAATTGACACATCAAAGTTATTTACAACCCCTTCTTTAAGGACTTTAAAAAAATAAAATAATATTCCTTTAAAATTAAGATTATAATTGACACATCAAAGTTATTTACAACCCCTGCTTTAAGGACTTAAAAAAAATAAGATAATATTCTTTTAAAATTAAGATTATAATTGACACATCAAAGTTATTTACAACCCCTTCTTTAAGGACTTTAAAAAAATAAAATAATATTCCTTTAAAATTAAGATTATAATTGACACATCAAAGTTATTTACAACCCCTTCTTTAAGGACTTTAAAAAAATAAAATAATATTCCTTTAAAATTAAGATTATAATTGGCACATCAAAGTTATTTACAACCCCTGCTTTAAGGACTTTAAAAAAATAAAATAATATTCCTTTAAAATTAAGATTATAATTGACACATCAAAGTTATTTACAACCCCTGCTTTAAGGACTTTAAAAAAATACGATAATATTCCTTTAAAATTAAGATTATAATTGACACATCAAAGTTATTTACAACCCCAGCTTTAAGGACTTTAAAAAAAATAAGATAATATTCCTTTAAAATTAAGATTATAATTGGCACATCAAAGTTATTTACAACCCCTGCTTTAAGGACATAAAAAAAATAAGATAATATTCCTTTAAAATTAAGATTATAATTGACACATCAAAGTTATTTACAACCCCTGCTTTAAGGACTTTAAAAAATAAGATAATATTCCTTTAAAATTAAGATTATAATTGACACATCAAAGTTATTTACAACCCCTGCTTTAAGGACTTTAAAAACATAAGATAATATTCCTTTAAAATTAAGATTATAATTGACACATCAAAGTTATTTACAACCCCTGCTTTAAGGACTTTAAAAAAATAAAATAATATTCCTTTAAAATTAAGATTATAATTGGCACATCAAAGTTATTTACAACCCCTGCTTTAAGGTTTTTAAAAAAATAAAATAATATTCCTTTAAAATTAAGATTATAATTGACACATCAAAGTTATTTACAACCCCTGCTTTAAGGACTTTAAAAAAAATAAAATAATATTCCTTTAAAATTAAGATTATAATTGACACATCAAAGTTATTTACAACCCCTACTTTAAAGACTTAAAAAAATAAAATAATATTCCTTTAAAATTAAGATTATAATTGACACATCAAAGTTATTTACAACCCCTACTTTAAAGACTTAAAAAAATAAAATAATATTCCTTTAAAATTAAGATTATAATTGACACATCAAAGTTATTTACAACCCCTGCTTTAAGGACTTTAAAAAAATAAAATAATATTCCTTTAAAATTAAGATTATAATTGACACATCAAAGTTATTTACAACCCCTGCTTTAAGGACTTTAAAAAAAATAAAATAATATTCCTTTAAAATTAAGATTATAATTGACACATCAAAGTTATTTACAACCCCTACTTTAAAGACTTAAAAAAATAAAATAATATTCCTTTAAAATTAAGATTATAATTGACACATCAAAGCTATTTACAACCCCTTCTTTAAGGACTTAAAAAAAATAAAATAATATTCCTTTAAAATTAAGATTATAATTGACACATCAAAGTTATTTACAGCCCCTGCTTTAAGGACTTTAAAAAAAATAAGATAATATTCCTTTAAAATTAAGATTATAATTGGCACATCAAAGTTATTTACAACCCCTGCTTTAAGGACTTTAAAAAAATAAGATAATATTCCTTTAAAATTAAGATTATAATTGGCACATCAAAGTTATTTACAACCCCTGCTTTAAGGACTTTAAAAAAATAAGATAATATTCCTTTAAAATTAAGATTATAATTGACACATTTACGAACATATTTTCAATTAGCTGGTTACGTGGTGTGGTAATTAGCACACCTGTTTTACACACATATGGTCGTAAGTTCGAAAATCACCCGCACTTCTAAAAAATAGTTTTAAATTCTGTAGAAGAATTGTTTGAAATATATCTTGTTTAAAATTCCTTAAATACGAACATATTAAAAAAAGTAAAATAGAATAATCTTTTAAAATTAACATTACAAGTGACTGATTAACGATTGCTGGTTTCATGGTCAAGTGGTAATGTTATCTGAATCCGTGGTTTTTGGATAATGTCTAAAGATTAAAGACGTATTTTGTTGTTCCTGTCTGATTAGTAATTCATTTAAAATACCATTTTTACGTGCTTTCATAAAAATATATAAAGAAGAAAAACAAATTAATAATGGGAATGAAAAAAAAAAAGAAGCTTATAATGTTGTATAGTACACTGTGTCGTTATTAACAACGAGGAACACGTATGTATATAAAAATATAAGATGATATTTTTATTTTCGGTGATGATACTTGTGTGGAGCAGAGAGCAATCGCAGAGAGTTCGCGCACACGGAGGGGCTGTCGGGAGACGGATTAGCCAGTGAACAACTGACTTCAACCGAAATTCGAGAACTTACATAGTCTACCGGACATTGGCCTAGCGGTTAGAGTGTTCGCCAATCGCCCGGGAGACCTGGGTTCAATCCCAGGTCGAGTCTTACCAAAGACTCAAAAAATGGAACTTGATGCCTCCTTGCTTAACACTCAGCATTATAAGGTACGGATCAAGGGTAAAGTGGAGCAATCCAGGGAAAGGAGTAGCGCCCTCCCCTACACCTTGGTGTAGTAGCTATCGAAAAGGGAGCCTTCGGGTTACACTCGACTATGGTCGCCTACTTTACTTTTACTTTTACTTATGCGACCTGCAGCAATTCCTCTTTTTCGTTAACCATGGTTATGCCCACATCTCACTTTGCTTTTCATTGGTTATGTTGTCTGTTTCTCATTGGCTACTTGCCCAAGCCCAGTTCTGTGGGCGTACGCATCTGCCTCTATCACCGAATTCAACGACGCCCACTGTTCGGTGATTTTCCGATATCTTCGACCGGATGCACCTGTTTTCAACATAACAACTCTGGGCATGGTGACATTTCGGCAATCACCTTGTTGATATTATCCTTGAGCGGATATGATCCTGTTAACATCCTCTAATACACAGCACCTGTGGACATGATGACATTTCGGTGATCACACCGGTCTTATCAATCTATCTGTCAACAAGATCCGCCGTATTCACACCCACAGGTCACGTTGATATATTACAATAAATTAATATCATGATTGGCAGATTAACGTGGTTTAGAAGTAATCGCGTCTGCTTAATCCACCGAAGTTCTTGAGTTCGTAATTCGTCGGAACTTGTGATTTGGGGAATATTTTCAGAAAGTTGAAGATGTATTTTTTTTCGTACTATTTCATTTAAAATCCTTACTTAACGTACGTACGAGGTGCATACGATTGGTTTCCAGACATTTTCATATGAGCACTTTTATTGATAGGACACACTTGAAACTCTAGTCCCCTTCGAAGTAATCTACTCCAGCTGCAATGCACTTGTTGTACCGTTCCAACAACTTCTGGAAGGCCCCATGGAAGTCCTCTTGTGTCAATATCCTTCGTCCCAGCCTCTTTCATCTCTGAGCTTAGGGAGTAACCAAAAGTCACAGGGAGCAAGGTCTGGACAATAGGGAGGCTGAGGAACTGTCTTGATGCCCATCTTGGGCAAATAGTCAGTGACAAGGATAGAGTTGTAGACTGGTACATTGTCCTGGTGGAAATGCCGCTAACCCGATTTGAAGAGTGCTGGCCTCTTCCCTAGGAATCACTTCCTGAACTCCCTTAAAACCTCAACATAGTAACCCTAACCCTAACCCTTTGGCCAATTAACTCTGGTGTATTGACTTCCTTACTCCTCCCACACCTCTCATCATCCCTCACAGACTCCCTGCCTTCTTTGAATCTCCTATGCCACTCAAAAACTGATGCTCGATTAATACAAGATGGTCGAAAAGCTGTCTGAAGCATTCCATACGTTTCTGTGGCATTTTTTAAAGTTTAAAACAGAATTTTATAGCATATCGTTCTTCTAAAGTCCAGATTGCATTTTTGAAATTCACCAGCTGTGCCAATCAGGCTTTAGTAGGGTGTATTCCAATTGCTGCTGTAGCTGTTCATTTGAACCTGAAATCATAAAAATTAGTCAGTCATCTCATAAGATGTATAGCCATAACTGAATTTTCAAGAGTTTATGACAATTTTAAATGCCTGTACGAAAAAAGTCTGGAAACTTATCGTATGCACCTCGTACTTTCAAAAAAGAAAACAAAAGTTTATAAAGTAAATTTAAGAAATCACCATCCTCATCATCCTGTCACTCTATCAGCACGGATATTCCAGACTCTTTCTCGTCACACCTCCCTGTCGTCCATTGCTTCCGGCAGATCCTCTGGGCTACGTCCCGTATCAGCATATAGCTGCTGTATGTAGGTTCGAGCTGGACGTTCTGCCTTTGCTCGTCCATGGGAAGTGGTTCACAGGAATACATCACTTGTGAGCTCTTCCCTACTTCTCCAGCAGTGTTCCGCGTGTCTGGTTCGTCTAATTTTGATAGTTTTGTGATGGGTGGTAGATGGCCGTACATCTGCTGCTTTGTTGGGTGCTGTCTCCAGGATCTGTTTAACATTGCTCGCAGCATTCTTGTATAATTGCCGTCAAGCTTTTTCTTCATACGTTTAGTTAGCGTCCATGTGGTGTATCCATATAGCAGTATCGACACTACCGCTGCTTGGAAGAAACTGCGCTTCATCTTATCGGTCAGGTCTGACCTTCCACCCAAAATTCAAGAAATATTACTTATAAATTAATATTACTATTGCCAGAGTAACGATAAACATCATTTTGATCTAATTTCATGCTGTAATGGCAATCACGCTTGTTTAATTCCTGGACGGTCGTGAGTTCGAAACTTGTCGGAACCTGTTGTTAAATGAATCATTTCGATCGATAAACTAGAAGGCGCTGTGGGCGTAGGAAAAGTAAACCCTTTACAACAGTAGGGCAGGTTTTTAAGATCAAACGATATCGATTGCTGCATTAAGGGATACGAGAGCATTCCACTCATTAATAAATGGTTCTTAATTACCGGCAGGAAAGGTCACAGCCACCAGTAAAGAAATTGTAATTCGAGGAATTCAGATTCTTTGATAAATGATTACTATCTCCGGAATTTATTTGAAGTCAAAGTGGAGATGAGAAATCGTAAATGTGGATGTAGTTGAGACATTACCGATAGCAGGAGTGTTAACGTTAGAAAGGAACAACATTACAAAAGACAAATCAAAGCTGAACTTGATAGAAAAACCGAAACCCCCTCGAGATAAAAAGAAGCGGAATGGTCTGAAGCATTCCATACGTTTCTGTAGCATTTTTTCCAAGTTTAAAACACAATTTTATTGCATATCGTTCTTCTAAAGTATCAGATTGCATTTTTGAAATTTCCCAGCTGTGACAATCAGGTTTTAGTAGGGTGTATTCCAATTCCTGCTGTAGCTGTTCAATTGAACTTGAAATCACAAAAATTTGTCAGTCATCTTATAAGATGTATAGCCATAAGATATTGAATTTTCAAGAGTCTACGACAATCTTAAATGCCTGTACGTAAAAAATCTGGAAACTTATTGAATGCCCCACGTATTTTTAATTTGTTTGCACTCTGTTAAATGCTTTCAAGTATTGCTATCTAACGATAACAGTTTTATTTGCACACAGTTAAATGGTTTCAAACATTGCTAACAGTAATAATTCAATTTAATCTCACTCATTTGTTTGCTCACGGTTATATAGTTAAACACTTCAATTTCACCCATAGGCGGGACCCTGACAGATACTACCACTCCGGGTTAGAGAGGACCTGGGAATAATAGCAATGAAGGGTTACTCCATATTCCCCGAAACCCCAGGACTGGTGACTCGCCATCAGATGCGGTTTAGTGTCATACATTGGACGCTAGTTCTATTTGACCTTTTAGATGGGACCCTAACAGGTAATACTACTCGGGTCACTGTGGACATGTGAGTAATGTCAATGTGAGTGTTCTTTTGTCCCCTTCTATAAGCCTCATTGGTAGTGGAAAGTCGTTAACTGTTCGTAAGGATTGAATAACGACACACATACACGTATTTAAATCCATTTCTTTGTCTCGCTCTGTCTGTCTGTCTGTCTATATATATATATGTAGACAGTATTTTCTCTTTTAAACATATTTGATTAAATAGGAGAGGCAATTCGTGTTTGTCTATTCTATCGTTGATCCGTTCAAGGTCTCTAATAAGTTGTTTGACTTCTCCATGGAATTTATTCAGGAAGGCGCCGAAAGTACTTGGGAAAAATACGGCGCCTTCCTGACCTCATCCAGAAATTAAACAACTCATGCGAAAACTTGAACGGACCAAAACAAAATTGGCAATCACAAACCGATTTTCCTGAGTAAATCACTAGAGTTATTGATGAGCGAATCGCTAATCGTATCACAGAAAGGCTAAAGATTTTGCGATGTTTTGCGGGTGGGTAGTTCCAAAGTGGAATTTCAAATTTGAGTTTTAGGAAGACCATATATTTTACGGATTTTAGGGTGATAATGAACGAATGAAGAGCAGAATTTATCTTCTTTCATGATTAATTTTGATAGGAGTTATTAAAAACGTTTATATTTAGATATATAAGATATAGTTGGTAGATAAACTGTATTATTGTATATTCGTTTTGCCGCTGGATATTGATCATTGGAAATAATTATAGTTGACTGATCACACAATCAATAAAAAGCCGAGTCAACTTCGAGAAAACTTTTCCCCAAACATTGTTCAAAAGAGACTTCTGGGAAATCTAATATCAATCTGATTAAGTTTTCGTGTAAAAAATAAACGAAAATATCTTTTTAAAATTTTTCTTACATAAATATCTTTATTCAGTCATTTTACAAGAATAAAAAAAAAAAAAAATTAGATATAGAATTATAACAATTCTTTTACATGTCTTTCTTCATCGTTCTTTATTCATGGCAAATAATGGCTTTGATTGCAAATTAAAAAAAAGAAAAAAAAAAAAAAAAGAAAAAGACACAGGGGTTTATCTATAACATTTATATAAGAGCAATATATATAATCCTCAAGTCCCAAGTCCTCCCGGGACTCCTCAAGGATTTCTTACAATTTAGTTTTAAAAATTTTTTTTTTATAGAGTCATTGAGATATTCGGAAAGTTTTGGAAACGATATTCCAAAATTGTGTTTGCGCGTTAGTTTAGGTAAGTTAAACATGCAGTTTACAGATGACTTCTCTACGGCCTGCCGGATAATCAATTTTGTCACTAGTATTTTCTTCAAACTTGGTAAAAATTAGTTTTTCTTAAAAAACATGATGCCGGATTAGTGAATGTCTGCGTACACAGACTCTTAAAAAGGAATATATAACATCGAGAATTTTTTTTCTCGCTCGATTGGTATTATCTGTACGCCTGCCCGGCGGGCGTCTCTTATGAAATGCAAATATTTGGAAAATAAAGTAATTTAATGATATTTTTGTGTGGATTTGGCCACATACCTCCAAAAATGTAAAAGTTGGGTGGGCGGGGGAATCCAACTATAAACGATCAAAGCAAAAACAAAACAACAAAAGATTAAAATAAAAAAAAAAGAAGTTGGCTGAGATATTCTTGGTAATGAACGGGAAATAAAAGAGATTGAAGTGATCAATAATCATATGTTGTGTGAATTTCATCGATCAAACGTAATTATGAATTTTTCACTAGTTTTTCTTTCATCTAATTTATCACAATTTTATTTTGTTTTCAGCTATTTGAATTTCGTCTGTTAAAAGTTGTCATTATTTTCTTCTTTTATCCAATTAAACAAGATTTTCTTTAGTAGATGTAATAGTTAATAGTTATTTGAATTTCTTTGATGGTGTCCTCGTGGTGTAATGGTTAAAGCGATGGACTGCGGAATCGTAGTACGCGAGTTCGTACTCCAGTTGCGCTATTACGTTCACTTTCAAGCAAATATCCTTAGGAAAGGTATGAACCCCCTTATCCTCCCAGCTATGGGTTAAATAGTATCACTACTGTTCTTCTGGGAGAATGGCTTTGGCATTGAATAACCTAAAAAGAGTTGATATGCCATTAAACAAAGAAACCAACCATTCTTGGATCAAATATTTTTATTATTGAGACATACTTTCTTGGCCTTATGGCCAGGCCGCTCTGGTATTCGTGTCTGATCGGGTATCAAACAATGGCAGATTCGAGGCCGAGAGGCCTCTAGTTTCGGTTGGGCAACCTTTGTCCCCTATGTCTAGCACTAGTTTAAGCTATAACTCGGATCCAAATTTGGATTCCTGAAACTGCTTGTCTCATTATTCCCACATTGCACTTAAAGGGTCGAAGAGCAGCACAGACCAGCAGGATTCGAGTCTCGGCTCGTTCCCGACTTTCCCTTCCCCTTTATTCCCACTTTAATCGGCCTTCGGTCTTTTGGCTTTCTGTCAAGTTCTGTCTGGTGGGAGGCAGCGACAAATACAATACTTCCCTGGCATTTGTGCTGAATGGGGTATCGAAATCAATGGCAGATTCGAGGCCGAAAGGCCCCCTACTTCGGTTGGGCCACCTTCAGGTGGGCGAGCTGCTTTTATGACTCCTATGCACCTCTTGTATAGCACTAGACCTCACGGTCTTGTTCAAGCTATATTCTGGCATACGAGCCCGGATATAGATTCCGGTCCGTGATACTGCTTGCCTCATTAGACCCACATTGCACTTAGAGGGTCAATGACTAGCAGGGTTCGAGTCTCGGCTCGTTCCAGACCTTCTCTTCCCCTTTATCCCCACTTTAATTGGCCTTCGGGCTTTTGACCTTGTGTTAAGTCCTGTCTGGTGGGAGGCAGCGATAAATATACTTCCCCGGACTTTGCTGGGCCATCTGGAATTTGTGCCGGATGGGGTATCGAAATCAATGACAGATTCGAAGCCGAAAGCCCCCCCCCCAACTTCGGTTGGGCCATCTTCGGGTGGGCGAGCTGCAGCCTTTGTCCCCTATATGTAGCACTAGACCTGGCTGTCTAGTTCAAGCTATCACCCGGCATACGTGCACGGATCCAGAATTGGATTCGTGAAACTGCTTGCCTCATTAGACCCACATTGCAATTAGTGGGTAGATGAGCAGCATAGATCAGTAGGGTTCGAGTCTCGGCTTGTGCCCGACCTTCCCCTCCCCTAAATCCCCACTATAATCATTGACCTAGTGTCAGGTCCTGTCTGGTGAGAGGCAGCGACAAATATCTATTATCATTATTGAGACAGTTTTATTAGAGGTAAGTCTTTGTAGCCACATCAATATCTGCGCCGTTACTGAAATGCAAGCTCCGAATAGATTCGATTTCAAAATTCACCGCGAGCAAATTCTTTATTTCTTAAACATACTATTTAACAACAGTAGATTATCGACCTATTAATTTGCGTAAAATGAAACAGAAATAAAATGAAATAAATACTTGTACAGAAAAGAATTGATCGAATTTCTCACACTTGATACTTAACTATATATTCCCGTGTATACCCGTGTTTATGTTGATCTTAGGTGGGTCGTTCAGAAGGTAATGGGGGTCACAGTTCGCCCGCGAATATTTAAGGAATTGTTTTCAAGCAATGTGCGTGTTTTGTTGGCCAAACTTGAGAAAACTTGGAAGAGTTTTAAAAAAATATTACGGAGGTCTTATTTACGCTTCGAGAGGTATTTTTATCCGTGAAGTTAACTATGTGAATACAATATAAACGGTATGTGGTCATCAGAAAATTTAAACTGACGCTTGTCGTAGAATTTTAAGAGGACCGGGTTTCTGGGATGGTTGTGCTTCAAATGTATATAATGATTTTCAGGAAGGGCTGTCGTGTTACCGCAGTCTTCGCAGACGTAGAGTTTGGACCGACGCTCTTTGTGGCCATAGTCAACTGTAATGCCGTGGACCTTCCTTCCATGAGATTCAAGGGAACACCGCTGAGTGAATGATTTGCCACAAATGTCGCATTTAAAAGGGCGGACACCTAAAAGAAAAAAAGGAGGATTTTTGGTTGGTTGGTTATTTGTATTTTATGGCATTATCAACCTTTGTAGGTTATTTAATGCCAAATCCATTTTTATACAAATAAATAGTTCTTTTTCAAACAATTCAGTTTAGCATAAGTACACAGTTTAATTGTAAAAACAGTTCTATTTCAATTTATTCAGTTTAGTTAAACAGTTCAAATTCAAACAATTTAGCTTAGTATAAGAATAGTTTTTGTTTACACATAGTTAAATGTCAAAACAGTTCTATTTCAAGCAATTCAGTTTAGCATTGGTACACAGTTTAGTTCTGTTTGACCCATTGATAGAATTCTAACAGGTGCTACCACTCTGGACCAGACCAAAGAGTACTCTGCATTCTCCAAAGCTCCAGCATTACTGGAGCCTTGTCATCAGAATATTTCGTGTCATATCGTTAGCGGGGTCTTACCCCTCTGTAAAAGGTGCTGTTGGTGTATTCTACAGCAGCCCCCCCCCCACCAGCTGACTGGGCAAAAAAAAGAAGAGGAGGAAGACAAAAATAAGTCTTCGGCTTATGTGATAGATTGAAGAAAAATTAAATCCTCATACAATAATTATTTACTTAAAACGTATTTAAGCAACGAAATTCTAAAAAAAGAAAAAGAAAAAGAAAAAGAAAAAGAAAAAAAAGGTCTTCTTTATTCATATTTGGATATCTTTCATGATATGATGGTCAGTGAATTAAGTTAGCAGAGCATTCTTAGTGAGTTTGATTCTCACTGGGCGCCGCACAATTATATGCCAATTTAAGGGAATATTAATAAATGATAGGCAGCTCAAGTTGTGTAATAGGTTTGGTTTGGTTTCTTTGATTAATGGCATATCAAACTTTGCGGGTTATTTAATGCCAAAGCCACCCTTATAAAAGAACAATAGTGGCACTATTCATCACATAGCTGGGGTGGGGGGAATTAGGTGATGTGTACCCTTTCTCAAGGGTATTAGTCCAAAGTTAACCTTGTAGCATGACTAGAATTTGAACTCACTTAAAATGATGTCACAGTCCTGCACATTAACCACTACACAACTAACAGACCATTGTTTGTAAGTTTAATTCTGTCTACCCATATCAATCATCTAGTTCCTAACTCGGCTAAGTCTCGTTAATAACAACTTCGAAAGGCCGTTCATAAAGTTCTAAGCCTCACCAAGAAAGAAGAGCATTGCTGAAAATTTTTGTTGTGGCAATTCACTATAACTTGTTGTGAAACTTGTATAAGAAGTGTTAGTGTGTATGCTAGAATAAAAATTATGGCCCTTCTTTCTGGGTGAGGCATAAAACTTTTTGAACGATCCTTGTTGTTCCTATTTCATTATAAACAATTGTTGTTTCTTTTTTTTTTACAAAGGAAAAATCACAACTTTAAAATTTCATCGTATATTACAGTCTGTATTGGAAGAATATGATGCAAAAACCAAAATTTGGTAGCATATTTATTTATTCAATATGACGTTTCACTCTTTTATGAACTTCATTAGATAATATTATTTGTATTGAAACAAATTAAGAATTTGACATTCATCTGTATTTTAAATTTTCAGTTTTTAGGGGAGCTAGAGGAGAGAGGAGACAGAAGCAGAGTTATTCCACTTTGTAAAACTTCTCCAGAGGGCGTTACTGGTCTTTGTATTCAAAATATTAATTTCTAAAGATTTTCATTTATTTTTTTCTTATCTACCGTAATTATTCAAGTATAACAGGTACTCGTGTATAACACTCACTTCTAAAATTGGGCTACGGAATTCTGAAAAAAAATTTTAAATAAAAAAGAATAAAAAAAATTGAGTGACGGAATTCTGAAAAAAAAAGAAAGAAAGAAAAAAATTGGGCTATGGAATCTAAGGAAAAAAAAAGAAAAAATTTGGACGACGGGATTCTGAAAAATTCAAAAAATTAAAAAGAAAAAATCAAAAAATTTAAAAATTGGGCTACGGAATTCTGGAAAAAAGAAGAAAAAAAATTTAAAAAAAAATTGGGCTATAGAATTCGGGGGCAAAAAAATAAAAAAATTGGGCGACGGGATTCTGAAAAAAGAAAAAATTAAAAAGAAAAAATTAAAGATTAAAATTGGGCAATGGAATTCTAGAAAAAAAAAAAAAAAGAAAAAAGAAAAAAGAAAAAAGAAAAAAAATCATCTGACATAGAATTTGTGACAGCTAAATTTAGCCTTTGTTAAACTGTTTATCCGTTTCGTATAGACTAAAGCTAATAATTTATACTAATAGTAAATTGTTCTATGTCACAATAACCTAGCGACATCAACATCTCATTAAAAACATGGTTAAACTTCAGTCTCTTGCACACGCAAAATAATGATATTAATGTAGACACTTAGAAAATTTTCCCAGTGGAACTGATAGTTTGTTATTACATGGCAGGCTTGATTATCTGTTTGTGCATCTAATTGATTGACAAGTGTAGCTTCTTTGAATTCATGGTAGTATATAGACTAGTTCTATACAGGTGGGCGTGAGTCCTTGTGTGTGTGTGTATGTATACATGTGTATGGTTGTGGGTTGATCTTGAGTATGCATATGCGTATGTGCGCGTATAAAGGGCCGAAACATAATCGCGTGGGATCACTAATTCTACCCTGCTCGTAAAAAAAAAAAAAACATAAATATAATCCAGCGACTTAAAAAAAGTTAATGATCACACCTCTAAGCATCTCTTAGAGGGTTGTTGGCTGAGTTTTTTTTATGTCCAAAAGCTGGATGGCCGAAAATCCGGAAATAGGATTTTTCCTTGGACATATATTGAGAGTAACGCTACTGCTAGAGAGGTGCCCATGGTGTAATGGTTATCGTCGCAGGAAGTGGACTCGGCGACACGAGTTCAAATCCTGGACGAGACTGATTGCATTTCACATAGCACTAATACCCTTGGGAAAGGTATGAATCCAATTAGTCTCCCTCCAGCTATGGGTAAATAGTAGTTGAGGTAACTAGTCTAGGAGAAGGAAAACTCTGAATTGAAACCTGTTAAACTCCGCTTAAAAATTGTCCTTGTGTCATATCCTGCCCGAGCGGAGGGGTTGGGTAAATATGCTAGGAAAACTCTGAATTGAAACCTGTTAAACTCCGCTTAAAAATTGTCCTTGTGTCATATCCTGCCCGAGCGGAGGGGTTGGGTAAATATGCTACCGCTAGAGAAAGTAAGAAGAGACACGCCAGCGAGACGAGCGTGTCAGGGGTGAGAAATCAGTCCGCGATAAAGATGCATTGGGCCAGACAAAGAAGAAAAAAAATAAAGGGTGCCAGTGATACAGAGAGCCTAAAATCTACTATTGTGAATTAAATTACCAAAAAATCCAGCGTACCCTTACGCACGACATACAGAAACACTGGACAGCTGTTTCGACCTTATTAGGTCACATCAGCTGTGTATACAGTGATCTCCACCAATGGAGATCGAACCAGCGACCACAGAGCCAAAACTCTTCAACTGAACCACAATCTGCATAGCACACAAGTGACGCCAAATTGACAACTCATCGTAATTGTGCGGCCAATTAACCTGAATGTGTCTTGCAAGTTACATCCGTACTCTATACAGAGGACACGGTCACCTCCAACTTCAATTCACAATATAATTCCTCAATTTAAAATAAAATGTACATTTAAACAATAACTTAATTTTTTTTTAAAAATTCGCTTTAACGGAAAAAAGAGGATAAATTTGTTAGTACCTACATTTAATCCTGAATATCATCAACAAGTTTCTTGCTAAAAGTCTTTTCGATAATTGTAGGTTAGTATTAATTTCGGTCTTTACGTGCCTGTCACCAGACAAAGAAATACGCATCTGTGTAATTATTATGATCTCAAGGGCAAAGATATTGATGTACATTTTCTGGTCATGGTAATTCAATACCCAATATAATTCCTTAACTTTAAGAAAATGTAGATCGAAAATCTAGTAGTTTTTAGTTTTGAGTCAAGGGAGTTACATAGCGAAAAGTGAGGACTCCATAAACCATGGAATTGTTGATTACTTCAATTCACAATATAATTCCTCAACTTTAAGAAAATGTAGATCGAAAATCTAGTAGTTTTTAGTTTTGAGTCAAGGGAGTGACATAGCGAAAAGTGAGGACTCCATAAACCATCGAATTGTTGATTATTTAATGCCAAATCCATTTTTATGCATATAAACAGTACTATTTCAAACAATTCCGGCTGTAGCTGTTCTTTTGAACCTGAAATCATAAAAAATTAGTCAGTCGTCTCATAAGATGTATAGCAATAACATACTGAATTTTCAAGAGTCTACAACAATTTTAAATGCCAGTACAAAAAAGTCTGGAAACTTATTGAATGCACCACGTATATGTATAAAGAGGATTTGGCATTAAATAACCAACAATAATTGATATGCCATAAAGCCCAACCAAACCAAATCATATATATTTAATGTATATGTATAAAGAGGATTTGGTATTAAATAACCTTCAATGGTTGATATGCCATAAAACCCAACCAAACCAAACCAAAAAGAAAGAGATAGTTCTGCTCTACTAATTATTTTGCGTGACTTAGAATAGCCTTGGCGTATTTTTCAAACAACTCAATTCAGCATGAGTACAGTTTCAAAGTCAAAACACAGTTCTATTTCAAGCAATTCAGTTTAGCATAAGTATACAGTTTCAATATCAAAACACAGTTCTATTTCAAACAATTCAGTTTAGTATAAATATAGTTATTTATTTACGCAGTTATATGTTAAAATAGTTCTATTTCAAACAATTCAATTTAGCATAACTAGTTCTATTTGACCTATGAATAGGAACCTATCAGGTGCTACCATTCCAAGCCAGAGAAGACCTGGAAGTGATGGCAATGAAGGAGTACTCCGCATTCCCCCAAGCTCCAGCACTACTGGAGCCTTATCATCAGATTGTTTAGTGTCATATCCAGGACACTCGTTGGAGAGGGTCTTGCGCATCTGCAGAGAAAGCAATCGGAGTATTCTACTGCCCCAGCAGATTAGGCAATATACGGAAAGGTTAAAATTTGAATAATTACCCCAAAGTGGTCAACTTGGGGTAAATATTTGGATTTTAGCCCTGTCATATAAGTCGTTTTGGAGAGTTTCTCAGGCTTATAAGGTCAACTATCTTCTGCTTCTTTTCTTCGTCAGTTCGAAGCCGAAGAAAAGAAGCAGAAGATAGTTGACCTTATAAGCCTGAGAAACTCTCCAAAACGACTTATACGACAGGGCTAAAATCCAAATATTTACCCCAAGTTGACCACTTTGCATAGTTTGGAACGAGCAGCAGCAAGCATAGGCCTCTATGTTAATGCACACAAAACGGAAAACATGTGCTATAACCAAACGGGGGACATCTCCACTCTAGAAGGAACCCCTCTTAAACTAGTAGACAAATTCACGTACCTAGGAAGCAGCGTCGAATCAACCGAAAAGGACATCGACACGAGGTTAACGAAAGCATGGACAGCTATCAATAGGCTATCGATTATATGGAAATCAGACCTAACCGATAAAATGAAACGCAGCTTCTTCCAGGCAGCGGTCACATCGATACTGCGATATGGATGCACTACATGGACGCTAACAAAACGGCTGGAGAAGAAACTAGATGGCAATTACACAAGAATGCTGCGTGCAATCCTGAACAAGTCCTGGCAGCAACACCCCACAAGACACCAACTGTACGGCCACCTGCCCCCTATCACGAAAACTATTCAAGTTAGACGAACCAGACATGCAGGACACTGCTGGAGAAGCAGAGATGAACTCATAAGAGATGTACTCTTATGGATCCCCACACATGGCCGCGCAAAAGCAGGACGACCAGCTCGAACGTACATTCAGCAGCTATGTGAGGATACAGGGTGTTGTCCTGAAGACATACCTAGGGCGATGAACGATAGGGAGGAGTGGCAAGAGAGGGTCAGGGATATCCGTGCTACCAGCACGATATGATGATGATGATGTTAAGGTCAACTAATACCTCGTGATTTATGGTATGTTCTAAAACAAAAAAATTACGCAGCACTTAATGCAAACAAAGAGACATGTTTACGAAGAGAAACAAAATTGTAAACAAACACATGTTCCAGCGTCTATTTCTCAGCCAGCTATGTCGGCTGGGCTGTAGAGTACACCGACTGCATTTCTTTAGAGAAGTAAGATACCCAATGAGTATCCTGGATATGACATTATGCCATGTGATGGTGACGCGCCAATAATGCTAGAGCTTTGGGGAATATGGAGTACCCCTTCATTGCTATTGCTTCCAGGTCCACTCTTGCCTGGACTCGTAGCACCTGATAAGGTCGTATCTATAGATTAAAACGAACATTTATACTGTGTGCAAACAAATGACTTATGATATTTACCCAACCCCTCCGCTCGGGTAGGATATGACACAAGGTCAATTTTCTTAAGCGGAGTTTAACAGGTTTGAATTCAGAGTTTTCCTTCTCCTAGACTAGTTGCCTTGCCAAGGCTGAAGAACCTAGTCTGCCCTACTATTTACCCATAGCTGGAGGGAGAATACTTGGATTCATACCTTTCCCAAGGGTATTAGTGCAATGTGAAATGCAATCAGTCCAGGATTTGAACTCGTGTCGCCGTGTCCAATTCCTGCGACGATAACCATTACACCACGGGCACCTCCAAAACACCACGGGCACAAACAAATGACTTATGCTAAATCGAATTGTTAGAAATAGAACTGTTTGACTATTTAACTGTGTAAACAAATGATTGGTGTTTAATAGAATTGTTGGTTATACATAACAGTACTTGAGACAATTTAATAATATGATAACGAATGGGTAATTTTGAATAGAATTATTAGTACTGATTAGCAATACATGGACCAGTCCGTTGACCAATGGCCCGGGAGACCGTGGTTCAATTCCGGCTCGAGTCATACCAAAGACTTAAAAAATGGTACTTGATGCCTCTTGCTTGACATCCTGCCTTAAATGGTATGGACCAAGGGTAAAGTGGAGCAATCCCAGGAAAGGCGAAGCACCCTTCCCTACACCTTGGTGTAGTAGCTATTGAAAAGGGAGCTATCGGGTCACTCTCGACTAAGGTCACCATCTTTACTTTTTTTGAGCAATACTTAAAACTTTTTAACAAATTGAATTGTTAGTGTTACATGGCGATGCTTGAAACCATTTAACTATTAACTACGTACAAATAAAACTATTTATATTAGATAGCTATATTTAAAAGTGAGTGAAAATAAATGATTAATACAAAATAGAAGTATTCGTGCAAGAAAATTTGAAACCATTTAACTGTGTGCAAACAATACTAAATCTTGTGGATAATCAAAATAGCTCTGACTTATTTAAAAAAATAAGATTACCTACAAACTATTAACTTACAAATCATATATAAGAAAGTAAAGTTGGCGACTGTAGTTTAGGGTTACCCGAAGGCTCCCTTTTCGATAGCTACTACACCGAGGTGTAGGGGAGGGCGCTACTGCTTTCCTTGGATTGCTCCAATTTACCTTGACCCGTACCTTATAATATCGAGTGTTAAGCAAGGTGGGATCAAGTACTATTTTTTGAGTCTTTGGTATTGGCGAACGCTCTAACCATTATGCCAATGTCCGGTAAATCATATATGCAAACAATTTAACTTTAGGAAAACTAATGATGGGGGTGTCCTCGTGGTGTAATGGTTAAAGCGATGGACTGCGGAATCGTAGTAAGCGAGTTCGAATTCCAGTCGCGCTATTACGTTCCCTTTGGGACAAATGCCCTTGGGAAAGGTATGAACCTCCTTATCCTCCCAGCTATTAAATAGCAACACTGCTGTTCTTCTAGAATGATGGATTTGGCATTAAATAACCTATAAAGGTTGATATGCCATTAAAACAAAGAAACCGAAAACAAATAAGTTCTAGCTCCTTTAAAAATGTTATCTAAAGATTATGCTTTTAAAAATCTTATATTCTTATGTATAAAGACGATTAGGCATTAAATATCCTAAAAGAGTTGATATGCCATAAAACCTAACTTGAACCAAACCAAACCAAGCTTATTTCTTTGTAGCAGCACAAAATAAAAATTGTTTGTTATTCCTTAGTTTGTATCATAGATATAACTTACATTTAGTCACATCACCCTGAATCTGGTGATGTACATCGCCGGAAAAAGATTTATTTTTCAGTTCTTGTCTATGACAAACACTTTTAACTTTTACGGTTGAAAATACGACGAAAAGTGCGTGTTATACACAAATGATAATGTATGCTGTCTTTTTAGTATCTGTTAATAAGTTATGCAAATATTTCTAATGAAAAATGATGGCCATATGTAGATACGACTATCATTTTAATATCTGCTTGGCCCCCTGATATCTCTCCACTTCTTTCTTTAACCAATCTCTTATTTCTTATGTATAATACGCACCACCAACTTTTACGCTTAAAAATCTGGACAAAAGTGTGTATTAGAATAAGTTCGCTTAATTTGATCCTCATTTTTACTAAAATCACTACCGCAATTATTCGTGTATAATACGGCCTTTTTCAGATTAAAAAACAAATGAGAATTAAATATTAAAGATAAAATTTTTAAAACAGAGTAAAAAAAAAAAAAATTAAAGGAAAACAAGTAAATAGGGTTCAGCTCGAAATTATCAGACGGTTGCAATGACAGACTCCAGAGGAAGAAAGGGTTTACCGGCCAAAACATTGCAGTCATAACTATCAAAATAAAGATATTATTTCGATTCCATAAGTATGTAATAATGATAATTCCTCAGATCAGAAATTTGTATATGAATTCCAAACATTGGACACCAGCAACCACCAAGATAAATGAATCCAACGCTAAAAGAAAATTAGAGGATAGATGGCTGAAACGTCGAAAAAACAAAATAAAATCTAAAAAAATAAAAATACAAGCAAAATTAAAAAAACAACAAACAAACGAAAGAAATTGTCTAATTAGCAAAAAATATGACGTACAATTCGCTGGTGAAAAAAGTAAAAAGGATCGACTGATTTATTTCAACGGCATATCAATCCGCTAAGGGTTATTTTATGCCAAGAGGTTAAGGAATTACAGTTTGGTTTCTTTGTTTATCATCCTTCGTTGGTTATATAATGCCAAAGCCATCTTTCTAGAAGAATAGTAGTGGTACTATTTAACCCATAGTATTTGTCCTAAAGTGAACGTAATATCGCGACTGGAGTTTGAACTCGCTACTACGATTCCGCACTCCATCGTTTTAACTATTGCACCGCGAGGACACCCCAATAAGGAATTATGTTCACAGTGCGTTCATATTCAAATGTTTTATGTCGCTGTTTTAATCTTTTTTTTGCACACGGTCCTGTCGAATACGAATAATTTATAAACATACTTATTTAACTAATAAATGGAATCCTAAAGGCGCCTCTGGTGGTGTAATGGTTAGCAAGCTCGGCTAGCAAACCTACACGAGTGAGTTCGATTCTCATTGGGTGCCCCTTTCATATGGCCTTGTGCCACATCTAAGCAAAAAAAAAAGCTTAGTAAATTTCCAATGAATGGAATCCTAAAAGGTACTAACACTTCGGTTCAGAGTGGATCTGGGAGTAATGACGTTGAAAGTGTACTCCTTACTTCCTCGATCTTTAGAACTGGCTCCTCACTATCAGATGCAGTTTAGTATCATACCCAGGACAGATTTTTTTAGAGAGTCAGTCTCTCTGCTGGGAAACAAATAAGTTGTATTGCCAAATATGGCCAGATAATATATAGTATAGCCAAATACGACCAAATAAATAAGTTGTATGGCCAAATACGGCCAGATAATCAACCAACCAATCAAAGAAGCCAAATAAATATATTGTATAGCCAAATACGGTCAAACAGATTAGTTGTTGAATCGCTTATGATCAAAGAGTTAAGTGCGATGAAATAAATAAGGTGTATAGTCACTGCAATCCAATAGATAAGTTGTATAGTCAAATACGACCAAATAAGTAACTTGTGCAGCCAAATACAATCAAATAGATAAGCTGTATAGCTAACTATAGTTGAATATCAGCCCAGCATTTAAAAAAAGTCATGGTTTGATTTGGTTTGGTTTGGTGGGTTTTATGGCATATCAACCTTTGTAGGTTATTTAACGCCAAATCCATTTTTATGTAAATAATCTGTTCTATTTAAAACAATTCAGTTTAGCATAAGTACACAGCTTAATTGTCAAAAACATTTATTTCAAACTATTCAAGAAGTTATATGTAACAATTCAGTTAAGAGTAAATACAGTTTTAATGTCGAAAAACAGTTCTATTTTAAATAATTCAGTTAAGCATAAGCACGCAGTTTAAATGTAAGTACGGTTTAATTGTCAAAAACATTTCTATTTCAAGCTATTCAGTTTACTCAAACAAATCAGTTTAGCATAAGTATGCTGTTAGTTCTTTTTAACCCATAGATAGGGTCCTATCAGGTGCTACCACTTCAGGCCAGAGTGGACCTGGGAGCAATAGCAATGAAGGGGTACTCCGCATTCCCCAAAGCTCCAGCACTGCTAGAACCTCACCATCAGATTGTTTAGTGTCATATCCAGGACACTCGTTGGGGGGGGGGTTCTTACCCCTCTGCAGAGAAGCAGTCGGTGTATTCTACAGCCCCATCCGACTGGACAAAAACAAAAGTCAGATAAAGTAAACGTCTATTTAAATCGATCTGGATATCGTGAATAAGATACTTTATGACAGAGAAACTTACAATGTTTTAATAATAAAAGAAATGATCATCTTGTTTGAAGTCATGTCATGTTTCTTAAATCTATTTGGTGAAGGCAGACACCTATCTCCACCCAGCATTCATACTTAAAGTTGAAACCTCCCAGATTTCATTCTCGAGATTATACGACATTCAGACCCCCTCCCTCGTGATATGCAGAGTAGACACTTGCAGGTCCACAGAAACAGGTAACCAAAAGCCTATTGCTTACATGTGTAGACCTTTGCAATATCGATCTGGCTTGACATTCAATCTATTCATTTTATCTTCTTTTGTCGCTGTTTTTGTGCAAAATAATGTTCATGTTCCCACGCGGGTCAGTTGTGATCTGAATGTAATTCGAACGGAAATCGAAACCAGATATGCAATTTCTCCCGTTTCGTGAAGTGAGTGAACCGGTGATAACAACAGAATTTTTACAATGATAGTTGGATAAACATGCTTGTAAGTGACTCCGTTAAACGAGAAACCAGAAACAGTAGATATGAACGGATGGGGACAGGCACACAAATATGTAGATATAAACAAACTGAAACAGATAGATAGATAGATAGATAGATAGATAGATAGATAGATAGAAAAAACTGAAATAGATAGATAGATAGATAGAAAGAAAGAAAGAAAGAAAAAACTGAGATAGATAGTGAGATAGATAGAAAGAAAGAAAGAAAAAACTGAGATAGATAGAGAGATAGATAGATAGATAGAAAGAAAAAAACTGAGATAGATAGATAGATAGAAAGAAAGAAAGAAAAACTGAGATAGATAGATAGATAGATAGATAGAAAGAAAGAAAAAACTGAGATAGATAGATAGATAGATAGAAAGAAAGAAAGAAAAACTGAGAGAGATAGATAGATAGATAGATAGAAAGAAAGAAAAAACTGAGATAGATAGATAGATAGATAGAAAGAAAGAAAGAAAAACTCAGATAGATAGATAGATAGATAGATAGATAGATAGATAGATAGATAGATAGAAAGAAAAAACTTAGATAGATAGAAAGAAAGAAAGAAAGAAAGAAAGAAAGAAAGAAAAACTGAGATAGATAGATAGATAGATAGATATGAACAGACAGATAGATAGATAGATAGAACCAGATTAAAATAGAGAGGATCAAATGGAAAGAGATTGATAGATATGTTTGTAGGTATGTTGAAACAGAATGATAGATAGAAATGAACATTTAAGAGGGTCGTTAAAAAAAGAATGAAAAGCAATTTTCAGTTCAACTAAGACTCAATGTGAATCGAAAAAAGCCGCTGGTATAGGGTAATTCTTTCGTTTTTTATTCATTGCAATCGTTGTTTAACAACACAATGTATCACTAAATAAAGTCGAATGAACATTCCCACTTGTCCCATATATTCAACTGACCAGCGAAAGATGCATTTGTTTTGTAAATTTTATTCGTCGTTTCACTGAAATATATGTTGTATTTGTGAAACATTACCTTTTCGTTCTCTCTTTCTGGTTTGGTTTGGTTGGGTTTTATGGCATATCAACCATTGTAGGTTATTTAATGCCAAATCTTCTTTATACATATATATGCTTGATTGGGTTGGTTTTTATGGCACATCAACCATTGTAGGTTATTTAATGCCAGAAATTCTTATACATACATAAGTGTTTGATTGGGTTTGGTCTTATGGCATATCAACCATTGTGGGTCATTTAATGTCAAAAATTCTTTATACATATATATGTGTTTGGTTGGGTTGGGTTTTATGGCATATCAACCATTGTAGGTTATTTAATGCCAAATCCTCTTTATACATATATATGTGTTTGATCGGGTTGAGTTTTATGGCATATCAAACATTGTAGGCTATTTAAGACCAAATTCTCTTTATACATATAGAAAATTTCATTGGAATCTGTTCATTGACAGATTTCTACGATAATTTGCAAGATCATTATATTTACCAACCCCTCCATTCGGGCAGGATATGACACATGGTCATTTTTTAAGCGGAGTTTAACAGGTTTGAATTCAGAGTTTTCCTTCTCCTAGACTAGTTGTCTCACCAAGGCTGAAGAACCTAGTCCGTCCTACTATTTACCCATAACTGGAGGGAGAATAATTGGATTCATACCTTTCCCAAGGGTATTAGTGCAATGTGAAATGCAATCAGTCTCATCCAGGATTTGAACTCGTATCACCGTGTCCATTTCCTGCGAGGATAACCATTACACCACGGGCACCTCAAATTTGCAAGATTATCGTCAGTGAGGATGCAAAATAAAGAGCAGATAATTCGTGGTCGGCAAGATTAAAGGAAAGTAAATGACCGGTTTTTCATTTTCAAATAGACAGTAAATTTGCGTTTGATTAAATAAAAAACAAACAAATTCAATTCAAATATGATAAAATCATCTGAGTAGCAACAACGATGTAGTAGTATTGATATTCAATTACTTTATTCAGTTTCAAGCGCGAATACAGGTATTAGTCCGTCTCCCCAGCAAGACAAAGTATGGCACAACACCATTTTTTATTGTGGGAGCCGGGCACGAACAGAAGCTCATGCGCGGTGGATTCAAAAATACCTTTCCTCCGTCGGTATTTCCCTAAAAAGGGGCGCCTCAGGTGCCAGGCTATAAACAGAACCCTACAAGTAGGTGAAAGCCTTGAGGGACGGAAGTGACGTACTCACAGTACTTCACTAGTACATACAAGCAAAAATACCAAGCTCTCTTTTACTAGTTGTAAGTTACACAGCTTTTTACTTCTATGGGACACTCACTGAGGCTCGAACTCACTTGTGAAGGTTTGCTAGTCTAGCTCGCTAACTTTGACACTATCAGTGGCGCCTGGACTAGGTTCTTTTATATTATCGGAGGAGGTAGCTTCTGAAGTTCAATGCTTGCTTATAGAACCTCCCATTATTTAATGGGATGGCCCATTTTTTTTTTTTTTTTTTTTTACAAATAAAGAATTTCCTCGACTTTATTGGGTCAGGGAAATTAATTATTTGTAAAAAAGAATTTTTTCTTTAATTTTTCTAAGCACGACCAGTCACAAGGGTTATAATTTACGAAGCTCTTTGCTTCGATGTAGCACAAGGCCGATTAAATAAGGCACCCAATGAGACTCGAACTCATTCTTGCAGGTTTGCTAGTCAAGCTTGCTAACCATTACACTACCCGAGGTGCCCACCATTCACAAGGGTTGATGAATGAATAAATAGATAAAAGTTGGGTTTGGTTTGTTGGGTTTTATGGCATATCAACCTTTGTAGGTTATTCAACGCCAAATACATTTTTATGTAAATAAAAAAAAATACAGAAAGACAATAAAAATCAAAAACTCCACAAAAAAACAATACTAAGTAAACAACACAAAAACAAAGAAACAAAACAATCAGAGAGCCACAATACAAAAAACAATAAAAAAAAACAATAGAAAAAGAGATACAAAAACCAAAGAGAAACAGTACAAAAACAATACCCCGCCCAAAAGGAACAATACAAAAAACAATAGAAACACACACACACACACACACACACACACACATACACACACACACACACACACACACACACACACACACACACATACAAAACAAAATAAAACAAACAAAACTATACAAAACCACCCAAAAAGCAACAATACAAAATACAATAGAAACACACACACACACACACACACACACACACACACACACACACACACACACACACACACACACACAAAACAAAATAAAACAAACAAAACAATGCAAATAAAATATAAAAATACCAAAGAAAACACAAACAAAAACCAATATTTGATCTTCAAACCACTCACCTGTATGTATTCGTGTGTGTCGCTTGAGGTCAAAGGTATCGTTAAAGCCTTTACCACAGTATGAACACAGGTATTGTTTGATGTTGCTATGGGATTTGATGTGTCTATTCAACAGTCGTTGGGTATGGAAGGTTTTAGCACAGATACTACAACGGAACCTCTCATCAGTCGTCTTTTCACCTGTTCAAGTAAAAAGGAATAATTTGAGATACATGTATTTGCCAACCACCCCCATGGACACTATGTGACTTAAGGTAATGAATTTTAGTAAAGTTAGAATTCACTTTTCTTTCATCTAGACTAGTTGCCCAACCAAGGCTAAAATACCCAGTGTACCTTAGAATACTAGTAGGGGAGATAACTGTTGGATTCATGTCTTTTCAAAGGCAGTAGTAGGAAATGAAACTCATACAACTTCGTTCAGGTTTTGAACTCGTGTCACCAATTAAATTTTCTACGACGAGAACCGTTACGCTAAGCGCGCCTCGTATTGTGGTGGTTGTTAATGGGTAAAAAAAGCAATTGGCGGCTTGAATCATGGCGGAAGCAGAATGAAAAATATGCCAGGGTCATTGTAAGTCATACAACATAATTAGTGGAGCAGAACTATCTCTTTCTTTCTGGTTTGGTTTGGTTGGGTTTTGTGGCATATCAACCATTGTAGGTTATTTAATACCAAATCCTCTTTATACATATACATTAGATATATATGATTTGGTTAGGTTGGGCTTTATGGCATATCTATTATTGTTGGTTATTTAATGCTAAATCCTCTTTATACAGATACGTGGTGCTTTCAATAAGTTTCCAGACTTTTTTGTACAGGCATTTAAAATTGTCGTAGACACTTGAGAATTCAGTATGTTATTGGTATACATCTTATGAGATGACTGACCAATTTTTATGATTTCAGGTTCAAATGAACAGCTACAGCAGGAATTGAAATACACCCTACTAGAGCCTGATTGTCACAGCTGGTGAATTACAAAAATGCAGTCTGGACGTGAGGTCACTTTAGAACAACGATATGCAATAAAATTGTGTTTTAAACTTGGAAAAAATGCCACATAAACGTATGGAATGCTTCAGGTTGCTTTTGGAGCATCTTGCATAAATTGAGCATCAGTTTTTGAGTGGCATAAGAGATTCAAGGAAGGCAGGGAATCCGTGAGGGATAATGAGAGGTGTGGGAGGTGTAAGGAAGTCAATTCACCAGAGTTGATTGGCCAAAGGGTTTGGGTTAGGGTTACTATGCTGAGGTTTTTCAGGGAGTTCAGGAAGAAATTCTGTCGGAAGAGGCCAGCACTCTTCAAATCGGATCAGTGGCATTTCCAGCTGGACAATGCACCAGTTCACAACTCCATCCTTGTTACAGACTATTTGACCAAGATGGGCATCAAGACAGGTCCCCACCGTCCCTATAGTCCAGACCTTGCTCCCGGTGACTTTTCGTTATTCCCTAAGCTCATAGGCTGTCGTTATGAGACAATTGAGATGAAAGAGGCTGTGATGAAGGTAATTGACACGCTCACACCAGAGGACTTTCATGGGGCCTTCCAGAAGTTGTTGGAACGGTAAAAGTGCATTGCAGGCAGAGGAGATTACTTCGAAGGGGACTAGAGTTTCATGTGTGTACTATCAATAAAAGTGCCCATACGAAAAAAGTCTAAAAACTTATTTAATGATCCTCGTATATCGGTTTGGTTTGACTGGGTTTTATCACACATCAACCATTGTAGGTTATTTAATGCCAAATCCTCTTTATACACATATATTAACTATATCTGATTTGGTTAGGTTGGGTTTTATGGCATATCAGCCATTGTAAGTTATTTAATGCCAAATCCTCTTTATACACACATATTAAATATATCTGATTTGGTTAGGTTGGGTTTTATGGCATATCAGCCATTGTAAGTTATTTAATGCCAAATCCTCTTTATACACATATATTAAATATATCTGATTTGGTTTGATTAGGTTTTATGGCATATCAGCCATTGTAGGTTATTTAATGCCAAACCCTCCTTATACACATATATTAGATATATCTGATTTGGTTTGGTTGGGTTTTATGGCATATCAGCCATTTTAGGTTATTTAATGCCAAATCCTCTTTATACACATATGTTAGATATATACGATTTGGTTTGGTTGGGTTTTATGGAATATCAGCCATGGTAGGTTATTTAAGGGCAAATCCTCTTCATACATATATATTAAATATATCTGATTTGGTTTGGTTGGGTTTTATAGCATATCAACTATTGTTGGTTATTTAGCGAGAGATGTTGTTATTTCTTTTTAGTGAAAAAAAATGCATTCTTGTGCTTGTTTGTTATTCCCTCGCTAATTGTCGTTAGATATAGAGGAGAGAGAGAAGTACAATGTCGAAATGTTTTATGAGGATTTTTAATGGCAGCATGGAATAAAGGGTTTATGTTTACGCTGTAAGTCTCGTAGGAAGGAAAGAAGTAAGGAAACGAAAGGAAGTTATGAGAGAGCGGAGAAAGCATTTTAGCTGCTAAATGCCTGAGCGAAAAGTGCATTGCTGTTTGAGGATAGAAACGTTGAAGTCACCGCCAATTTGTGGTTCTGGTTGTTTCGGGGAGAAGCGTGAATGTCTCAAGAAAATGTTGCCCAGTGAAGAAGTAGCTAGGTGTCGGAGCGAAATTTTGCATCGCAGTCGACATAGCCAATTTTGGGGGTGACGTAAAGTTGTTCCTGTGTATGGCGTATTGAATTCTGCACTGAACGAAGTTGTCCAGCCAAAGAGGGTGTTTGACGGCTTCCCCAATTTGTGCTGCCCAGAAGGATGGTCCGGGTGAATAGGATAAGTCATCCCGATTGGGTGAAATTATGCGTCGACTCTAACGGTCGAATTAAATTACGCGCCAAACAAAAATACGAAATTCTTTCTGCTAGTTATTTAATGTCAAATCCTCTTTACATATTAAATATATATGATTTGTAAACACATTTTATAGATAACATTTTTAAACGACCCTGAGCTCATTTTCTGCACACGGTTACATAGTTTCAAGTATTTCTATCTAATAAGAATAATTCTATTTATAATTAATCATTTGGTGGCACAAAGTTAAGTAGATTCACGTATCAGTATGTAACAGTAACAATTTAACATCTATCATTTGTTTGCACACATGTAAATGGATATACAATTATGATTTGTCAGTGAATAGTTTGAAGGTACTTACATTTTTAAATGCGTTAGACCTAGTTTGTTTGCACATTCGTATAGCTATTATTTTTATACAGTTAAATAGTTTCAATTGTTGCTAGCTAACATTCTATTTAATATTAATTATTTGTTTGCACACAGTTTAATGTTTTCAAGTATTGCTATGTATCACTAACAATTCAATTAAACAACTGTCATTTGTTTGCGCACAGTTTAAATGTTAAACAGTCCTATTTGACCCATAGGATCTATCAGGTTCTACTACTCCGGGTCAGATTGCCCAGTCGGCTGGGCTGATGAATACACTGACTGCACCTCTGCAGAGGGGTAAGATTCCCCCCATGAGGGTCCTGGATATGACACTAAACAGTCTGATGGTGAGGTTCCAGTAATGCTGGGGCCTTGGGGATTACGGAGTACCCCTTCATTGCCATTGCTCCCCGGTCCACTTTGGCCTGGACTAGTAGCACCTGATAGGGCCCAATCTATGGGTTAAATAGAATTAACAGCATACTTTTGCTAAACTGAATTGTTTGATTAAACTGAATAGCTTGAAATAGAAATGTTTTTGACAATTAAACCGTACTTACATGTAAACTGCGTGCTTATGCTAAACAGAATTATTCCAAATAGAACTGTTTTTTGACATTGCAACTCTATTTACACTAAACTGAATTATTTAACATAGAACTGTTTTGACATGTAACTGTGTCTAAAAAAATCTGTACTTATACTAAAATGAATTAGCTGAATTAGAACTCTTGACTAAACTGAATAGCTCGAAATAGAAATGTTTTTTCACAATTAAGCTGTACTTATGTTTAAATTGCATGTTTATGCTAAACTGAAATATTTGAAATTGAACTCTTTTTGACACTGAAACTAAACTGAATTGTTATATATAACTGCTTGAATAGTTTGAAATAGAAATGTTTTTGACGATTAAACTATGTACTCATGCTAAACTGAATTTAAAAAAATAGAACTTACTATTTACATAAAAATGGATTTGGCGTTAAATAACCTACAAACGTTGATATGTCATAAAACCCAACAAACCAAACTAAACCACTCCGGGTCAGACTGGACATGGGAGCAATGGCAATGAAGGGATACTCCATATTTCTCAAAGCACATGGACTGGAGTCTGAGCATCAGATTGTTTAGTGTTATATGTAGAACACATGTTGGAGAGGGGGAGGTCATACCACGCTAGAGAGATGCAGTCTGTCTATTATACAGCTCGAGCCGACTGGGTTGTTTCTTTTTCGGTCTTTTCCCCTGATTCTCTTAATATTCTATCTGTATGCATATGTGTGTGTGTGTGTGTGTGTGTGTGTGTGTGAGAGAGAGAGAGAGAGAGAGAGAGATTACGTTTCACGTACAAATGACCATTACTTCACAAAGGCATGTATTTGTCTCATCATTTGATCTCTAAATAAAAATACTTGTCACTGGCATGTCATAATGTTAGACAGAGGCGTGAATGGATGAGTCAGCACAAGGACAAACAATTATACCATTATGTGATTTAATTTAATATTAAAAATTTTCGATTCATTATGGAGATCTTGTACACTTACTTCACACTGGAATTTTACGGAAACGTTTAAACAATAATTTGTAATTTTTCTGAAAATTCCAAGCTTACATCATTGAATTAACAGTTCGTTTCAAGAAAGTCATGAATACCATATTTACCAACACCTCCGCTCGGGCAAGATATGACACAAGGTCAATTTTTAAGCGAAGTTTAACAGGTTTGAATTCAGAGTTTTCCTTCTCCTAGACTAGTTGCCCCACCATGGCTGAAGAACCTAGTCTGCCCTACTATTTACCCATAGCTGGAGGGAGAATAATTAGATTCATACCTTTCCCAAGGGTATTAGTGCTATGTGAAATGCATTCAGTCTCGTCCAGGATTTGAACTCGAGTCGCCGCATCCATTTCCGACGACGATAACCATTACACTACAGGAACCTCCTAATGAGTCATGAATACAATAAAGAATTATATGAAGAGGCTGCATCTTGATAGGGTATACCAACGATGTGACGGAAAACCAACAAAATAGGGAGGCAATGTAAAATACTACTTGAACTTTCTGGGTCAGTGGTAATGATGGTTTAATCCCGAAACCTGCGATTTTCTTTTGCTGCATTTGTATAAAATTACTATTACAACTTAAGCTACATATTCATTTCATTTTTTAGTTGCTCGCATGGTTGGTGAGGCTGTAGTTGATGACATAAATCTTACAATGAAATGAGAAATAATTACTCTCATTTTTTTTTTGTTCCGTGTTGATTTTGGCACAATAATTTCTCTTATTAAATTATCACTAGTGCTGCCTTCCTGGTTTGAACCCTCGTTGCCATTATTATCTTATTTGAAAATCTGAAGTGTTTCTTTTTTCCTGATTCACCCGCTGGAGATTTGCTCTTTTAATATTTATTTCTGATGTAAAACTTCTTCTTAACCACAATGAATTATGTACAATGACTATGTAATCAGTGGGGGTGTCCTCGTGGTGTAATTGTTAAAGCGATGGACTGCGGAATCGTAGTACGCGAGTTCGTACTCCAGTCGCGCTATTACTTTCACTTTCGGGCAAATAGCCTTGGGAAAGGTATGAACCCCCTTATCCTCCCAGCTATGGGTTAAATAGTACCCCTACTGTTCTTCTAGGAGAACGGCTTTGGCATTAAATAACCTAAAAAGAGTTAAAGAAACCAAACTATGTAATCAGTACAATGTACAAAGTTGGAGGTGCCCGTGGTGTAACGGTTATCGTCGCAGGAAATGGATACGGCGCCACGAGTTCAAATCCTGGACGAGACTGATTGCATTTCATATAGCACTAATACCCTTGGGAAAGGAATGAATCCAATTATTCTCCCTAGCTATGGGTAAATAGTAGGGCAGACTTGGTTCTTCAGCCTTGGAGAGGCAACTAGTCTAGAAGAAGGAAAACTCTGAATTCAAACCTGTTAAACTCTGCTTAAAAAATTGACCTTGATACCTTGTGTCATATCCTGTCCGAGCGGAGGGGTTGGGTAAATATGATCAGTGCAATGTACAATGAGTAAGTATTATATAAGAATAATGTGATTTTCTTAAAACTATATTGTAAAATCCATATTGTAATTTCTTAAAACAATATTGTAAAATGTATATTGTTAAACGAAAAACATGCACAAAATATGAGTCAACGGAATTAAGAGTGCCGGACTAGAGAGTGTCGGATTGAAGAGTACTAGACAGGATAGTTGAGGATGGAAAAGTGCTTGATTGAAGTGTCGTACTAGAGAGTGCCGGATTGTAGAGTGTTCAATTAGGAAGTTCCGGATTTGAGAGTATCGGATTGGAAAGTGGTAGATTGGAGTGCCGGACTCGAGAGTTCCCGATTGGAGAGTGTCACGCAGGAGAATGCCGTATTGGAGAATACCAGATTAGAAAGTTTCGAACTGGTAAGTACCAGATGGGAGAGTGCAGTGTAAGAAAGTGCGAGATTGTCGGACAATAGAGTGCCGAATTGGAGAGTCCTTGATGGGAGAGGGAAAGACTGGAGAATTCCGGATTACAGAATACCGATTTTGAAAGTTCCGGATTAGAGAGTACCGGATGATACAATGCAGGATTAGAAAATGCAAGATTGGAAAGTGTCGGTTGGGAGAGTGCAGTACAGTAGAATGCAGAATTGGAAAATGGTGGATTGGAGAATACCGGATAAAAAAGAAGTACCGGATTGGAGGGTCGAATTCGGGAGTAACGAGTTACAGAGGTACAATCGTAGAAATAAGAAGTAAAATAAACAAAACAAAAAAAAAATGTAAAAAGAAAGAAAATAAGTTCTAACGATACTTACTAAATTTACTTGCTGTTGAATTTAGGTCCAGTCGTGCCGATGACAAGAGTGGATTTCTAAAACCGTTTCCACCGTTAACAAGTTCCACCTCAAAAAATTGGGTTTCCTGAAACAGGGTTTAAAAATAAACAACTTGAAATTATTTGTTAGGCGGCCGTTAAGCCCTGCATGAAGTCATTTTCGATTTATAAAATTTTTATTGGGTTGGTTGGTTGGTTGGTTGTTATTTGCTTGACGTTATGGCATATGAACCTTTGTAGGTTATTGCAAGATCCATTTTTATATAAATAATAAGTTTTATTTCAAACAATTTAGTTTAGCGTAAGTAGCGGTTCATTAGCCAAGTGGGTAGAGTGTTCACTAATGGTCCGGGAGACCTTGGTTCAATCCCAGGTCACGTCATACCAAAGACTTTAAAAATGGTACTTGATACCTCCTTGCTTAACACTCGGCAATAAAAGGTACGTATCGAGAGTAAAGTGGAGCAATCCAGGGAAAAGAGTAGCACCCTCTCCTACACCTCGGTGTAGTAGCTATTGAAAAGGGAGCCTTCTCGTCGCCCACGACTAAGTTTGCCAACTTTACTTTACTTATTTGACTACAGTTTTAATGTCAAAAACAGTTCAATTTTAAACGATTCATTTTAGCAAAAGTACGCAGTTCTATTTGACCCATAGATAGGGCCCTATCAGATGCTACCATTCCGGGCCAGAGTGGACTCGGAAATGATGACAATGAAGGGGTAATCCGTATTTCCCAAATCTCCAGCATTACTAGAACCTCACCGTCAGATTGTTTAGTGTCACATGCAGGACACTCTTTGGAGGGGTGTCTCTTACCCTAAATAGCTTAAAATAGAAATGTTTTTCACAATTAAACCGCACTTACATTTAAACTGCGTGCTCATGATAAACTGAATTATTTGAAATTGAACTGTTTTTGACATTGAGACTGTACTTACACTAAACTGTGAGAAAATTATTTGTGTTAAGGATAATTAGTTGATGTTAAAATTGATTATTCATTTCTGTTTTTATTCCTTGTGATTTTTTTTTACGCCAGCGTCAGCTGATTCTTCTCAGGAGTCTGAACGACAGCAAGTCTCCTCAGATCTCCAGGAATCTTCCCAGTATTCTGGCCGATGTTTGGGTGGTTTCTGCTCGTCGTCTGATTTCCTGCTCTTCCTGCCTTTATCAAGCCTTTGGGGATTGTTCCGAGCGCACCAATTACAATTGGCATCACCGTCACTTTCATGTTCCATAGTTTTTTTTTAGTTCTCTGGCAAGGTCTAACTACTTGTCTATCTTTTCGGTTTCTTTAATTTTCACTCTGTCGTCCACCGGGACGGCAAAGTCTACTATTCGGTAGGTTCTTTTGTTTCTTGGTTAATTATCAGGAGTTTGGTCTTCTGGTCGGGATTTGGTGATCCCAGATAATTTACCGTGTCCCCCTTTTTTTAGGACAGATTCTGGTTTGTGCATATTATTATCAATATTTACTCCTTTTCGAGTTTTTCACACCAGCGTTAGCCGATGGTTTCTCACTGGAGTTTGCGTGATAGCAAGTCTCCTTAAGTCTCCAGGACTCTTCTCAGTAATCTGGCCGATCTCAGTAATGCTGTAGTTTGGATGATTTCCACTCGTCCTCTTATTTCCAAGTCCTCCAGTCCTTGTACAAATCCTTTCGTGATGGTACCAAGAGCACCAATTGAAATTTGTATTACCGTTACTTTCATGTTCCACAGTTTTTTTTTTCAGTACTCTAGCAAGGTCCATGTACTTATAATTCTTTTCGCTTTCTTTCAGTTTTACTCTGTAGTCAGCCACGATAGCAAAGTCTACTATACATCAAGATCTCTTTTGTTAATTATCTCTAGGTCAGGTCTTTTGGCTGGGATTAATAGAACTATTTGTATCGTACAATCTCAGATAATTTTGTGATTCATTCTCAAGGACTGATTCTAGTTTGTCTTTGATTAGAATTATTTTGAGATGAGGCTTCTTAATCTGAGAACTAATTTTTTTTTTTTTAATTTTATTTATTGCAGACTTTTTGTCCTCATCTTGGTAGCTTTTGTGTTGTTTCTTCTTCACTACGTTTCGGCCAAATTTCACCTCTGACCTTCTTCTTCTTTAACCGCGACATCAGATAGGAATGCTGAGTCTTGTAACCGTATCCCCAGTAATTACTGCCTCCCATTGTTGTTGTCTATCACACCACGTGGCGCAGCGGATAGAGGCGTTAAGTCTTTACGGTTCCAGGTGAGCATTGTCAGAAGATAGCGGTTTCAATTCCTACCCAAGCCGCCCAGAGGTTTACTTGACCCCCCCCAAAAAAAAACAAAACAAAACAAAAAAAAAATAGATAGACAACAACGATGGAAGGCAGTAATTACTGGGGATACGGTTACAAGACTCAGCATTACTATCTGAGTTCGCGGTTAATCACCTGAAGAACTACCAAGATGAGGACAAAAAGTCCACAAAAAAAAAAATTTTAATTCTCTAATTCTAGTTTGTACGTATACTATTTGTTAGTAGAGATGAATTTCAATTTCTTGAACTATTCCCAGTGGATCGCCTTCCCCACTCAGGTGATATTATCATTATTAAATAATTGCTTGAGAAAAGAAGACTTACAAAAAAAAAAAAAACTATAAGGGGTTGAGATGCTATGGACCAAACAATTTTGAAAATGTTATCTTCTTACTTTTTGAGACTATTTTCTTTTTCTAACAAAAAAACAAATTAACTGGAATACAAGTTATAACTGCTTTTGAGGCAGAAAGGAGAGTCAAAATTAAAAAAAGTTATATAAGTAACAATTTATAGCAACAATTTCTATGTCAAATTGATACGTTTGAAAAGTATTTGTATTAGATAGGAATACTTGAAACTACATAACTGTGCTAATTATTTGTGTTAAGAATAGTCACTTGAAGCTATAGTTGTTTACAAGAGATTATTAATATTATTCTTTTACTTCTTGTGAAATTTTCACACTAACGTTTGTTGATCTCAACAATTCTGAAATTGAATGGTTTCCATTCGTCCTCCGATTTCCAACTCTTCCAACCCCCTTACCAAGCCTTTGGGGACCGTTTCAAGTGCTCCAGTTACAATCGGTATCACCGCCACCCTCATGTTCCACAGCTTTTCTAGTTTTCTGGCAAGGTGTAAGTATTTGTTGCTCTTTTTCTTATTTTTGATTTTCACTTTGTGGTCCGATGGGAGGGCAAAGTCCACAATCCATCAAGGTCTCTTTTTTGTTAGTTATCTCTTGGTCTGGTCATCTGGCTAGGATTAGGTGATCCGTTTGTATCTAAAAATCTCAGAGAGTTTTGTTTATCTCATTCTCTTGGGCGGATTCTGGTTTCTGCCTGTACCATTTGTTCATATGATCAAATTGCATTTTTTTGCACAATTCCTAGTGGATCACTTTCCCCCACCCAGTCGTATCTTGTCTTATATTCCCTTTGGCAAGAGTTGGCTACATTAGCTTATTATATGATTCATGGTTTCGTCTTTATCACCATATAACCGATATTTATTATTCTGTCATGTATTATCGATTCTAGCTTTAACATCATCATTATCATCATGTCGCGCTGCAGCACGGATTTCCCTGACCTTCTCTGCTAATGTTTTGTGGAGTGTTGCCTCCAGGACTTGTTCAGTATTGCTCGCAGCATTCTTGCGTAATTGCCGTCAAGCTTTTTCTCCATATGTTTAGTTAGCGTCCATGTAGTGCATCCATATAGCAGTATCGCCACGACTACCGCTTGGAAAAAACTGCGTTTAATTTTATCGGTCTGGTCTGACTTCCATATGACCGATAGCCTATCGATAGCTGTCAATGCCTTTGGAAGTCACGTGTTGATGTTTTTCTCGGTTGATGAGACACTGCTTCCTAGGTAGGTGAACTTGTTCATTAGTTTCAAAGAAGTAACATTTAGTGTGGAGATACCGCTTCTTTGATTAAAGCACAAGTTTGTCCTAATGGTGTTGTTTTGTTTTTTTCTTACTATTAGAAGAGATTCGCTTTTTCTCTTACGTAGCTATATCCAGGTCTTACCGTGTAAGATTTCACCTGTTTGTCGCTTGAAATACCCGTACAGTTATTTGCCATCCCATTTCTGTTTCCTAGTTATTGCTATTCTATTTGTCCTTACGTTGTCCGTTCTGTTATTTTTACTGGCGAGTCCTCTTCCTCCTTCTTTCCTTTACACATGTAGTCTATGTCATCTCTTGGATGTAAGGTCTTGCACATTATCATCAACTTTCTTTCCTCTGGTCCATTTGTCTGAGTTCTTCCTGTGTCCATTTTAAGAATGGCCTCAAGTATCCTACGGGAGCCAGCCCTGGTGTTTATCCCTTTGATGAGGTTTCTGCGATACATTTTGGTTTCAAGTAGTTTTCTAATTCTCCCGAAATACTCTTTTTAAATTTTTTCTTTCATCTCCGCTATTCCAATATTCCCAAGTACTTGTAATTTTCCTTTTCTCCGAGAATTCTGATTTTTTTTCTTGATTTGGTAGTTCTGTTCCTTCCGCCTTTTGCCGTTTTCCGCTTATTATTAGCATGTCACATTTTCTATGTCAAATTCGACCCCTATATTCTGATGGTATTTCCTCACTGCCTATATAGGGGACTATTTGTCGCTGGCTCCCACCAGACACGACTTGACACAAGGTCAAAAGCCCGAAGGCCGATTAAAGTGGGGATAAAGGGGAGGGGAAGGTTGGGAACGAGCCGAGACTCGAACCCTGCTGGTCTATGCTGCTCATCGGCTCACTTGGTGCAATGTGAGCCTGATGAGGCAAGCAGTTTCACGAACCCAAAATTGGGTCCGGGCACGTATGCCGGGTTATGGCTTAAACTAGACAGCAAGGTCTAGTGCCATACATAGGTTTCGAGAAAGTCCGCGGGGACCTCTCTCGACAGAAAATACTATTCCACTGCCTATATAGGGGCTTTCAATTCTTTTTCATTTTTGGCAAACAGTTTGATGCTGTCCATGTACATTAGGTGGTAATTTTTGCGTTTTATGAAGTTTGTATCCGTCTGTGCATTTCCTAAGTAAGTGATTGAGCGATATTACAGCTACTGCAAATAGTAATGGGGATATCGTATCTCCTTGGAATATATCTTACTGGATTTTCACCACAGCTAAACTTTTTCCTCTTTCTGTCATTTCCACTCTCCAGTATTCTCGAGAAACTTTATAACCTTGTCGGATATCTTGTACATTTTTTATTATTCAGCTTTATAGTAGTATATAGTAAGTAAAGCAAAGTTGTCGACAGAAGTCAAGGCGACCAGAAGGCTCGCTTTTCAATAGCTACTATACCGCGGAGTAGGGGGGGGTGCTACTCCTTTCCCTGAATTGCTCCACTTTACCCTTGATACGTACCTTGTATTGTTAAGTGTTAAGCAAGAGGGTATCAAGTACCATTTTTTAAGTTTTTGGTATGACGCGACCTGGGATTGAACCCAAGTCTTCCGGACCATTGGCGAACGCCTTTTTGTGGTCAATCTACGCTATATCTAAATTTTTTTGTTTCGTCTTGCTCTCTTTGATGACGCATTGATCAATGGATTGTAAATGTCCTGTTCCTCTTGTTCCCGTGTGGTATCCTCTCTGTTCTTCAAAGGAACAGTGCACGGTTTATTAGCAGACAGTAAATCTCCCTAATTTTTGCTGTTAGCATTTTCCGCATCATCAGTAGGTACTTTATGGGTCTGTAGTTATTGGGGGGGGGTTCTTTTTTGGTTTATTTTTTGATCAGAGATCTTTTCTTTGGTCATTCTATATATACTGTTTCTTCTAAACATCTATTGATTTCGAGGTGGATGTCCTCGTGGTGTAATGGTTAAAGCGATGGACTGCTGAATCGTAGTACGCGAGTTCGTACTCCAGTCGCGCTATTACGTTCACTTTCGGACAAATACCCTTGGGAAAGGTATGAACCCCCTTATCCTCCCAGCTTTGGGTTAAATAGTACCACAAGGGGGTGTCCTCGTGGTGTAATGGTTAAAGCGATGGACTGCGGATTCGTAGTACGCGAGTTCGTACTCCAGTCGCGCTATTACTTTCACTTTCGGACAAATACCCTTGGGAAAGGTATGAACCCCCTTATCCTCCCAGCTTTGGGTTAAATAGTACCACAATGGGGTGTCCTCGTGGTGTAATGGTTAAAGCGATGGACTGCGGATTCGTAGTACGCGAGTTCGTACTCCAGTCGCGCTATTACTTTCACTTTCGGACAAATACCCTTGGGAAAGGTATGAACCCCCTTATCCTCCCAGCTTTGGGTTAAATAGTACCACAATGGGGTGTCCTCGTGGTGTAATGGTTAAAGCGATGGACTGCGGATTCGTAGTACGCGAGTTCGTACTCCAGTCGTGCTATTACTTTCACTTTCGGACAAATACCCTTGGGAAAGGTATGAACCCCCTTATCCTCCCAGCTATGGGTTAAATAGTACCACTACTGTTCTTCTAGGAGAATGGCTTTGGCATTAAATAACCTAAAAAGAGTTGATATGCCATTAAACAAAGAAACCTGTTTATTTCGATAGCCAGTTTGTCGTGGATGGAAATGAATTTTTTAAATGAATACTCATGTGTGACATCATGGCCTGGTGTTTTATCTTTTGAGAGGTTTTCACACCAGCGTTAGCTGATGGCTTCTCATTTTCCAGGACGGATTATGGGTTGTGCATAAACTGTTTGTTCGTATAGTCAAATTTAGACTTCTTGCACAATTCCCAGTGGATCACATTTCCCACCCAGTCGTGTCTAGCCCTATATTCTTTTTGTGCTAATTTTATGCATTTGTTTATTATGTTATTGATCGTTTCTTCTCTATCGCCACATAATCTCCATCAGCCATTTTGTTGCGTCTGGTCTATTCTTGTTCTAGCAATATTATTATTATTTACCTTTTTAGAGTTTTTCACATCAACGTTAGCTGATGGTCTTTCACTGGAGTTTGAGTGACAGCAAGTCTCCTCAAGTCTCCAGGACTCTTCTCAGTATTCTAGCCGTTCTCAATAATGCTGTCGTTTGGATGGTCTCCACTCAGCCGGCAACTTCCAACTACTCCAGTCCCTTTAATTATCCTTTAGTTACTGTACCAAAAGCACCAATTACAATTGGTATAATTGTCACCTTCATGTTCCATAGTTTTTTCAATTCTCTAGCAAGGTCGAGGTATTTATCCTTCTTTTCACATTCTTTCAGTTTTATTCTATGATCAGCCGGGACAGCAAAGTCGACAATTTTGCAAGTTCTCTTTTTTTTTTGTTGTTGATTTTTATAAGGTTTGGTCTTCTGACCGAAATTCGGTGATCCATCTGAAACCATATAATTATTTGTAAAGCTGAATTAAACCGTGAATTCTTCGAAGCTGTAGCCGTATCAGTACTGCTGTATGGTTGCACCATTTGAACTTTATTGAAATACTACGAGAAAAATCTAGATGGAAACTACTCAAGGATGCTGTGTGTTATTCTGAACAAATCCTGATTGCAGCACGTGACAAAATTGTAGCTGTAGGGCCACTGACCTACCATCTAACAAACCCTCAAAACCCCAACAAGACATGCTAATGAAATAATAATGAGCTCATTAGAAATTTTCTCTAATTGACCCCGGGCACATAGACTAGAGTTGGGCAAACAGTAAAAAATTCACTCGCCATGTGCGGATGCAGTCTAAAGGACCGAGCTAGAATGATTTGTGATAGCAACGGTTAGGAAGAGATAGGTAGATAGATTGATATATATATATATATATATATATATATATATAGAGAGAGAGAGAGAGAGAGAGAGAGAGAGTGTGTGTGTGTGTGTGTGGAAGGAATCTGTGCTGTTCTCACGCGATAATGATGATGGTGATGATGGTGATGATGAAAAGTATTCCTCACTATACAAATTCCTGCCAAAAGAAACTTCTGGATTATGAATCCATCACACTAAACTACAAAATATGCGCTAGCAATCATATATATATATATATATATATATACATACATATATATATATATACGTACATATATATATATATATATTTATATACACACACACACATATATATATACATATATATACATATATACATATTAATATATATACATACATATTAATATATATACATACATACATATTGATATATATACATACATATTAATATGTATATTTAGGCAGCATTTCTTCGTTCATGCAAATTTCATTAAACATAATAGACGTTTTATGTCTACATATTTTCTTTTGGATCCGTTCGAATTCCCGTATTACTTTTATTGTATTCTGGGGGAATTGATTTATGTATTGTCCATAGTTGCATGTATCCCTAGTAATTTCTGCCCGACTTTGGGCCATCATCAGGGGAGGATCTACTACAAAAGTGATGTAACTTTTGTTTCAGCATATTACTACTGTGTAAGGGCGTCTTTGCCGTTGAAGGTTTTGGCGTTTGTTTTTGAATGTGATTCTATATTTAGTGCCAGTAGCTAAAGACATTTAAGTACATTAGCACTGGTTTGAAAATTAATTCTATTAAGTGTCGGCTGCAGGTTTCTGATATGTAATGCTTCGAGAATCTGAAGTTTTTGTTTATTATTTTGATGTTCTAATATTGTTGTGTCGTCGGTGAGAATTTTCCGTAGTTGTGTTGTTGGGCATGAATGTTTTTTTAAATGCTGAGCTATTGAACTTGTGTCTGAAAGGTGCATTGTAAGTCTCCTCGACAGGGTAGTTGAGGTTAAACCAACATATATATTATTATTATCAGAGATACAATCTCCTAAAGGACATTTAAATTTATATATAACGTTGGTTTTTTTTTCCTTTTTAGATGTTCTCATTGATGCTAACAACAATAATAACTTCACTACCTCCACTTACAAAAAACCCTCTAGTAATAACTCCTGTACACTCCACTTTAAAAGTGAATGCCCCTTCAGATATAAAAAAAACAATTATTCATAATCTAATATCCCGTGCCAAACTAATCTCCTCCTCCAAAACAATATTTTATAAAGAGGTAGAAAACATAAAACAGGCTCTCATCAACAATGGGTTTCCTAACTATATTGTTGATGAACAAATTAAACGTATGATCAAAAATGTTAACCAACAAAATAAACAGTGTACTACTCCATCCAGCCAACAAACATATATCAAACTTTTTTATCGTAACCAAATGCACTACAATTACAAATCCGATGAAAAAATCTTGAAAACATTGATTCACAAAAACATACTCCCCACTGATCCTAATAAAAAAATAAAACTTGTTATATATTATAATAAGTTTAAAACTTCGAATCTAGTCATAAGAAATAATTCCTCTTCCTCGATTGGAGTTTTGCAAAAAACCAACGTTATATATAAATTTAAATGTCCTTTAGGAGATTGTATCTCTGATAATAATAATATACATGTTGGTTTAACTTCAACTACCCTGTCGAGGAGACTTACAATGCACCTTTCAGACACAAGTTCAATAGCTCAGCATTTAAAAAAACATTCATGCCCAACAACACAACTACGGAAAATTCTCACCGACAACACAACAATATTAGAACATCAAAATAATAAACAAAAACTTCAGATTCTCGAAGCATTACATATCAGAAACCTGCAGCCGACACTTAATAGAATTAATTTTCAAACCAGTGCTAATGTACTTAAATGTCTTTAGCTACTGGCACTAAATATAGAATCACATTCAAAAACAAACGCCAAAACCTTCAACGGCAAAGACGCCCTTACACAGTAGTAATATGCTGAAACAAAAGTTACATCACTTTTGTAGTAGATCCTCCCCTGATGATGGCCCAAAGTCGGGCAGAAATTACTAGGGATACATGCAACTATGGACAATACATAAATCAATTCCCCCAGAATACAATAAAAGTAATACGGGAATTCGAACGGATCCAAAAGAAAATATGTAGACATAAAACGTCTATTATGTTTAATGAAATTTGCATTAACATATTAATATATATACATACATACATATATATATATAAATAGATATAGATATATACATATACATACATATATACATATACATACACATATATATCCATATATATATATACATACATATATATACACATATATATATATATATATACTTACATATATATACACATACATATATACATACATATATATACATGCATATATATTTACATACATATATATATACATGTACATACATATATATATATATATATATAAAATTTGGCATGAAATAACCAATAAGAGTTTGATACACCATAAAACCCAAACAACCCAACCTACTCACCATAAGATTGTTTAGTGTTATATCCAGGACACTCCTTTGGGGGGGGTCTTACACCTCGGCAGAGAAAAAGTAGGTGTATTCTACATCCCTAGTCAACTGGGCTATAGGACACTCGTTTGGGTGGTGGGTAGTCTACTCCTCTGTAGAGAAACAGTCGGTGTATTCTACAGCTCCAGTCAACTGGACCATAGGACACTCGTTTGGGTGTGGGTCTTACCCCTCTGCAGAGAAACAGTAGGTGTATTCTACAGCCCCAGCCAACTGGACCATAGAACACTCGTTTGGGTGTGGGTCTTACCCCTCTGCAGAGAAACAGTCAATATATTCTACAGCCCCAGCCAACTGGACCATAGGACACTCGTTTGGGTGTGGGTCTTACCCCTCTGCAGAGAAACAGTAGGTGTATTCTACAGCCCCAGCCAACTGGATCTTAGGACACTCGTTTGGGTGTGGGTCTTACCCCTCTGCAGAGAAACAGTCAATATATTCTACAGCCCCAGCCAACTGGACCATAGGACACTCGTTTGGGTGTGGGTCTTACCCCTCTGCAGAGAAACAGTAGGTGTATTCTACAGCCCCAGCCAACTGGGCCATAGGACACTCGTTTGGGTGTGGGTCTTACCCCTCTGTAGAGAAATAGACGGTGTATTCTACAGCCCCAGTCAACTGGACCATAGGACACTCGTTTGGGTGTGGGTCTTACCCCTCTGCAGAGAAACAGTAGGTGTATTCTACAGCGTCAGCCAACTGGACCATAGGACACTCGTTTGGGTGTGGGTCTTTCCCCTCTGTAGAGAAATAGACGGTGTATTCTACAGCCCCAGCCAACTGGATCATAGGACACTCGTTATTTTATTTATCGCTCGAGCCGTTAGTCACTGACATTAGTGTAAGTCATCTTAAGTAGCATAGGCCGTAAGTAAATGACTAATTTTCTTGAACTTTTTTTGGAGAAAGCTAAAGAAATGTTAGTATATAAAACAGAAGTGACAGTTACTTCGTATTTTGCCATTTCACTGAGCAACGAAAAGCCTCTACAGTTCGTTGTATGTAACTTCACTTTTGGAATGAAAGACCAGCGAAGTGAATATTTTAGAAGTGGAGGGTATCTGTACCTTGAATGCCTGTAGAAAACACATATCTTCTGTGTTAGGAGCGTCAGGGGAAGCTCTGCTGTTTGGTTCAATACATCTTCCGGGAGGAAAGTTCTGCGCATGCGTTCGCGGTGTCGGTGGTGCAATCTTTTGAAATGAGGCGAAAAGTTCCGGAAGGTGTTCGTCGCTAACACTTGCCTTATTCTCATTATGAATATTCGTTTCGTCTTTAACCGGGGAGTCTACAATAAAAAAAAATTAAAAAAAGATAAAAAAAAGGAACATTTTAATTCATTTAAATCTTGTCAGATGCCAGCTGTATCTGCGATATTTATCCGTGCTTCCCACCAAGCAGGATTTGACACAAGGTCTTTTTTTAGTATGGGGATTAGGGGAGGGGGAAGTCACGCACGAGTCAAATTACTGGTCAATATTGTCATAGGTTCACTAGGTGCATTGTAAACTATGCAAGTCATTGCTAAGTCTCTCGGGACGAAGCCAAGTGACCTTGTTGGTCTTAGAAACATTAGACCCGCAGGTCAAGTTCTATGTAAATCTATGTTTATCATTGCTTGACACCTGGCACGTATACCAGGTGGCAGTCATACAGCGCCGATACGAATGCTAGAATGCGGCAGTATCGCCCGTTTTGACTAGTTTCACCAACTAAAACGATTTCAGTCCTTCGCAGTTTTTTTTTTACAAAATGATTAGTCGACCCCACGTATTTGTCGAAACGGTATAAGCCACAGGTTAAATCATTTTATTCACTCTTTTGATTTATTCTGGTAGCAAAGGTTGTACGATACTTCACAATATAGATTTAGGTGCTGGGCAGTTTTCTATATCTTTCTATGTCCAGACAACCGACGACTAACTTTTTCACGAATTGCTACCCTCTAAGGTAACCCACCGCTAGATTCAAATTAACTCTTCTCTGTTTAACTCTTGACTGTTCCCGTAAATATATAGGGTTCTGATTTCAGGAAAAGAAAACCGCTCCCCCAAATTAAACTTATCATGATTAAAGTACCGTCAAAAAATGATAACTTGTCTACTGATTTCTGACCAATCCAGCGACAAAAACTCGTGTTAATTAAGGATATCTAAAGAAATTAACCTTCTATCCCCATCGAGAAATCGTTCTCTTTCTGTCTTATTATCTATTAAAATCTGTTAACTTCCATTACTTGTTTAGATATCCTTTTGATGCTACTATACACTCATCCATGTATATACATACATATATACAACCTTTGACCACACTAACACACATATTCAGATATATTCGTACCGACGTGCATATATTAACATATACACAACATCTACACACATATACACTCAAAAAGACAGTTATGGAGGTGCTCGTAGTATAATGGTGACCGTCGGAATATGGATAAGACTTTGCATTTCACTTAGCGCTAAGACACTCGAGAAAGGCATGAACCCAATTATTCTCCCTCCAGCTAAGGGTGTGTGTGGAGGGAATAGTAGGAAAAGCTCTTGGTATGGCAACTGGTCTGGAAAAAGAAAAACTCTAAAGTCAAACGAGTTAAACTCCGCGAGAAGGGGGTTGAATTGCTGAGCCGACATATGTCGTCGAAATGGCTGAGCGGTTAGATGACATGTCTAGCGTAAAGTCAGGCGAGTTTCGATCACAGCTTGAAGTGTACTGCGTGTCTCGCTACCCTGAAGAGTTGAAGTACAACGAAGCAGTCTGTCAGTGGATGCCAATATATATATATATATATATATATATATATACTGATATAGACACGCTCGTACCTATCCGCGTATGCATTACTGCAGCTATATAAGTGCACCTATAGTTGGTTGGTTGGTTAGTCGGTTGGTTGGTTAGTTGGTTGGTTTGTTTTTATGGCATATTAACCTTTGTAGGTTATTTAATGCCAAATCCATTTTTATACAAATAATCAGTTCTAATTCAACCAATTCAGTTTAGTATATGTATAGATTTTGTTTACACACAGTTAAATTACAAAACAGTTCCATATAAAAAAATTGGTTTAACCGAAGTAGAGTTTTCATGTCAAAAACAGTTCCATTTCAAACAATTCAGTTTAGCATACAAAACAGATCCATTTAAAACATTTCAGTTTAGCATAAGTACGCAGTTTAATTGTCAAAAACATTTCTATTTCAAACAATTCATTTAAGTCAAACTGTTCTAATTCAAACAATTCAGTTCAGTATAAGCATAGTTTTTGTCCACAGACAGTTAAATGTCAAAACAGTTCTATTTCTAACAATTCAGTTTAGCATAAGTACAGTTTCAATGTCAAAAATAGTTCTATTTCAAGCAGTTCAATTTAACATAAGTACACCGTTTAAATGCCAAAATAGTTCTATTTTGAGCAATCCAGTTTAGTATAACTACGCAACTTAGTTCTGTTTGACCCATAGATAGGACCCTATCAGGTGCTACCACTCCGGGCCAGAGTGGACCTGGGATCGATAGCAATGAAGGGGTACTCCTGATCACTGGAACCTTACCATCAGACTATTTAGTGTCATATCCAGGACACTCGTTGAGGGGGTCCTACCTCTCTGCAGGATGTGCACCAAGAGACAGCAGAGCTTATGGTTTTAAAGAAGCCTAGGTGATGCTGTCTGCAGAAAGGTAAGACCCCCACCTCCTAAAGACGGGTATGCTGGGTATGACACTAAACTGCTACAGTTTAGAAGCTCTGTGGAGTGAGCAGTCACCACCTCGTAACCATGACTCCAAGGTCCACTCTGAACTGAAGAGGTAAGTACCTCTTAAGGTTTCATATATGCGTAAAAAATATGTTTGAAAATTATTCGTATTAGATCGGAATAATTCATACCATTTGACTGAGTGAAAATTATTTTTATTAGATTGGAGGGCTTGAAGTAGAAATTGTCGGCGAGGCTTAGAATATGCTGTATCTCCTGCGGAAAGGTAAGACCCCACATCAAAAAGCTGCTTCTCTGTGGATTGTGGCGTACCATTTCATTGACATTACTCCCAGGTCCACTGTCACCAGAGGGTATAGTATAGGTCAAATAGATCTGTTTGCATTTGACAGGACCGTGTAATAAAATCTTAAGAAACAACTACCCCTCCAAAATAAAATTAGATATGAAAGTACAATGAATACGATGCCCGAACCTCTTTGTAAAAAATAACCCTACACAGGTTGATATACCGTTAAAAACCGAACGAACAAACAAACAAACAAATAAATAGTTGAATGAGTGAGCTTAAAGTGACTTTGGCTTAAAATAATCCAAAACGGTTTGACATTCCATAGAATCAACTGACTGACGGATACACCGTTAAATCAAAGGCATTTAATAGAAGAAACTAGTAGAGCTGATTTTTCCTTTAAAATGATATATATATATATATATATATATATTAGAAATACACCTACTCTACTCTACCCTATTAAAGGGCGTATTAGTTGTCTAAACTTCTTAGACGAGGCTTGATGATTTTTATCATTAAGGGTTTTCTGACTATTGTCTTCAACTTTATTGTTATTTCCACAACGTTTCGGCCGATATGTCCTCTGGTCTTCTTTAGGTGTTTGTCGAACTTAGGAAACTTCACGGAACTTCGAAGTAGGGGTCGCCGGTTCTGATTCCGTTAACCGTAACCGAGTGCAAGTGTGAAGCATTCCTGTTACTCGCCTGCAGTCAATATTGAACCTGCAACGTCCAGATGATTGTCTCCTTAGAAGCTTAGGGAACCAACGCCTATAACCGTTACGCTCTGTGTCCTGCTGGACAGTTCAGAGTGGATTTTGGGGACTTACAATCTTAATATTCTTACTTGACTAGGATTATTACTATTATGTATGATTTTTTACCTGTGCTCATATTCAGATTTTTTTAAATCTAACCTTTTTAATTATCGGTTCCCATATTGTATTCATCTCTATATTAGTCTTCTCAGCAGGTCATTGTAGCTCAACATATATGCTGATTCCTTATGGCATCTAATCCTCCAATGTTCAGCCCTATCAATTATTTCAACTTCATCCCATAAGGTCAGATGGTTTCCCTTTTCCTTCCATATGTGGTCCGCCATACCCGACTTTTGTATCTCGCCTCGTACTACTGCTTTATGATGTTCTTCTAGCCTTACTTTTAGTGAGAGACCTGTCTCACCTTTGTATATTTTACCACAACTGCAAGGGATGGAGTAAACACAGTTCTTGATCTTGTTGAATTCCGTTTGTGGCTTGACCTGGAAGAGATATCTCCGAGGAGTTAAACCACTTGTGAATCCTGTCCTGGTGCCATATAGGCTACATATCGTTTGGATCCTTTCAGCTAGTCTTTTGACATAGGGCAGACATACTGTGGTGAGTTTTCGGGTATTGTCCTCTACCCTCCTATCCAGGTTTCTGGGAACCGTTGTTATGCGCTCTGGGTAGTTGTTACGATGGATATTGTGTCTCAGACTAAACATTTCTTCTTGATTTGCATCAGTATCACTACGAATGGTTTTTGCTCGATTTTGTAAGTATATGAATGACGGGAGTTGAAATTGAGGTACTGTCTGGTGAAGGTGGGCTTACGGTACACAGATGACCTGAATCCTTGCTATATATATATATATATATATATATAAAACACACACATACACACATATATATATATATATATATATACACACAAACAGGCATATATATATCTAAACACACATATATACACACAAACATACATATATACATACACACAAACGTGTATAAATATATATATATATATATTACACACGCATATATGCATACATACACACACAAATATATATACACATATATACGCACATGTATATAAAGACACACATATATATACTCAAACACATATCGACAAACACATCTATATACATATATATATCAACACATATATATATAGAAATAAATATGAACACACACACACATATATATATATATATATATATACACACAAACAGAGTATGTATTCTGACACACACACACACACACACATATATATATATATGCTTTTCAAGAATGTTACGTGCTGTTTTGAAAAAATCAATATCCCACCAAACAGCCGCTGCACGGTCACTTACCTCCTATCTCATCTAAGTAAGAATAAGACACATGCAAAGCACAGCTGGAGAAGCGAGTACGAACTCACAAGCAACGTTCTTCGATTGGACCCCTTCACAAGGACGCACCTGTGTTGGCCGATCACAAGAATTTACTTATATATGTTCCGTGCGGACACTGGACACATTTTGGAAGATTTACTGGGGGTGATGGATGAGAGAGAGGCAGAGAGACAGAGGCGGGGAAGCAGTCGGGCATATCTATGCTGTCAACGCGAATTCAGGATGTTATATATATATATATATATGTGTGTGTGTGTGTGTGTGTGTGTGTGTGTGTGAGTGTGAGTGTGCGTATATATATATATATATACAGAGACACAAGCATGAATATATATATATATATATATATAGAGAGAGAGAGAGAGACATACATACAGACAGACATACTCATACACGCATATATGTATTTATACACACAGACACAGACATAGATATATACACAGATACACACACGCTCACACATATCTGTATATGCAAATATACACACACATATATATGTATATACAAAAAATACACACACACATATATTTATATACACACATACAAAGGCACAGACACACACACACACACACACACACACACACACACACACACACACACACACACATATATATATATATATATATACACAGACACTCTCACACATATATACATACATTCACACACACGTATATATATAAATCGACATGTACACATGCAAATATATATATACATATATATACAAAGACACACACAAACAGTCACTGTCACTGTCACACACACTTGTATACATACATTCACACACAGACATACACACGCATACCTATAAATAGACAGAGACTCTTGCATATATATATATATATATATATATATATATATACAAAGACACTAGCTTACATTCACACTCACACACACATATATTTATATGTATATTATGATGCATAAACACAGTTGACTGAATCGCAGGAGGCGTGACTAATTTTTGTGACAATACCAGAATTTGCACTCCGTGAGAATCACATTCACTTGTAAAGTCTAACCAGCCCAGTTCCTTAATCATAACAATATACAAGGTGGCCAGATCGTTGCGTGTTGGTGTTGTTATTTGATGTTTCCAAGTTGTCAGATTAAGTATCTCATTTCTTTAACTGAGAGGAATCGTGTGTGCCGCTTGACTTAAGAAAGAAGTCGATCTTCAAAAAAAATAGATAGATAGATAGATAGATAGATAGATAGATGAATTAATAAAAGCAGAACAACAACTGACCCATTTAGTCTAAGTGCAGTTAATGATGCTATGCAAAAACCAATGAATATTATGAATATCAAATGATGATGGCTGAAAAATACTTACTCATCTAGTCTTGTAGTTATATAGCCTTGTAGTTAGAGAGTCTGGTAGTCACAGAATCATAGTCTTGTAGTTAGAGAATCTGATAATTATAGGATCTAGTTATAGAGTCTGGTGCTTATAGAGTCTTGTAGTTTTAGTATATGGTAGTTTTAGAGTTTAGTATTCATAGAGTCTGGTATTTATATAGTCTGGTCTAGTATTTATAGAGTTTACAAGTCACAGAATCTGGTATTTATAGAGTATTGAAGATACAGAGTCTGGCAATTACAGAGTCTGGCATTTATAGAATCTGGTAGTTATAGAGTCTGATAATTATAGAGATATATAGTTACAAATTCTGGTAGTTATAGAGCCTGTTAGTCAGAGAATCATAGACTCTTGTTGTTATAGAGTCTGGTAGTTTAGAGTCTGATAATAGACTGGTGCTCATAGAGTCTGGTAGTTAAATAGTCTGTTATTTATTGTCTGGTAGTTATGGAATCTAGTTGTTATAGTCTGGTAGTTATATAGTCTGGTATTTATTGTCTAGTAGTTATAAAGTTTAGTAGTTATATTGTCAGGTATTTATTATCTGGTAGTTATAGAGTCTAGTAGTTAAATAGTCAGGTATTTATTGTCTAGTTGTTATAGAGTCTGGTAGTTATATAATCTGGTATTTATTATCTTGTAGTTATAGAGTCTGGTATTTATTGTCTAGTAGTTATAGAGTCTGGTAATTATAGTCTGGTATTTATTGTCTTGTAGTTATAGAGTCTGATAGTTATAGAGTCTGGTATTCATTGTCTGGTTGTTATAGAGTCTGGTATTTATTGTCGAGTAGTTTTAGAGTCTCGTAATTATAGTCTGGTATTTATTGTCTTGTAGTTATAGTCTGGTAGTTATATAGTCTGGTATTCATTGTCTGGTAGATATAGAGTCTGGTAGTTATATAGTCTGGTATTTATTGTCTGGTAGTATTAGAATCTGTTAGTTAGAGATCTGTTAGTCACAGGGCCTAGAAGTTAAATATCTTGTAGTTATAGATTGTTATATTTATTGAGTTTGCAGAAGAGCATCAGTCGATTCCTCATCGGACCCTTTTTATTTGCACAGAAAAAAACATTTATTTTCGCTGTTAAACTGTGATTATAGCAAATAAATGTTGCTTTATCTATTTATCTGTTGCATCGTTGGTTCAATAAAGGGTATTCCACAGGTACAAGCCGAAGAGTTGGCAAGTCTATCAGAAAGCGATTAACGCTTTTTCCCCTGAAGTAGTCAGACACCGTCCATGTATATCTTTACCGGTGTCCTACAAAAAAGAGTCACTGAGTGTATAGTTCCGGTATAACATTATCTATTGACAAAAAAAAAAAAAAAAAGGTAATGGTCCCTAGTGCAAGAATAACAATCGAAAGATTACAGTTGCTTTAAAAAATACATACTGGCCCAGTCGACTGTGGGGAGATGATCTGTAGAATACACCGACTGCACCTCTGTAGTGGGGTAAGAACCCACACCCCACCAAAGAGTGTCATGATATGACACTAAATAGTCTGTTGGCGAGGTTCCTGTAATGTTGGAGCTTTGGAGAATGCAGAGTACACCTTCACTGCCATCGCTCCTATGTCCACTCTGGCCTGAAGTGGTAGCACCTAATAGGGTCCTGTCTATGGGTCAAATAAAACTAAACTACGTACTTATGCTAGACTGAATTTTTAAAAACAGAACTGTTTTTGACATTGAAACTGCGCACGTATGCTAAACTGAATTGTTTGAAATAGAACTGTTTTGACATTTCAACTGCCTACTTATGCTAAACTGAATTGCTTCAAATGGAACTTTTTTTAACAGTAAAACCGTACTTATGTTAAATTGAATTGCTTGAAATAGAACTATTTGCATGTTTAAATAGATTTGGCATTAAATAACCCACAAAGATTGATATGCCGTAAAACCAAACCAAACCAAACTAAATATCTGCTTATTTTGATTAATTCCCATTAGGTTATTCTGAAAACACCATCCGATTTTTATATAAACAGCATAGATTCTCGTTGAACATATTATGTTGATAGTGATTGCATAAAAAATTCACATCCCTAATGAATAAAGTGTCGCCTTCGTTAATTTTCGATCATTTATTTTAGAATTTTGTTTTGAAGGTTATATGTCCCTGATCATGAACATGATCAGGGACATATAACATGATCTTAAATAGCTGCCAATATCAAAAGAGCATAGGGTGAAGGATCTACAAAAGTAGATCAGACCGTACAGCGTTAATTTCAGTAGTTCCCTAATGGAGATACGAATCTAACAGATCAAGAGGAGAGGAATGCCTGTTCCATAAGACCAAAGGCGAAGGGCACTGGTTAATCGACGAGGGCTTCCCCCAGCAATAAAAGGGATATTCCACACTCGCCATTTCTCCAGAAGTGGACCTTCACTATCAGATGCAGTTTAGGCGGGGGGGGTCTTACTCCTCTGCTAGAGATACAGCCAGTACCAACTAGGCAGGTATATTTGTATATGATTGATTGATTGATTGATTTTAACGGCATGTCAACACGTCTAGAGTTATTTCATGCCAAGAGGTTAGGGAGTCACATTCACAGTACATTCATATTTACACTTTTTGTATAGTTATTTCCAACGATTTCTTTGTACACTGTCCCATCAAATACGAATAATTTTAAACGAAGTCTATCTCTTCTATAGATGAGAAACTAATAGGCATTGCCACTTTGGATTAGAGTGGACATGGGAGTAATGGTAATGAAAGAGTATTCCACATTCTCCATATCTCCAGAACTGGAACCTCACCATCAGATGGGATTTAGTGTCATGCCCAGAACATTAGTTCTATTTGATCCTTAGATGGGAACTGATCAGGTATTAGAACAATCTGATGGCGAGGTTCCAGTGATGCTAGAGCTTTGGGGAATGCGGAGGACCCCTTTATTGCCATTGCTCCCAGGTCCTCTCTGGCCCATAACAGTAGCATCTGATAGGACCCTATCTATGGGTTAAATAGAACTAACGGCATACTTAACGGCTAAACTGAATTGTTTGAATTAGAACTGTTTGACTAAACTGAATTACTTGAAATAATAATGTTTTTGACAAATAAACTGTGTACTTACATTTAAACTGCGTGCTTATGCTAAACTGAATTATTTGAAATAGAATTGTTTTTGACATTGAAACTGTACTTAAACTAAACTGAATTGTTTAATATAGAACTGTTTTGACATTCAACTGTGTGTAAACACATCTGTACTTTACTCAACTAAATTAGAACTCTTTGATTAAAGTGAATTGCTTGAAATAGAAATGTTTTTGACAATATAACTGTGTACTCATGCTAAACTGAATTATTTGAAATAGAACTGATTATTTGCTTAAAAATGGATTTGCCATTAAATAAAATATAAAAGTTGATATGCCATAAAACCCAACCAACCAACCATTTAACTAAACATAGATTTGGCATTAAATAACCAACAAAGGTTGATATGCCATAAAACCCAAACACCCTTTTTGAAGAAAAGCAGTGATACTATCTAACCCATGTGGTTCATACCTTTCCTTAGTGGATCAGTCCGAAAGTGAACGTAACTCAACGAGTGGAGTTCAAATTCGCTTCCTTCGAAGTCACAGTCTAGCACTTCAGCAATGATACAACAAAGACTCTGCCTTCAGATTGTTTAGTGTCATATACAGGACATAAGCTGGGTAAGGGTTTTTACTCCTCTGAAGATAGCCTAGTCGGCTGTGGCTGTAGAATACACCGACTGCTTCTTTGCAGAGGGGTAAAAAAAAACACCCAACGAAGGTTCTGGATATGACATTAAACAATCTGATCCTATTTACCAACCCCTCCGCTCGGGCAGGATATGACACAAGGTCAATTTTCAAGCGGAGTTTAACAGGTTTGAATTCAGAGTTTTCCTTCTCCTAGACTAGTTGCCTCACCAAGGCTGAAGAACCTAGTCTGTCCGACTATTTACCCATAGCTGGAGGGAGAATAATTGGATTCATACCTTTCCCAAGGGTATTAGTGCAATGTGAAATGCTACCAGTCTCGTCCAGGATTTGAACTCGTCTCATTAAACAATCTGGTGGTGGGGCTCCAGTAATGCTGAAACATTGGGGAATGTGGAGTGCCCCTTCATTGCATTTGCTCCCTGGTCCATTCTGACTCGGAGTGGTAACACCTGAAAGGGTCCTATATATGGGTCAAATAGAGCTCTTTGACATTTAAACTGTGTGCAAAAAAATGAAAAGCTGAATTGAATTGTTTGATCATTTAACTATCTGTTAACAACTGATTGATGATTAATTGAATTGTTAGCGATACGTAGCCATACTCGAACTGTGTGCAAAAGAATTAGTTTAAGCTCATTTAAAATTGGGTTTACAATTCAAATACATTTAATATATATGTATAAAGAGGATTTTAGCATTAAGTAACCTACAATAGTTGATATGCCGTAAACCCAACCAAACCAAATCATATATATTTAATACAAATGTATAAAGAGGATTTGGTATTAAATAAACAACAATGGTTGATATGCCATAAAACCCCACCGAACCTGATCATATATATCTGATATATATATATGTATAAAAAGGATTTGGCATTAGATAACCTACAATGGTTGATATGCCCTAAAACCAAACCAAACCAAATCCTATATTTTTAATATATATGTATAAGGAGGATTTGGCATTAAATGACCAGCAATGGTTGATATCCAATAAAACCCAACCAAACCAAATTATATATATTTAATATATATGTATAAAGAGGATTTGGCTTTAAATAACCTACAATGGTTGATATGCCATAAAACCTAACCAAACCAAGTCGTATATATCTAATATATATGTATAAAGAGGATTTAGCATTAAATGACCTGCAATGGTTGATTGTTGGTTTGTTGGGTTTTATGGCATATCAACCTTTCTAGTTTATCTAACGCCAAATCCATTTTTATGTAAATAATCAGCTCCACCTCAAACAATTGAGTTTAGCATGAGTACAGAGATTAATTGTGAAAATCATTTCTATTTCAAACTATTCAAGCAGTTATATATAATAATTCAGTTTAATGTAAGTACAGTTTTCATGCAAAAACAGTTCAATTTCAAATAATTCAGTTTATCATAAGCACGCAATTTAAATGTAAGCACGGTTTAATAGTGAAAAACATTTCTATTTCAAGCTACTCAGTTTAATCAAACAGTTCAGTTTAGCATAAATATGCTGTTAGTTCTATTTAACCCATAGATATGGCCCTATCAGGTGCTACCACGCCGGGCCAAAGAGGACCTGGGAGAAATGGCAATGAAGGGGTGCTCCGTATTCCCCATGCATTACTGGGACCTCACCATCAGACTGTTTACTGTCATATCCAGGACACTCATTGGGGGGGGGTCTTACTCCTCTGCAGTAAGTGTATTCTAATAGCCCCAGCTGACTGGACAATACACAGAGTTAATGTCAAAACAGTTTTATTTCTGATAATCCAGTTTAGCATAAGTACACAGTTTAGATGTCAAAACAGTTCTATTTCGAGCAATTCAGTTCTTTTTTAAACAATTCAGTTCAGCATAAATACCCAATTTAAGTGCAAAAAAAAAAAAAACAGTAAACGCTAACCACCGTTTAGTTCTATTTAACCCATAGATAGGACCCTTATCAGATGCTACCACTCCGGGCCAGAGTGGACCTGGGAGCGATGGCGATAAAGGGGTACTCCGCATTCCCCAAAGCTCCAGCATTGCTGGAACCTCAAGTTGTTTAGTGTCATAATAGGACACTCGTTGGTGGGGGTGTCTTACCTCTCTGCAGAGAAGCAGTCGGTGTATTCTACAGCCCTAGCCGACTGGGTAACACAGAGTTAAATGTCAAACAGTTATATTTCAGATAATTCAGTTGAACATAAGTACACAGTTCAAACGTCAAAATATTTCCATTTCGAGCAATTCAGTTCAGCACTAGTACGCAGTTCCAATGTCAAAACAGTTCTATTTTAAACAATTCAGTTTGGCATAAATACAATGGTTGATATGCCATAAAACTAAACCAAATTAGTCCTTTGCAGAAATGCTGTTGATGTATTATACAGTCCCAGCCGACTTAGTTCATGGGTTTTAGCTTGTATCAGCGGCTGACACTAGTTTGTCAATGTATTTGTCGTAGACATATTTGTATTATACTTTATTATATTCACTTATTATATTCACTTTTCTGTTGTTAGTATTCCTCACAATCTTTAAAACCGTGACGAAATGTTTAAGTGTATATATCCGACGTATTCATGAATGAATCCGCAAAAAAAGAAACTCTTTTTAACGACCCAAGTAGTAATTATTGTCCAGGGTATAAATAAAAATTCCTTTTTTTTCTCTTCCCACATTATTCTCTCTTCCTTGCTCCATCAGTATCCCACTGAAGCGCGACGTCTCGCCAGAAGCAAATTCAATACATTATTATTCGCGTTTCAAAGCGTTCACAATAGATATTTCCCCCTTTTTTTTTTGAGACACGGAATTGAGGTATATTTCAACCCTTTTGTAAAGATACCTGTTTTTAGAAAAGACGCCTGTATGTACAATTATATTCATTTTACAGACCAATATTTGCGTTATCAATAATGTCTCAATATATCATGTGTATGTGTTTATTAACCCAAGCCCTTCACACGGGCAGGATGAGACACAAGGTCAATTTTTAAGCAAAGTTTAAAAGGTTTGAATTCAGAGTTTTCCTTCTTCAAGACTGGATGCTTATCCAAGGCAAAAGAACCCAGCCTGGTCTACTTTTTACCCGTAACTGGAGGGAGAATAGTTGGGTTTGAACTGGTGTCACTGTATCCTTTTCAAATGACGGTAACCATTACACAACGGACAACCCTTGCATATATATATATATATATATATGTAGAGAGAGAGAGAGAGAGAGAGAGAGAGAGAGAGAGAGAGAGAGAGAGAGAAAGAGAGCCAGCTGTGACAATCAGGTTTTAGTCGGGTGTATTCCAATTACTGCTGTAGCTATTCATTTGAACCTGGAATCATAAAAATTGGTCTGTCATCTCATAAGATGTATAGAAATAACATTGTGAATTTTCAAGACAATTCTAAATGCCCATACGAAAAAGGTCTGGAAACTTATCGTATGCACCTCGTAATTCATTTTTTTAAATTAGTTACAACTAATATGTTTACATACGAGTATTGCTATTGTTTCAATTATTGCTATCAAACACTTTTAATTCTATTCAATATTAATCATTTGTTTGCACACAGTGAAGTAGTTACAAGAATTACTATTTAACATTAATAATTCTATTCAACATTGCTCATTCGTTTGCAAACAGTCAAGTGGTTCCAATGTGACCGTGGTGTAATGGTTATCGTCGTAGGAAATGGACACGGCGACACGAGTTCAAATCCTGGACGAGACTGATTGCATTTCACATAGCACTAATACCCTTGGGAAAGGTATGAATCCAATTATTCTCCCTCCAGCTATGGGTAAATAGTGGGGCAGACTGGGTTCTTCAGCCTTGGTAAGGCAACTAGTCTAGGAGAAGGAAAACTCTGAATTCAAACCTGTTAAACTCCGCTTGAAAATTGACCTTGTGAAAATTGACCTTGCCCAAGCAGAGGGGTAGGTAAATATGGATAGATAGATAGATAGATAGATTACATGTATATACTCACACAAACACATATATATATGCGTGAGTGTTTGTACATATACACATGCACACATATACTCACACACACATATATAATGTTTTTTGTGCATATATATATATATATATATATATATATATATATATATATATATATATATATATGATTATATATACGTAGGAAGCGACACAAGGTCAGATTTCTTGCCCAGTCAGCTGGGGCTGTAGAATACACTGACTGCACCTCTGCAGAGGGGTAAGACCCCTCTAATGAGTGTCTTGGATATGACACTAAACAATCTGATGGTGAGGTTCCAGCAGTGCTGAAGCTTTGGGGAATGCAGAGTACCCCTTCATTGCCATCGCTCGCAGGTCCACTCTGGCCCGGAGTGGTAGCACCTGGTAGGGCCCTATCTATGGGTTAAATAGAACTAACGGCATACTTATGCTAAAATGAATTGAGTAAACTGAATAGCTTTAAATAGAAACGTTTTTGACAATTAAACCGTACTTACACTTAAACTGCGTGCTTATGCTTAACTGAATTATTTGAAATAGAACTGTTTTTCCACATTAAAACTGTATTTACACTTAACTGAATTATTACATATAACTGCTTAAATACTTTGAAATGGAAATGTTTTCGACAATTAAACTGTGTACTTATGCTAAACTTAACTGTTTTCAATAGAACAGATTATTTACATAAAAATGGATTTGGCGTTAAATAAGCTACTAAGGTTGATATGCCATAAAACCAAACAAACCAAACCATACCAAGGTCAAATTTAAGCGGAGTTTAACAAATTTCAATTCGGAGTTTTCCTTCTCATAGACCGGTTGCCATACTAAGGTTGAAGAGCACCGTATATCCTACTATTTACCCATAGCTGGAGGGAGAACAATTGAATTCATATCTTTCCCAAAGGTATTAGCGCTATGTGAAATGCAAACAGCCTTAACCAGAATTTGAACTCGGGTCAGCGTGTCCATTTTCCGCTGTCACTTGGTGGGAAAATGGTCAAGAATTATAAGCACCATTTTTTTATATAATTGCATTAAAAACACCCATAAGTATTGTCGAAAACCTTTCTGAACATAACTATTGATTGTATTATCTTACAATTTTTATTTGTTTATTTATTTATTTTCCTTATATATATATTTCTAACACCTATTGTTTTGACCCCCTCTGCCGTCACCTGAGAATTTAATCTTTTTTTCCTCCTCGTACATATATGAACTGTAATTCCATATTTGCTGTTCCGCAACCTCGAGTCTGACATGTAAAAATTCATCTGACGAGACGGAGAGTATAATAATATTCTCCAGCAAAATAAATTTATGATGACCATTTAACAAGTTTTGAATTTCCTTCTAATTGCACTATATACGCTCTGAATATGAATTTTGTTATATACAACAGCCACACATCGAACTCTCACAGAGATTTATATGATATTCCTCATATATTCTATACAAGAATAATCCATACCCACTGTCTTCGGACGCTGACTTGATATTACTAATATATATATATATATATATATAGAGAGAGATAGATATTACTAATATATATATATATATATATAAAGTAATTTGGCGACCGTAGACGAGGGTGACCAGAAGGCTCCCTTTTCAATAGCTACAACACCGAAGGGCGCTACTCCATTCCTTGGATCACTCCACTTTACCCTTGATACATACCTTATATTGCTGAGTCTTAAGTAAGGAGGTATCAAGTACCATTTTTTAAAAGTCTTTTGTATGGCGCGACCTGGGATTGAACTCCGGTCTCCCGGACCATTGGTGAACACTCTACCCCCTAGACCTATCATTTGTATTACCTGCTCATAAATACCATAGAGCATTAAAAAGTGTAACCTGATGATGATTTTAATTTTAATCATCATCATCATCACTCTACAAAATTCTCCACAAAAGCAGACATTTCATCTTCAAATCAAAATAAACTTTAAGTTACCATAAAGTTTGAAAGAAAAAGAAGACCTAATTACAACAATCTATTCCTTCTTCTTGTAATATAACGGACGGGCGCTGTCGTTGAGAGCGCGCGAGCGCATCGGCTGTCTTCAATCAGTGAAAATGTCACGAACCTAGCACGAATGACCAGCAAAGTTAGACGTGATTTTAAAATAATCACACACATCGAACATTCTGGGATCTTCGATTTGTTCCTCAAAATCTCTATATAAGAAAACAAGTCAGGAGATTTTGGCAGAGTTGAAGGCAGGTTTCAAAACAGGTGCGTCAAAGACCCCAATTTGTCCTACCCAGCCTGCTACGATACAACTGTCAGGAACGTGTCAACAACCGGCTATCATCGACACCCGCCGTCGCCACCAAGAAGAAGGGAGAGGAAGAACATAACGAAACGAACTTTCGAGCTGCAACTATTGTAGTGCAAGTGAATAAAAAAACGACTACTATTTTTCTTCCTTAAATTTCGAGTTTGAGTATTTCTTTTTCTGCGGACCCCTTTCTTTAAAACACAACATTTTGGTCCTATGGTACACTCCCACACTCACTCACTCTTCTCGTCTCTTACTCTCTTCCTTTGTCCCTCTCCTTCCCCCCAACAGTCGGCGGAAATATGTGTAAATATTTTTATCATTAAGAGTTTTTGGACTATTGTCTTCATCTTTATTGTTATTTCCAAAACGTTTCGACCGATATGTCCTCCGGCCTTCTTAAGGTGTTTGTCGAACTCGGGAACCTACGCGGAACTTCGAACTACACCCTTTACTGAATACACGAGGGTCACCTCTTCTGATTCTGTTGGCTATAACCGGGTACAAGTGTTAAGTATTCCTGTATTGTTTCTCGCCTGCAGTCAGGATTGAACCTGCAACCTGCAGATGATTGTCTCCTTAGGGAACCAACGCCTATAACCGTTACGCTATGTGTCATCAAGCTTCGTCTCAGAAATTCAGATAATTAATATATATAAATATGTAAAGATGCTATATGTCATGAAGCCTCGTCTGAGAAATTCAGATAATTAATATGTATAAATATGTAAAGATGCTATGTGTCATCAAGCCTCGTCTCAGAAATTCAGATAATTAATATGTATAAATATGTAAAGATGCTATGTGTCATCAAGCCTCGTCTCAGAAATTCAGATAATTAATATGTATAAATATGTAAAGATGCTATGTGTCATCAAGCCTCGTCTCAGAAATTCAGATAATTAATATGTATAAATATGTAAAGATGCTATGTGTCATCAAGCCTCGTCTCAGAAATTCAGATAATTAATATGTATAAATATGTAAAGATGCTATGTGTCATCAAGCCTCGTCTCAGAAATTCAGATAATTAATATATATAAATATGTAAAGATGCTATGTGTCATGAAGCCTCGTCTCAGAAATTCAGATAACTAATATGTATAAATATGTAAAGATGCTATGTGTCATCAAGCCTCGTCTCAGAAATTCAGATAATTAATATGTATAAATATGTAAAGATGCTATGTGTCATCAAGCCTCGTCTGAGAAATTCAGATAATTAATATGTATAAATATGTAAAGATGTTATGTGTCATCAAGCCTCGTCTCAGAAATTCAGATAATTAATATGTATAAATATGTAAAGATGCTATGTGTCATCAAGCCTCGTCTCAGAAATTCAGATAATTAATATGTATAAATATGTAAACATGCTATGTGTCATCAAGCCTCATCTCAGAAATTCAGATAATTAATATATATAAATATGTAAAGATGCTATGTGTCATGAAGCCTCGTCTCAGAAATTCAGATAATTAATATGTATAAATATGTAAAGATGCTATGTGTCATCAAGCCTCGTCTCAGAAATTCAGATAATTAATATGTATAAATATGTAAAGATGCTATGTGTCATCAAGCCTCGTCTCAGAAATTCAGATAATTAATATATATAAATATGTAAAGATGCTATGTGTCATGAAGCCTCGTCTCAGAAATTCAGATAATTAATATGTATAAATATGTAAAGATGCTATGTGTCATCAAGCCTCGTCTCAGAAATTCAGATAATTAATATATATAAATATGTAAAGATGCTATGTGTCATCAAGCCTCGTCTCAGAAATTCAGATAATTAATATGTATAAATATGTAAAGATGCTATGTGTCATCAAGCCTCGTCTCAGAAATTCAGATAATTAATATGTATAAATATGTAAAGATGCTATGTGTCATCAAGCCTCGTCTCAGAAATTCAGATAATTAATATGTATAAATATGTAAAGATGCTATGTGTCATCAAGCCTCATCTCAGAAATTCAGATAATTAATATATATAAATATGTAAAGATGCTATGTGTCATGAAGCCTCGTCTCAGAAATTCAGATAATTAATATGTATATATATGTAAAGATGCTATGTGTCATCAAGCCTCGTCTCAGAAATTCAGATAATTGATATGTATAAATATGTAAAGATGCTATGTGTCATCAAGCCTCGTCTCAGAAATTCAGATAATTAATATATATATAAATATGTAAAGATGCTATGTGTCATCAAGCCTCGTCTCAGAAATTCAGATAATTAATATGTATAAATATGTAAAGATGCTATGTGTCATCAAGCCTCGTCTCAGAAATTCAGATAATTGATATGTATAAATATGTAAAGATGCTATGTGTCATCAAGCCTCGTCTCAGAAATTCAGATAATTAATATGTATAAATATGTAAAGATGCTATGTGTCATGAAGCCCCGTCTCAGAAATTCAGATAATTAATATGTATAAATATGTAAAGATGCTATGTGTCATCAAGCCTCGTCTCAGAAATTCAGATAATTAATATATATAAATATGTAAAGATGCATGCATGTACACACACATACACACATATGTACACATGAGCAACAACACATACACAAACATACGAATATTCAATAACACACAAAATCAGGCTGACATGCAAATACCCCTCCCCACTGCTGGTTGTATGAAACCTTGGGTCAGAGACAGTCATCATCATCATCATGTCGTGCCGCCAGCATGGATATCCCTGACGCTCTCTCGCCACTTTTGGCGTATCCTCACATAATTGCTGTATGTATGTTCGAGCTGGTCGTCCTACTTTTGCTTGGCCATATGCGGGGGTCCATAGGAGTACATCACTGATGAGTTCGTCCTTGCTTCTCCAGCAGTGTCCTCCGTGTCTGGTTCGTCTAACTTGTATAGTTTTCGTGATGGGAGACAAGTGGCCGTATAGTTGGTGTCTTGTGGGGTGTTGACGCCAATACCAAGTAATATATATATATATATATATATATATATATATATATATATATATATATATATATATTTACTAACCTACTATCTACCAGTATTCACCAAACCAAAGGTCGGAGGTTTTAAACAGTTGTAAACACAAAAGGGGGTGGCTACTCTATAATTAGAGATAGGTTTCTACGTATTTATACCTGAGGTTTTTTTTTTAATAAACTAGATATTAAAAGTAAGGGTTTTTGTTCATTTTATTTGTTTATATTTTTCTTTTGTTATGTAAATTTTAAGCTGGGTAGGTTTTTGGTGAATATAAAAAATGGTGTTTTCTCCTTTATCGTCAGTCAGTGCGAGATTCCCTGATGATCCGCTGAGGTGAAACTTTAGTAGGAGAATTCCGACTCGCGATTTAAGTTAATTATATATATATATATATATATATATATATATATATATATATATATATATATATATATAAATGGTCTTTAATTTATATTGAGCACCTTTTAACAATACTGCAACATTTGGTCCTCCATTAAATCACCAAGTGACCGAGTAGGAAGCATAAACCTCTTATATATATATATATATATATATATATATATATATATATATATATGTGTGTGTGTGTGTGTGTGTGTGTGTGTGTTTCTGCATGTAAAAAGATGAACAAATGGGATGACAATTAAGAATATTTTTGTTATTTATTCTTATTTTTTGATTGATCTCAGGTAATTTCGACCTTCGGTCATCGACAGGTGAAAAGTTATAGTGAATATAGCGGATATGACGCTAAACACCTTGTGACGATGACGCTTCAGTTCAGGAATTTATTGAAGTATGACGTCACAACTTCATTGCTATTACTCCCAGATCCACTCTGAGCCTGAGAGGTTGTACCAGTTAGGGTCCTCTCTATAGATCTCTTTAAAAATTATTCGTATTCAGTTGGATCGTGTGCAAAAAAAAAAGATCTAAAATCTAGATAAAAAAGTATGACCTCACAATAAACGTGATTCCGTAACCTCTGGGCAAAAATACACCAAGATTGAGTGACATGCCGTTAAAATCAATTCAATCTAATTAAATTGACGGTGAAGTAATATTTCTTTAGTTTCTTTTCTTATTAATCTATCTATCTGGCCCAGTAGAATACACCGACTGCTTTTCTATAGAGGCGTAAAACACCCCAAACGAGTGTCCTGTTATATGACACAAAATAATCTTACCTGCTGGAGCTTTGGGGGATGCGGAGTACCCCTTCATTGCCATGGCTCCTTGGTACACTTTGGCCCGGAGTGGTAGCACCTGATAGGGTCCTATCTATGGCTCAAATAGAACTAAACTGTACTTATGCTAAGCAGAATACTTTGAAATAGAACTGTTTATATATATATATATATATAAACCGCCTAAAAAGGTTTTTCTTGATAAATCGTTTCTTTAAATATTGTTTTAAAAAGTACAAAAATTAACCCGTGGACAGTATGACCAATCTTACGTTATTGATTATTAAATGCTTCCTTTCGAATTTCATGATGTTGTAACACAAAAAATCCTTGAACCGGTAAGACTGATATTTCACAGCCGAGCGTTATTTTACTACACATCGTAAGCCTAGTATCTAAAGATCGGACGTTATCTTGCTATACATCGAACGCCTCATAATTCAATTTCAGGCGTTATTTTACTGTACACCGTAAGCCTATTATTTCAAATACTGCGTACTTTGAAATAGAACTGTTTATATGTATACAAATGGATTTCGCATTAAATGACCCAAAACGGTTGATATGCCATAAAACCAAACCAAAACAAACCAATATCTATCTATCTATCTATCTATCTATCTACGTGTGTGTGTGTGTGTGTTTCTTTCTCCCTTTTCATAATATCCTTCCTGGTCTTCAGTTAGTATGTAGGGAGGTGTCTAGTTCCTATCTGTTTATCAAAATCGTGACTATTTGGATTTATTCCCCCTTTGTCTCATCTGCGTGCGCCACCTTTTATCTCTTCCTTGATAATAGGTTGCATTTCTTTGCTTTAAGAGCACACAGGCTTGTATTATCTTTGTATAAGACGATAAATTGCAAAAGCCAGGAATTGTAACACATGTCCGGCTATGTCACCCTTTTCATATGTTTCCTTTTTTAATTTCTTTCTTTCTAGTTATTTACTCATCCGAGAAGTTATATATGGGCGTCAAGACAGAGGTTCAGATTATCTACCGATAACTCTATTTAGTTGAATCAATCGCCAATAGGTGGCGACTCTTTGATCAGGTGCTTTTCTTATCTTGGTCTAAAAGTCTCCCACGAAAATATGCCTTCTCATCGTCTCATTAAAGCCGACTATTGACTGGGTCGATAACTAAGCAAGAACCCGGCCGTATACACTCATAAAGAACAAGTTAACAATTTCTTTTTATTGAATGGAAATATTCATTTTGCCTTTTAATCTTTAGATCGGGTGATTATATTTCACTCAGTAAGTTTACTTGTCGTTGCGCCCACAGTTTTGATAGTCAGGTTTCTATTGATAAATGGCTTCTTTAAATATTGTTTAGAAAAGTAAAAAAATTAACCCGTGAACAGTATGACTGATTATACGTTATTGAATATTTCCTTGTTGATTTCAGGTTGTCGTAACACGTTAAACCCTTGAACCAGTAAGACCGATATTTCACAACCGAGCGTTATTTTACTATACACCGTAAGCCTATTATTTAAAGATCGGACGTTATTTTACCATACACTGAACACCTCACAAATCAAATTCGGTTGTTTTTTTACTCTACACCGTAAGCCTAATATTTAAAGATCGGACGTTATTTTACTGTACACCGTAAGCCTAATATTTCGGACACAAACGTTATTTTACCATACACCGAACACCTCATAAATCAAAGTCGGTTGTTTTTTTACTATACACCGTAAGCCTAATATTCTAAAACCGAGCGTAAAATGGAAAAAAAAATTTTCAAAAAAATATAACTTTAAATCTTTTTTGAAATAATAATAATGATAATAATGAAAGAAAGCGAACTAAAAGATAATTACTTGGACCTTGCCAGGGAATTGAAAAAACGGTGGGACATAAAAGTGACGGTGATACCAATTGTAACTGGAGCTTTTGGTAAAGTCATCAAAGGATTAATATGGGGATTGGAGGGCTTGGAAATAAGAGGACGATTGGAGACAATTCAAACTACAGCATTACTAGGATCGGCCAGAATACTGAGAAGAGTCCCGGAGACTTCAGGAGACTTGCTGACACTCAAACTCCAGTGAGATACCATCGGCTAACTCTGCAGAAGGAATATAAGACTAGACACGACTGGGTCGGAAAGGTGATCCACTGGGAGATGTGCAAGAAATTCAAATTTGACCATATGAACAAATGGTATATGCATAACCCAGCACCTTTTCTAGAAAATAACACACATAAACTCCAATGGGACTTTGACATACACACGGATCACCAAAGCTCGGCCAGAAGATCAGATTTAATAATAATCAGCAAAAAAAAAAAAAAAAAAAAAAAAAAAGAGAATTTGCAAAATTGTCGACTTTGTTGTCCCAGCTGACCACAGAATAAAACTGAAAGAATGTGAAAAGAAGGATAAGTACCTCGACCTTGCTAGGGAATTGAAAAAACTATGGAACATGCTGGTGACAATTATACCAATTGTAATTGGTGCGTTTGGAACAGTAACTAAAGGATTATTAAAGGGATTGGAGGACTTGGAAGTTGGCGGACGAGTGGAGACCATCCAAACTATAGCATTATTGAGAACGGACGGAATACTGAGAAGAGTCCTGGAGACTTGAGGAGACTTGCTGTCACTCGAACTCCAGTGGATGACCATCAGCTGGCGCTGATGTGAAAACCTCTAAAGGAGTAAATAATAATAATAATAATAATAAATCTCTTCTAAAAGAAACAGAAAACAATGCCAAAGTAAAAATAGTGTTATATCGTAAATGATATACATTGATAGGCTATTCCGAGAGGCATAGAATAGACAACACATAAGGTAGGTATAACAGAAAGACAGGTCTATTCGTACGGGTGTTCAAATATTAGTAGAAATATTACTATCTTCGTAAGGGCGATCACGTGAGTTCCGCTCTGACGTCCTACGCTGAGAGTCCTTAACTTAAAGTCTTGCGCAGAGTGATCTGTGTGTAATTAAATAATGGTTGGCACTACTTCTATTGTTGGGGTACGGTGAAGATGGGTCATTCCATTATATCAAATAGATTAGACACAACAAAATAGCAAATGTTGTTTATGTGGTAATAGAGACGAATAATGGTAAGCGAATACTGTAAATTAGCGTAAAAAGAGTATAAGACTAGACACGACTGAGTGGGGAAGGTGATCCCCCGGGAATTGTGCAAAAAATTGAAATTTGACCAAACGAACAAGTGGTATATGCATAATTTAGAATCAGTCCTGGAGAATGAGACGCACAAAGTTCTTAGGGACTTTGAGATAGAAACGGATTACCTAATCACGGTCAGACGACCAAATGATAGTCAAAAATAGTCAAAAAAGAAAAAAAAAAAAAAAGAAAAAAGGGAAATCTGCCGAACAGTGGACCTTGCCGTCCTGGCAAATCACTGAAGGGAAACCAAAAGAGGGACAAGTACCAAGACTTTGATAGAGAACTAAAAAATATGGAACATAAAGGAGACGGTGATACGAATGGTGGTTGGTGCCCTTGGAACAACCCCCAAAAGATGGATGAAGGGACTAGAAGACTTAGAAATCAGAAGACAAGTAAAGACCACCCAGACTATGACATTATTAAGATTACTTAGAATACTGAGAAGAATCCTGGAGACTTGAGGAGACTTGCTGCCACTTGAATTCCAGTGAGAAACAATTAACTAACGCTGGTGTGAAAAACTCTCAAAGAAATAATAATAATAATAATAAGTGTAGGTTACCCTTGAGATTAAAATGAAACAGTTAATCGTATAATAAGCCAATGCAGCAAACTGGTACGAAATGAATACAAGACTAAGCACGAGTGGGTAGGAAAGGTGATCCACTAGGAATTGTGCAAAGGATTAAAAATTGACTATGCTGACAAATAGGATGTGCACAAACCAGTATCTGTCCCAGAAAAGGAGACCCATAATATCTCCTGGGACTTTCAGATACGCACGGATCACCCAATCCAGACCAGATGACCAAGCTTGCAAAAATGGACCACCCAATCCCAACCAAGAAGACCAGACCGAGTGAAATGGATCACCCAATCCTGGTCTAGAAGACTAGACCTCGTGAAATGGATTACCCAATCTCGACCAAGAAGACCAGACCTAGAAAATGGATCACCCAGTCTCGACCAAGAAGACTAGTTCGAGTAAAATGGATCACCCAGTCTCGACCAAGAAGACGAGTTCGAGTAAAATGGATCACCCAATCTCGATCAAGAAGACTAGTTCAAGTAAAATAGATCCCCTAATCCTGGCCAAAAGGACCAGACCTAGTAAAATGGATCACCCAATCCTGGGCAAGGAGACTAGACCCAGTGAAATGGATCACCCAATTCTGTCGAAAAAAAAAAAACAGACCTAGTGAAATGGATGACCCAATCTGAACCAAGAAGACTAGCCCTAGAGTCAATCATCTAGGAGAAAAGAACTAGAGGATTTTGACTTTCCAGTGGACCACCGCGTGAAAAGCGAAATGATAGGCATACACTTGGATCTTGCTAGAAAGTTGAAATTTTTGTGGAACCCGAAGGTGACGGTGATACCAGTTCTCGTTGGTGCACTCGGAACAGTCGCCAAACAGAAGATCAGAAAAGAATCAAGACCATCTAGACCACAGCACTGTTAAGATCAGTTTTAAAACTTAGAAGAGTCATAAAAACCTGATGAGATTTGCTGACAATCTGAAATCAGTGAAAAGCCAACAGTTAAAACGAGCGTGAAAAACTAGCCATAATCAACATCATCTGTTGCCAGTTTTAACTGCGTGTAACTATTCTTAATATAGATGGTTTGGTTGTTTAAAGGAATATCAATCTTTGTGACTGGAGTTGTAGGATACACCGACTGCATTTCTATAGTGTCCTAATTACGACATTAAAACCATCTAATGTTAAGACTCCAGTCTGGGAGATTTAAGAAATATGGAAAACCCCTTCTTGCCATTGCTCCCAGGTCCCCTCTGACCCTATATGGTTGCACCTGTTAGGTCCTACCAATCTGCTTGACCAGTAGAGCAAACTGTGTGCAAACAAATGACAGATGTCACATTGTGACTGTTATATTGCAATGTCTGTGGTGTAATGGTTATCGTCGTAGGAAATGGTTATCGTCTTAGGAAATGGACACGGCGACACGAGTTCAAACCCTGGACGAGACTCATTGCATTTTACATAGCACTAATACCTTTGGGAAAGGTATGAATCCAATTATTCCCCCTCCAGCTATGGGTAAATAGTAGGACAAACTGGGTTCTTCAGCCTTGGTGTGGCAACTAGTCTAGGAGAAGGAAAACTCTGAAATCAATCCTGTCAAACTCCTCATAAAAATTGACCTTGTTTCATATCCTGCCCGAGTGGAGGGGTTGGTAAATAGGTTATATTACAATGCTATAAACCACTTAACTGTGTGTAAAAAAAGAGTTCAGGCTCGTTTAAGAATATTATCTATAAAATGTGTTTACAAATATATTCAATATATACGAATTAAGAGGACTTGGCGTTAAATGATTTTTAATGGTTGATATGCTATAAAACCAAACCAACCAAATTTTATATATCTTATATATATGTATAAAGAGGATTTGGCATAAAATAACCTACAACGGTTGATATACTATAAAACCAAACCAAACGCAACCAAATCCTATATATTTAATATATATTTATAAAGGCGATTGGACATTTAATTACCCACCATGGTTGATATGCTATAAAAGTCAACCAAACCAAATTCTATATATTCAACATAGATGCTTAAAGAGGGTTTTCGCCTTAAATAATCCACAGTGGTTGATATGCTATAAAATCCAACCCAAACAAACCAAGGCCAAATTCATCCTTTTTGAGGGGCTCATACCTTTCTAATGGTATTTACCCAAACATGAGCAGAATTGTGTGACTGGGATCCGAACTCGCTTACACACAGTTCACAGTTTACCTCTTTAACCGTTACACCACATGAACTCCCATCTTAATATAGATAATTTATGTGATATGTTATCAAGCATTCTTATCAAATAATTTTTAACTAGATTTATTTGAACCATAGTTGGAACAGATACTACCACTTCAGCTCAGATCGGACCAAGGAGTAATGTCCGTGAAGAGATATTTCCAAATTCCCCAAAATACCAGAACTGGAGCCTCACCACCGGATGCACTTTAATGTCATACCCTGAGCATCATTGTAATAGAAATTCATATGAGCTATTTTGATTGGTTTTATGGCATATCAACTCTTGTGGGTAATTTAATGCCAAATCCTGTTTATAAACGCACACACACACACACACACACACACACACACACACACACACACACACACACATATATATATATGATTTGTAAATGTACCAGTTTGAAAGTAATATCATTTTTAAACGTGCTAAAGCTTATTTGTTTGCACACAGTTAAATGGTTTCAAGTATTTCTATCAAACACGAATAATTATATTCAACATTATTCATTCGTTTGAACTCACTAAAATGGTTCCAAGTATGGCTATGTATTATTGACAATACAATTTAACATCAATCATTTGTTTGCACACAGTTAAATGACTTCCAGTAAAGAAAATCATTAAACGGCTCGATTTTACCAACAGATGGTATCCCAACAGGTATTATCATTCCACGTCAGAGTGGACCTGGGAGTAATGGCAATGAAGGGGTACTCCACATTATCCAAAGCTCCGGGACTGGAACCAATTGTTTTAGTGTCATATGAAGAATACTCGCTTGTTTAACCCCTTTGTAGAGATTCAATCGGTCTATTCTCCAGTCCCCGCCCAGTCGGCTGGAACTATTTTAGGGTTTTTCAATTCATGTAAATATGGCGTTGAGTTCACTGGAGCATGAAATATCAGACAAATGGAATGAAAAGCATGTTTTTAATATTTCAATGGAAACGGAGCTAAGAATAATTCTTTTTTTTTTTTCTTTCATTCACTTACAATAACGTTGAAAGTTTCATTGAAACCCGTTTATCACTGAAACAACAACAACAACAACAACAACAATAATAATAATAATAATAGAATTTAAAAAAATAAAGCAAAAAATAGAAACGCTTTCAAACAGGATAGAGTGGAGTCTCCGTGGTGTAGTGGCTAACGTACTAATGACATCGTTGTAAATGATTTTGAATTCCGGTCGCGCTATTACCTTCACTGTTTGAACTAATCACCCTTGGGAAAGGTACGGAGCCCTTTGTCACTATTGTTCTTCTAAAGGATGCCTGTGGAATTAAATAACCCTCGAAGGTTGATATGCCGTTAAACAAAGAAACTATACTCGACGGAATTTAGGTAACAGTCAATTCTTTTCTGGGGTCATTGTTGATCGATTTATATAAACTGTTCGTGATTCTCTTTTTTTCTTTCTTTCTTTCTTTAATATCTTCATTTTTTTCTTTCTTTCTTTCTTTCTTTCTTTCTTTGCTATTCATTTATTCATTTCTTTCTTTTTTCTTCTTTCTTTCTTTCTTTCTTTCTTTCTTTCTTTTTGGGGTTCGTTTCTTTCTTTCTTTCTTTCTTTCTTTGCTATTCAATTCTTTCTTTCTTTCTTTCTTTCTTTCTAGGATTCGTTTCTTTCTTTCTTCCTTTCTTTCTTTTTCTTTCTTTCTTCGATACGTTTCTTTCTTTCTTTCTTTCTTTGCTATTAATTTATTCATTTCTTTCTTTTTTCCTTCTTTCTTTCTTTCTTTTTGGGATTTCTTTCTTTCTTTCTTTCTTTTTTTCTTTCTTTTTGGGATTCGTTTCTTTCTTCCTTTCTTTCTTTTTTTTCTTTCTTTCTCCGATACGTTTCTTTCTTTCTTTCTTTCTTTCTTTCTTAGGTGGGGTGAATTTTCATTCCATTTATTGTCACTCTCAGCTATTTTATAATAAATACATATAACTGTTTTGATTCTAATCTTATTACGAGGTTCGAAACCCTGTCTGCACGTTTAGAAAATACCTGATTATTCACTTCGCTTAGTTGTATGGAAACAAGAGCGGCTAATGTAAGGATTGAACTTACAACATCCACATTACTTGCCCTAATCCAAAGAGGAATTTCTAACGATAGGTACTATTTACCAACCCCTCCGCTCGGGCAGGATATGACACAAGGTCAATTTTTAAGCGGAGTTTTCCTTCTCCTAGACTAGTTGCCTCACCAAGGCTGAAGAACCTAGTCCGTCCTACTATTTACCCATAGCTGGAGGGAGAATAAAGGGGTTCATACCTTTCCCAAGGGTATTTGCCCGAAAGTGAACGTAATAGCGCGACTGGAGTAC
>OY757945.1:42448901-42501401 GCA_963585895.1 Sepioteuthis lessoniana | reverse complement strand
TGCATTTATAAATGAAATGAATGAGTTTGGCTTTAAGGGGCAATTCTCTCCGGAGTCTTAAAAGTGGAATGCCGACGGAACTAGACTTTTTTGGAGCCGCCCTGTATCGTGTATTCATGCGTGTGAGATACATTGCGCATAAAAAAAAAGAAAAAAAAAAAGAAAAAAGAGAGATCGACTTAGTATCGAATTCTGACTTTAGCGAAAACACAGCATTAAAAAAAAAAATCTTGAAAAGTAATAAACAAAAATACAAATAAATAAACAAGCAAAAATTCTTTTTGTTACGATAGGTATTTCTTAAGCTAATTTCCTATTCAGGATTTCGAAAAATTTTCAATTTTTTTTAGGTTGACTAGCCAGCACACAGTATCAGTGTTTTGAACCAATAATTCAATGGGATCTTATTATTCGGTTTTTATCTCTACCCAGACGTTTTTTTTCCCCTTTTCTTTTCTTTCATTTCCCTGGCTGATTTCCTCGCTCTTAATTCGATTTCAAACCAGTAGAGATCTGCACATATTTTGAGTGGGGTAAGGGTGTGAGCAATTTATAACAATTATCTTGGTGTTTTTTTCCCCCTTCTCGTCAACTTACAATTTGGTGGTGGGTATGAGGTGATTCCCTGGTGTTGAAGGTAGAGAAACGAGTGCTGCTGAAACAAAGTCCTCAAAAGGCTTTTTAATATCGGTTGATTCCCAATTGGTTTTCACTAGTTTCTGATCTCGGCCGACGATGAACGGTTTGTAAAACTTTCCTTTCCTAGGCCCTCTTTTCTGTTTTTTTTAAATATATTTTCTATTTCATTTTATTATCACAATGAAAAGCTGATTATTTTGCCGCATTCCGTGAGCAAGATATTTCAAAGTTGAGCGTTGTTTTGAGCTTAGTGTCTAACGTACTCAACTACGATATCGTAGAAAGCGAGTTCGATCTCCAGTCGCACTATAACGTTCACTTTCGGGCTAATGCCCATGGAAAAGTAAACAGTACTTTTGGATTGATGCACCTCACTCATCTTCTGTTGGAGTAGTAGTGGCTAACGTGCTGGATTGCGGCCTCGGATTAAGCGAGTTCGAATTTCACTCGAAGTAGTATGTTCCCTTTTGGTTAAATACCTTTGGAAAAGGCATGAACCCAATTAACCTCAAACAATGGGTTTCATAGTACAACTACTATTCTTCTACAAAAGATGGCTTTGGCATTAAATAACCTCAAACAGGTTGATATGACATCAAACAAGGAAATCGAATCAAATTAATTATTCCAAATACTAATAATTTACTATGTTTTATAGAGCACTAGGAAATTCTTTATACTAATATAATTTACGAAGCTCTTTGCTTCGATGTGGCACAAGGCCGATTGCATGGGGCACCCAATGAGACTCAAACTCTCTCTTGCAGGTTTGCTAGTCAAGCTTGCTATCCGAGGTGCCCAATTCTTTATATATATATATATATAAAATAATTCTTCTTTGGTTTTGTTTGGTTTGGTTTGCTTTTATGGCATATCAACTCTTATAAGTTATTTAATGCCAAATCCTCTTTATACATATATATTAAACATATATGATTTGGTTTGATTGGGTTTTATGGTATATCAAACATTGTTAGTCATTTCAAGGCAAATCCTCCTTATATATTATATATATATATATATATATGATTTGTCACTAACAATTAAATCAAACATCATTCATTTATTTTCACACAGTTAAATGATCAAACAGTTCTCTTTCGAGCTATTCAATTTAGCATAAGTCAACAAAGTTAAACGGTTCCAAGTATTGGTATCACTAACAATTCAATTGAAGATCAATAATTTCTTTACTCACTCTTATATGATCAAACAGTTCTTTTTTCTAACAATTCAATTGAGCCGAAGTCATTTCTTTGCACTCAGTTTAAATATCAAACAGTTCATTGATAGGATCCTATCAGGTGCTACCACTCCAGGCCAGAGTGGACCTGGGAGTGATGGCAATGAAGAGGCACTCTGCATTCCCCAAAGCTCCAACATTACTGGAATCTCACCATCAGATTGTTTAGAGTCATCATATTTACCCAACCCCTCCGCTCGGGCAGGATATGAAACAAGGTCAATTTTTAAGCGGAGTTTAACAGGTTTGAATTTAGAGTTTTCCTTCACCTAGACTAGTTGCCTCACCAAGGCTGAAGAACCTAGTCTGCCCTACTATTTATCCATAGCTGGAGGTAGAATAATTGGATTCATACCTTTCCCAAGGGTATTAGTGCTGTGTGAAATGCAATCAGTCACGTCCAGGATTTGAACTCGTGTCGCCGTGTCCATTTCCTACGACGATAACCATCGCACCACAGGCACCTCACAGATTGTTTAGAGTTATATCCTGGCCACTTGTTGGCTTACCCGTCTGCAGAGATGCCATCGGTGCTATTCTGAAGCTTCAGCTGACTGGGCTGAAAATTCATTCTTTGTTGAATGCTCGTTTGTTTGAAAAATTTTATTTTGTTAACTTTCCGTGCAGAAGAAGCTTGTAAAAGACTGTGGAGTGTTTATATTTTTGGTACCGTCTTACTTTCTTCAGAAATAAAAAAACGTCATTCGGATTGACCAGCTCAAAAAGTTCCTTCAAATCGCTCAAGAAGGGATTTCAACAATCATCATCATCATGTCGTGCTGGTAGCACGGATATCCCTGACCCTCTCTCGCCACTTTTCCCTATCGTTCATCGCCTCAGGCAGTTCTTCAGGACAACATCCCGTATCCTCACATAGTTGCTGAATGTATGTTCGTGCTGGTCGTCCTGCTTTTGCACGGCCATGCGTGGGGGTCCACAAGAGTACATCACTTATGAGCTCGTCCCTGCTTCTCCAGCAGTGTTCTGCATGTCTGGTTCGTCTAACTTGAATAATTTTCGTGATAGGAGGCAGGTGGCCGTACAGTTGGTGTCTTGTGGGGTGTTGTCGCCAGGACTTGTTCAAGATTGCTCGCAGCATTCTTGTGTAATTGCCGTCTAGCTTCTTCTCCAGCCGTTTTGTTAGAGTCCATGTAGTGCATCCATATAGCAGTATCGGTGCAACCGCTGCCTGGAAGAAACTGCGTTTCATTTTATCGGTTAGGTCTGATTTCCATATAATCAATATAAGCTGTCCATGCTTTCGTTAACCTCGTGTCGATGTCCTTTTCGGTTGATTCGACGCTGCTTCCTTGTTAAGTGAATTTGTCTACTAGTTTTAGAGGGGTTCCGTCTCGAGTGGAGATGTCACCCGTTTGATTATAGCACATATATTCCGTTTTGTGTGCATTGACATAGAGGCCTATGCTTGCGGCTGCTCGTTCCAAACTATGCAGTAGTGTTTTGGCTTGGTTGGGTGTATTTGCCAGTATCGCTATGTCATCGGCGTAGTCGGCGTCGGTACCAGCCTGAGCTCATTTTTACACACAGTTAAATGTTTTCACTTATTTCTATATAATACAAATACACAGATACGTAACCAAGCAAGTCAATTTAGCATAAGTGCACAGGTTTTTTACGCACAGTTAAACGTAAAGAAAAGTTCTATTTCAAACAATTCAGTTTTCCATGTCAACAAAGTTAAATAGATCCAAGTATTGATATGGTTCACTAACAATTCAATCAAACATCAGTCATTTGTTTATACTCAGTTAAATGATCAAACAGTTCTATTTCAAGCAATTCAATCAAGCATAAGTACAAAGGTTTTTGTTCACTCACAGTTAAATACAAAAATAGTTCTATCCCAAACAACTCAGTTTAAACAGTGTACTACTGTTAAAATCTCAAACAGTTCTATTTGACCCATAGATAGGACCCTGTTTGGTGCTACCACTCTGAGCCAGAGTGGACCTTGGTGCGATGGCAATGAAGGGGCACTCTGCATTGCCTAAAGCTCCAGCATTACTGTAGCCACATCACGAGATGATTTTGTATCATATCCAGGACACTCGTTGGGGGAGTCTTACTCCTCTGCAGAGATGCAGATATGCTAGAGCTGTTATACATGGATGTTGGTTGGTTGTTTGGGTTTTATGGCATATTAAACTTTGTAGGTTATTTAATGCTAAATCCATTTTTATACAAATAAACAGTTCTATTTTAAACAATTCAGTTTAGCATAATTATGCAGTTTAATTGTAAAAAAACATTTTTATTTCAAGCTATTTAGTTTAGTCAAACGGTTTTAATTTAAAAAATTCACATTAGCTTAAATACAGTTTCAATGTCCAGAACAGTTCTATCTCAAACAACTCAGTTTAAAATAAGTACACTGTTTAAACGTCAAACAGTTCTATTTGACCCATAGATTGGGCCCGATCAGGTGCTAATACTCCAAAGTTTCAGCATTACTGAAGCCTCACCATCAGTGTCATAAGCAGGACATTCATTGGGAGAGCATTACCCCACTTCAGAAATGCTGTCGGTGTATTCTGCAGCCTCAATAGACTGGGACAGTCAAAATAATAGCAGATAATAACATATAAATTATTAAGACTGAATAAAATTAACTAGGGTTTATATGAATGTGGTCATTTTATACTGTTTTTAATTAATTAAATCTAATATTTGTCATCTGCTAAATATTTAAGCAGAAATACTTTCTTTATTTACATTAGTTCGATAGATGATAGCGATAGTGTAGTAACCAGTGATCAATTATTTCGTCTCAACGTTTTCTTCGACAACATCAGAGATAATGATAGGCATATAAGAATATCTAATATGAATACAATGATTCTCCCTCCGGCTATGGGTATATAGTAGAGCAGACTGGGGTCTTCAGCCTTGGTGATGCAACTAGTCTAGGAGAAGGAAAACTCCGCTTAAAAAATGACCTTGTGTCATATCTTGCCCGAGCGGAGGGGTTGGTAAATATGTATAAGAATATCTAATTCTTCAATCAGACAAGGTATTGTTTCGGTTTGGTTACCTTGTTTTAATGGCATATCAACCTTCGTGGGTTATTTAATGCCAAAGCCATCCTTGTTGAACAGTCTATGCATTAGGGGAGAGGATAAGGGAATTCATACCTTTTCCGGGAGTATTTGTCCAAAAGTGAACGTAATATCACAAATGGAATTCGAACTCGTCAACTATGAAGTCGAAGTACAGCTCGTTAGCCACTAATCCACTATGCCACTATGCTACGGAGATTTTCTTCTTAATCAGACAAGAAGTGCAAGAAAGAATAGACCCCTTGCTACAAAAAAAAAACCCCTCTGTGGAACACGAAGATGATACTGATTCCTTGGAACAATCCCAAAGATCCTTGAAAAGTCACTGGAAAGTCATCGATCCGTTTAAAAACTGAGACACTCCAGAATATTGACGAGAATCCTGGAGATTTGAGGATAATCGCTGTCAGTATTTATCCAACCCCTTCGCACGGGCAGGATGTGATACTAGGTCATTTTTTTTTTTCAAAGCAGAGTTTAACAGGTTTGAATTCAGAGCTTTCCTTCTCCTAGACTGGTTGCCTTACCAAGGGTAAAGAACGCAGTCTGTCCTACTATTTAACCATAACTGGAAGGAGAATAATTGGATTCATACCCTTCACAAGTGTATTTGTGCTATGTGAAATGCAATCAGTCTCGTCCAAGATTTGAACTCGTCAGGCCGTCTGAAAACTTGTAAAGAGTATATAAATCACTATTAATAAATAAATAAAAAATCAAAAAGGCTGCAGATGTTACTGCTGCTGCTGATGGGGATGAAGATGTCGAAATATGAGTAACAAAGAGTTTGGTGACTAAGAAAACGAAATCAAACTTAAGTAAAGTTGGCGATTATTGTCGAGAGTGACCAGAAGGCTCTCTTTTCAATAGCTACTACACCAAGGTCTAGGCGAGAGCGCTACTCCTCTTCCTGGATTACTCCACTCTATCCTTGATCCTTAACTTATAATTCTGAGGAATCAAGTACCATTTTTGAGTCTTTGGTATGAGTCGACCTGAGATTTAAACCAGGTCTCCCGGGTCATCGGTAAACCCTCTAACCATTACGCCAATAAAAATATTGAATAGTAAAAAGAATGAAATTCCCAAACCTCTGCACAAACAGTTTTCTATTGTTATCACTAAGCTGCTTCAACCGTAAGTCCAGTGTCCACATTTGAATTGACCGGCTTTGATATGTAAATTGAAAATCCCCGGCTATTCAAATAACTGGAACAATTTCCCGCGTTTTTCTTTTCTTTCTTTCTTTCTCGCGTCACTGCGTCACATAACGGGCGCCGCTTATGTCATTATTTATTTTTTGTGTTTAGTGTATGCGTCCTCAAAGTACTGAATATATATTTTTATAACGTTACTTATAAGTATATAATGTTTATGAACCGCTTTGACTTCTCTTATGTCTTTCTCTGAGGCAATCATGAATAAGTTCAACAGATTGATTAGTTACACTACACTATACTATCTATCTATCTATCTATCTATCTATCTATCTATCTATCTATCTATCTATCTCAGTCTATTCATCTCTCTCTTTCTCTCTCTATTTATTCCAGTCGGTTCATATCTATCTATCTATCTATCTATCTATCTATCTATCTATCTCCTTGTATCTATCTATCTATCTATCTATCTATCTATCTATCTATCTATCTATCTCCTTGTCTCTATCTATCTATCTATCTATCTATCTATCTATCTATCTATCTATCTATCTCAGTCTGGTCATCTCTCTCTTTCTCTATTTATTCTAGTCGGTTCATATCTATCTATCTATCTATCTATCTATCTATCTATCTATCTATCTATCTATCTATCTATCTCAGTCTATTCATCTCTCTCTTTCTCTCTCTATTTATTCCAGTCGGTTCATATCTATCTATCTATCTATCTATCTATCTATCTATCTATCTATCTATCTATCTATCTATCTATCTATCTCCTTGTCTCTATCATCTATCTATCTATCTATCTATCTATCTATCTATCTCAGTCTGGTCATCTCTCTCTTTCTCTCTCTATTTATTCTAGTCGGTTCATATCTATCTATCTATCTATCTATCTATCTATCGATCTATCTATCTCAGCGGCGCGTTTGCCCAGTCGGCTGGGGCTATAGAATACACCGACTGCACCCTCTGCAGAGGGGGTAAGACCCGCCCCAATGAGTGTCCTGGATTTGAGACTAAACAATCTGATGGTGAGACTCCAGTAATGCTGGAGCTTTGGAGAATGCAGAGTACTCATTCATTGCCAGCGCTCCCAAGTCTACTCTGACTTGGAGTGGTAGCACCTGATAGGGTCCTATCTATGGGTCAAATAGAACTAGACCATGTACCTATGCTAAGCTGAATTGCTTGAAATAGAAATGTTTTGACATTTAAACTGCGAACTTGTGATAAACTGAACCTATGGGTCAAATAGAACTGTTTGATGTTCAAACAGTGTACTTATTCTAAACTGAATTGTTTGAAATAGAACTGTTTTTGACTTTGAATGTGTGCTAAAGGGAATTTTTAAAATTAGTACTGTTTGATAAAACTGAATAGCTTGAAATAGAAATGTTTTGACAATTAAACTGTATAATCATGCTAAACTGAATTGCTTGAAATAGAACTGTTTATTTGTATAAAAATGGATTTGGCGTTAAATAATCTACAAGGGTTGATATGCTATAAAAGCCAAACCAATAAACAAACAAATCAGCTGCAAGTGGCCATGCAGTCGGTGTTGGTTATGAAATAAAAACAAAATCAAAATAAACAAAAGAAAGAAAAAAAGAAAGAACAAAAACAAAACGATAAAAAACGACGAATATCTGTATTAAATGCGGATAAAATACTAGCAAAATTCAGACCATTGGAAGCTGATTTTAAAGGATGCTTTATGATAATTGCATATATATATATATATATATATATAAGTGTGTATGTGTGTGTGTGTGTGTGTGTGTATGTTCTTTCTTTCTTTCTTTCTTTCTTTACACACACACACACATATATATGTGATTATTGTCTCACCTTACTAATATTTTTGCAAAAAGTTAATATCCTTTGAGATAAAAGATACCAGGAGTTTTATTGTTTCTCGAGTAAACAAACCAATCAAAACAGATATTATTTGGTATTATTTATGACCAGCCTCTTTAGCATTAAAGCTGAATAACCAAAAATAAAATTGTATTAACACGTATAAAGAGAGTATTTATTTTTGGACTCTCCATTGGCCTAACAGTTAGAGTGTTCGCCGGTAGACCGGAGTTCAATACCAGGTCAAATCATACCTAAGACTCAAAAAATGGTACTTGATACCTCCTTGCTTAACACTCAGCATTATAAGGTAAGAATCAAGGGTCAAGTGGAGCAATCCAGGGAAAGGAGAGGCGCCCTTCCCTACACCTCGGTGTAGTAACTATTGAAAAGGGAGCCTTCTGGTCACCCTCGACTATGGACGCCTTTACTTACATATTCATATTTTTGGTTAAAGAGTTTTAATACAGTAGATTTTGGTATTAATTAATATCTAATAATAACCGTATTTATTGAATAATGCACAACTGGAAACTATAAAATCATGGTATCTTTGATGTGGAAGAAAATTAACTTTTTATAAAAGAATTACTTAAATCATATCACTGAATTTGCTTAAATAAAATCGGTGACATTATTATGGAGTGATTTTGTCTCGTGGTACGCAAAGAAAACCACATGACTAATCATTAAAGCAGTGAAGTAATCTTATGAAAGAGGAAACAAAACTCCCTCAGATAACAGTAGTAAGACTGGCAAAATGGAGGTCTTCTGTGGGCACATATGTTTGAAGAGTCCCAGTTGAAGTGTAGATTATGTGGTGATAGAGACGAAATGGTCAATCATATAATAAGTGAATGCAGCAAATTGGCTCAAAAAGAGTATAAGACAAGATACAACTGGGTAGGAAAGGTGATCCACTGGGAACTGTGCAAGAAAATGAAGTTTTGACCATACAAACAAGTGGTAAATACACAACCCGGAATCTGTCTGAAAAAATGAGACGCTCAAAGTTCTCTGGGATTTCTGAGATTCAAAAGAGAGAGAGAGAGAGAGAGAGAGAGAGAGAGAGAGAGAGAGAGAGAGAGAGAGAGAGAGACCTGCCGAGTAGTGGACTTTGCCGTCCAGGCAGACCACTGAGTAAAATTAAAAGAAAGCGAAAAGAGAGATAGAAATCAAGACCTTAAGAGAGAGCTAAGAAAACTATGAAAATTGAAGGAGACGGTGATACCAGTTGTAATTCGTGCACTAGGAATGATCCCAAAGGATTGATAAAAGGACTAGAAGATTTAGAAATCAGAGGACAACAAGAGACCATCCAAACTACGGCATTATTAAGATCGGTCTGAATACTGAGAAGAGTCCTGGAGACTTGAGGAGACTTGCTGTCTCTCAAACTCCAGTGAGAAACCATTAGTTAACGTTGATGTGAAAAACTCTCAAAAGGGTTTAAAAAAAAAAATTCCGGCCAGAAGACCAGACATAGTGATAATCAATGAAAAAAAATGAGATCTATCCGTATTATGGATTTTGCCGTCCCAACGGACCTCAATGAGAAAATCAAAGTAAAAAGAGAGACAAATTCCTAGACCTTACCAGAGAAATAAGAAAACTGTGGAACATAAGGATGTCCGTAATACCAATTATAATTAGCACACTTGGAACGGTCCCCAAAGCCTTGGTAAGAGGACTGAAAGAGATGGAAATTGGAGGACGAATCGAGACCCTCCAAACTACTACATTGTTGAGTTCGGTCATAATACTGAGCAGAGTCCTGGAAACCTGAGGAGACTTGCTGTCATGTAGACCCCAGAAAAATACCACAAAGTAGAAATATAAGAAAATGAAAAATGAACAACTACTTGAATTTTGCCAGAGAGCTGAAAAGGTTATGGAATATGAGGGGGACAGTGATACCAGTAGTAGTATGTGCACTTGGAACGGTCCAAGGGCTTAGAAAAGATATTGGGGTAATTAGCGACAATAGCATTGTTAAGATCAGCTAGAATACTGAGAAGAGTCCTGGAAGCCCTAGGAAACTTGTCAGTCGGACTAATTGTGTATAAATTACTAGTATTAGATATGAATATCTGAAATCATTTTGAATAATTCTTAAGTAATTATATGGTTTCAAGTATTCCTATCTAACACTAATAATTTACACACAATTATATGCTTTCAAGTAACTGATCCATCGTGAAAAAGTATAACTATTAAAGTAACCATTATGTATACAAATAATTTCGTGACTCAAAGTATTTTAAGGGGTTCCCATGATGTATTGGTTAATGTACTGGATTGTAGCCCTAAGTAAGCGAGTTTGAACTGCTGTCACGCAGTTATCTACACTTTCGGGCTAATACACTTGGGAACAGATAAGAGTCCCCTTACACCTCAGATAGAGGTTAAATAATATGACCGCTGTTCAACAAAGGATGGCTTTGGCATGAAATAACCTATGAAGATTGGTATGCCATTAAATAAAGAAACAAAACCAATCTTAATATCTTAAATATAAAAAACAACTTTCGAAAAAAAATGCTTCGTTAAAGTGTTTAACGAAATTACTATACTTTATATATATATATATATATATATACATATATATATATATATGTGTGTGTGTGTGTGTGTGTGTGTGTGTGTGTGTGTGTGTGTGTGTGTTAAGTGTCCTCCCGGTTAGATGCAAGATATGTAGGTGTGGGTACACGTTTCAAACGATTGCATCTCCACACGGATGCATGACACCCAGGTATGTGGAGTCAATGACAGGACAGAGGGATGAAAAAATAGAGGGCAATGGGATAGGTTAATTTTTTGTCAACATTAGAGTGTCTGCGAATATACATATTTATCAAGGTAAGTCAGAGTATGTTGAGTCGAAAACGGGAATTACACCCAACTGATACAATTCGACCTGATCTCTGTTGCTAATATGTACCGAAATATAATGCTATGGTCCATTGGACACACACATACACATGCACACACACACACACACACACACACACACACACACACATATATATATATATATATATATATATATATATATATGTATGTATTTGTATATACGAGGTGCATACGATAAGTTTCCAGAATTTTTTCGTATGGGCATTTAAAATTGTCGTAGACTCTTGAGAATTCAGTATCTTATTGCTATACATCATATGCGATGACTGACCAATTTTTATGATTTCAGGTTCGAATGAATAACTACAGCAGCAATTGGAATACACCCTACTAAAGCCTGATTGTCACAGCTGGTGAATTTAAAAAATGCGATCTGACTCTTTAGAAGAACGATATGCAATAAAATTCTGTTTTAAACTTGGAAAAAATGCCAGAGAAACGTATGGAATGCTTCAGACTGCTTTTGGACAATCTTGCATTAATCGAGCATCAGTTTTTGAGTGGCATAAGAGATTCAAGGAAGGCAAGGAGTCTGTGAGGGATGATGAGAGGTGTGAGAGGAGTAAGGAAGTAAATACACCGGAGTTGATTGGCCAAAGGGTTAGGGTTAGGGTTACTCTGTGGAGGTTTAAAGGGAGTTCAGGAAGAGATTCATAGGGAAGAGGCCAGCACTCTTCAAATCGGGTCGGTGGCATTTCCACCAGGACAATGCACCAGTCCACAAATCGATCCTTGTCACAGACTCTTTACCAAGATGGACATCAAGACAGTTCCTCAGCCTCCTTATAGTCCAGACCTTGCTCCCTGTGACTTTTAGTTATTCCCTAAGCTCACAGGCTGTCGTTATGAGACAATTGAGGAGATAAAAGAGGCTGTGAGAAAGGTCTTTGACACGCTCACACAAGAGGACTTCTATGGGGCATTTCAAAAGTTGTTGGAACGGTACAAGTGCTTTGCAGCCAGAGGAGATTACTTCGAAGAGGACTAGAGTTTCATGTGTGTACTATCAATAAAAGTGCCCAGATAAAAAAAGTCTAGAAACTTATTTAATGATCCTCGTATATCATAATATATATATATATATATGTATATATATATATATATATATATATACTTAATCCATGGAAAATATTCTGCGACCTTAGGTTTCCGAAAGTTTATAAAACAACAATTATCAGGCAGGAAACCTCAGGTTGCAGAATATTTTCCATGGATTAAATATATATATACATATCTAATATATATTTATTTATTATCATTATTATTATATAATAGCTCTATCCTAGATATTGAGCACTCTTCATATTATATGGCACTTGGTTCGACACATCACCACAAAGTGATTTACTGATGTCCAACACTCTCATAATATATATATATATATATATATATATATATATAGAAAGGTGGACTGAAAAGTTCATATGATGACGTCTTATCTGCTGTTGATAACTTTTTTATCAATGGGATCCAAGCACTGCAATACTGACGGGGGAAGTGTGTAGACCACAAGGAGGACTATGTTAAAAAATAAGTCTCATTGGTTACATTCCATCGCTTTAACCATTGCACCTCGAGGACACCCCTCGAAAAATGTTTTGTAGTTTAAAAAGAAAATTTTAAGTTGATGTCCAATAAAAGAAGTGACGTAACTGGACAGGCATCGGAGCCTATTCATTCGTAAAATGAAAATGATCTTTTGGTAACCAAATGTCCTCAGTTTACCATAATATGATCTCTGCTATTGTAGGCAACTGGCATTGAGCTCTCCATTTGAGAAATATATATTAAGCATTGGCAGATTGTGATTCAAATTAGCCGAGACTGCTTTGATCGGGTATTTGATATATATATATATATATATATATATATATATATATATATATATATATATATATACTGAATTCACTCTTTTAGACATGTTTGATTAAATAGGAGAGATACTTTGTGTCCTCTTATCTTTGATCCATTCATATCTTTGTATACGGCAGTTTCCTGAATTGATTTTATCCAGAAGTCAAATGACCCGTATAAAGACTTGAACAGATCAAAGATAAAATCGGCAGACATAAGGTGTCTGTTTTATTTAATCAAACACAAACACACGCACACACGCATATATATATATCTGCGTGCGTGTGTGTGGGGGTGAATAAGAGACCACATGGACACTGACTAAGCTAGACGGGAACTGCACAAGAATGCTACGAGTAATACTGAACAAATCCTGGAAGCAACATCCTACGAAACAACAGCTGTACGGCCAACTACCTCCCATTGCCCTGTATTTTTTCATCCCTCTGTCCTGTCATTGACGCTCCATAACTGGGTGTCATGCATCTGTGTGGAGATGCAGTCGTTTGAAACGTGTACCCACACCTACATATCTTGCATCTAACCGGGAGGACACGTAACATATATATATATATATATATATATATATATATATATATATATATATATATATATATAAAGTATAGTAATTTTGTTAAACACTTGAACGAAGCATTAAATAAATGAATACCGTAGGTTTGGATCATATGCAAAAACTTACATTTATCAGTCGTGTAATGACACTAGATGCCGTCATGAGATCTTTTCAAGAGTGATGGACGATAGGGTCATATATATATATATATATATATATATGTGTGTGTGTGTGTGTGTGTGTGTGTGTGTGTGTGTGTGTGTGTGGAGAGAGAGGGGGGTAGAAACTAAGTAATTCGTGCTGTTGACACTGATGATGACGAGGATATTTGGTTTACAGGAGTACTTATTCATGCACGATAACTTATCATCAGTCAACTCCCTTTTTTGATGTGAGAAAGAAAGTAAGAAAAAAAGAAAAATGTGAAAAAAGAAAGAAAGAAAAAAGAAAGAAAAAAGTGAAAAAAGAATGAAAGAAAGAAATAAAGAAATGAAAAAATAACTAAAGAAAGAAAGAAAGAAAGAATGGGGTGAAAAAAGAAAGAAAGAAAAAAGAAAGAGGGAAGTGAAGAAAGAAAGAAAGAAAGAAAGAAAGAAAGAAGTGAAAAAACAAAGAAAGAAAGAAAAAGTGAAAAAATAAAGAAAGAAAGGAAGAAAAGTGAAGAAAAAGAAAGAAAGCAGTAAATTCAACATACCACTCGAATCGCTTGTCTCCGTTGAACTGGGACATTTCCTCGGTTCCCTTGTTGACAATACTGATAAATCACAGATTCGTTCTTCCGTTAAGTCACAAGGTGGCGCCCCCAATGAGTTCAGGCTTTCGTCTTTGGGACATTCTCTCGGTAGAGTTTTGTGTTTCCGTCGCCGTATCAACAAAGAACGCGGCATTTTTTAATCCTCCGAAAATCAGTTTCAGGCTTCCTTTCTTTCTTTTTTTTTTTCTTCTTTTTTTCTTATGTGCATAGAAAGGGAAATTCAAAGGATCGAACTTGAAACCTCGGCTCCAAGTGCCGACTGATGAAAAAAATCAACTGTGTGTGCCCCAAAATTATAGGGTTTCGTCCAGTAACTGGTGTCGCTTATATGATATTATTTTCTAAAAAAAAATAAAAAAAGAAAAAAAATTAAAAACTAAATAAAATAGAATAAGCAGCAGCAGCAGCAGCAGCAGAAGAAGAAGAAGAAGAAGAAGAAGAAGAAGAAGAAGAAGAAGAAGAAGAAGATGATGATGAAGAAGAAGAAGAAGAAGAAGAAGAAGAAGAAGAAGAAGAAGAAGAAATGCTAAAAGAACCGATTATATCAAAGCAAAAATGAATAATACTCAACAGAAAACTGTAACCTACACGAGTGAGTTCGATTCTCATTAGGTGCCCAATTCATGCGGCCTTGTGCTATATCTAAGGAAAAAAAAAAGCTTAGTAAATTACCTCAACAGAAAACTGTAAGAAATGGAGCTGGCGAAATGAGTTCAAATCCCCGACCAGGTCGTTTACATTTTATATAACATTTAGGAAAGATATAAATCTCATGATTCTATATAGTAGGGTAGACTGGCTCTTTAATCTTGGTATGGCATCCGGTCTAAGAAAAGGAAAACTTTGAATACAAACCTGTTAAACCCTGCTTAAAAACTGACCTTGTGTCACATCCTGCTCGGACGTAGGGGTAGGGAAAGACATACTCTATAGAAAAGTCGGTTTGGCTCGATTTTATGGCATATCAACCATTGTAGGTTATTTAATGCCAAATCTTCTTTATACATATATATATTAGATATATAGGATTTGGTTTGGTTGGGTTTTATGGCATATCAACCATTGTAGGTTATTTAATGCCTAATCCTATTTATACGTATATATTAGATATATAGGATTTGGTTGGGTTGGGTATTATGGCATATCAACCATTGTAGGTTATTTAATGCTAAATCATTTTTATACATATATATTAAATATATCATTTCCAAACCTATTTTGTAGATAACATTTTTAAACGAGCCTGAGCTAATTTTTTGCACATAGTCAAATGGTTTCAAGTATTTCTATCTAATAAGAATAATTCTATTTACTATTATCATTTGTTTGCCCACAACTTAATGTTTTTAAGTATTGCGATTTAACACTAACAATTCAATTAAACATCAGGCATTTCTTTACACACAATTGAATTATCAAACAGTTCTATTTCAAACAATTTAGTTTAGCATATCAGTTTAAATGTCAAACAGTTCTATTTAACTCATTGATAGGACCCTATCAGGTGCTACCTTTCCAGACCAGAGTAGACCTGGGAGCAATGGCAATGAAGGAGTACTCCATATTCCCTAAAGCTCCAGCATTTGAAGCCTCACCATTAGATTGCTTAGAGTCATATCCAGATCACTAGTTGGTAAGTCTTACCCCTCCACAGAGATGCAGTCAGTGTATTCTACTGCCCCAGCCGACTGGGCTAGGATAAACAGGCATATGTTATGTGGTGACAAAAATGAAGCAGTTAATCACATTATTGGCGAATGCAGTAAACTATAACAAGAGTAGGCATGACTGTGTGGAAAACCGAACCACTAGGAATTGTGCAAGAGATTAAGATTTGACCATGCAACCAAATGCCATAAATACAAACCAGAATCCGTTTTCGAAAATGAGACGGATAAAATTCTCTGGAACGTTCATATACAAACGGATCACCCGATTCCGGTTAAAAGACCAGACCTAATATTTACAAGAAGAACATGGACTTTGCCGTTACTGCGGTCCACCGAGTGAATATAAAAGAAAGTGAAAAGACAGCTACACGGTCGGATCTTGCTAGAGACCTAAAACATGAAGGTGATGGTGATACCAATGATAGTCGGAGCTCTCGGAACGGTCCCTAATAGTCTGAAAAAGAGACTGGAGGGACTGATGTTTCAAGAGAGGGTCTAGCCCTTCTAAACCACAGTTTGTTGATTGGTTTGGTTTGGTTGTTTAATGGCATATCAACTCTTTTTAGGTTATTTAATGCCAAAGCCATTCTCCTAAAAGAACAGTAGTGGTACTATTTAACCCATAGCTGGGAGGATAAGGGGGTTCATACCTTTCCCAAGGGTATTTGCCCGAAAGTGAACGTAATAGCGCGACTGGAGTACGAACTCGCGTATTACGATTCCGCAGTCCATCGCTTTAACCATTACATCACGAGGACACCCCAGCATTGTTGAGATCCGCTCGAATATTAAGAAAAGTCCTGAAGACCCGAGGTGACTTTCTGTCACTCAGATTTTAGATTGGTTGTTTGGGTTTTATGGCATATCAACCTTTATAGGTTATTTAATACCAAATCCATGTTTATACAAATAAACAGTTCTATTTCAAATGATTCGGTATAGCATGAGTACACAGCTTAATTGTCAAAAACATTTCTATTTCATGCTATTCAGTTTAGTCAAACAGTTCTAATTAAAAAGATCACTTTAGCGTGAGCACAGTTTCAATGTCCAAAACAGTTCTATTTCAAACAATTCAGTTTAACATATGTGTGCAGTTTAGTTCCATTTGACGCATAGATAGGACCCTATCAGGTGCTACCAGAGTGGACCTGGTAGTGATGTCAATGCAAGGGTACTCAGCATTCCCCAAAGCTTCAGCATTACTGGAACCTCACCATCAAATTGTTTAGTGTCATACCTAGGACACTCGTTGGTGGTTGGGGGTCTTACCCCTCAGCAGAGAAGCAGTCGGTAGTATTCTACAGCCCCAGTCGACTGGGCACTTCAGATTTTAGTATAAAAGCCACCAGTTAAAACTAGTGTAAAAACTTGTATAGAGCAATATTATTAATATTATAAGGGCGAACAGAACAGCCATGGCTGGGAAACATAAATGGGAAGCAAAACAACTGTACGAATATTTCAAGCGAAAAACAAGTGAAGTCTCACCTGGACATGGCTAAGAAATTGAAGACTTAATAGAAAAACTGAATCTCCTAACAGCATTACAAAACATCGCCATAAAGACCAGTTATATTGGCATAATGCCAAGAGTGTTAGTTAATGGCCCAGTAGACCGGGGTTCAAACCCAGGTCGAGCCATACCAAAGACTCAAAAAATGGTGCTTAGTGCTTCCCTGCTTAACACTCAGCGTTATAAGGTACGGATCAATGGTAAATAGAGCAATCCAGGGAATGGAATAGCCCCCTCCCGTACACCATGGTGTAGTAGCTATTGACAAGGGAGCCTTTGAGTCGCCCTCAACTACAGTCGGCCAACTTATATTAAAGCGAAAATAGATAAGAAGCCACAAGAAAAACAAGCACAGTTTATGTGGCGATTGAGACGAAACTGTTAATCACATAATAAGCCAATGTAACAAACTAGCGAGAAGGGAGTATAAGACTAGACACGACTGGGTAGGAAAGGTGATCCACATGGAATTGTGCAAGAAAACAAAATTTAACCACGCTACCGAATGGTATATATACAAACTAGTATCCATCCCAGAAAATAAGACTCACAAGATTCTCTGAGATTTTGATATACAAACTTTTTTTTTATTAACAGTCTTTTGTATCATTATCAACATCACTGAAAAAAAAGATTTTGATGAGGTTCGAAACCCTTTTTCTAAAAGTTTCATCGCTTGAAATTATCATATATACAGTCCTATAATATTCACATTCTTTAGACTTAAAATCGTGCCAATCTTGTTGGCAGAGTTTAAAATACGCTAACCGTGAAGACACTTCCCCACCCCCAGTAAAAAAGGTGTTCTTGATATGATATTAGATTTCATCTAGGGATGAGGTCCAGTAAAAAAGGTGTTCTTGATATGATATTAGATTTCATCTAGGGATGAGGTTCCTGTTCTGGACCTCTGGGGAACGGGCAGTGTCATTTTTTTGCCATTACTCCTAAATCCACTTTAATTCGGAGTTGTTGTATCTGTTAGATCCAATGGAAATGGATTTTTCTTGGTTTTGATTCTTATCAACCTTTGTGATCCATGGATCCGCTTAAAAATTATTTATATTTGATAGGAATACTTGATACCATAAATTTGTGCACAAATTTCTTTTGTATTAGACAAGAATACTTGATAGCAAACACATGTGTACAAATTATTTGTATTAGATAGGAATACTTGATAGTAAACACATGTGAACAGATTATTTGTATTAGATAGGAATACTTGATACCCTACATTTGTGCGCAAATTTTTTTTGTATTAGACAGGAATACTTGATAGCAAACACATGTGAACAGATTGTTTGTATTAGATAGGAATACTTCATACCAAACACATGTGTACAGATTATTTGTATTAGATATGAATACTTGATACCATACATTTGTGCGCAAATTATTTGTATTAAATACGAATACTTGATACCATGTAAGTGTGTGCAAAAAAAATTATTATTATTATTATTATTTACTCATTAAAGTTTTCACATCAGCGTAGGCTGATGGTATCTCACTGGAGATTGAGTGACAGCAAGTCTCCTCAAGTCTCCAGGACTCTTCTCAGTATTCTGGTAGTTTTCAATAACAAACAATGCTGTTGTTTGGATGATCTCTACTCGGTCGCCAACTTCCAAATCTTCCAGGCCCTTTAGTAATCCTTTCTTCTTCTTCTTCTTCTTCTTCTTCTTCTTCTTCTTCTTCTTCTTCTTATTATTATTATTATTATTATTATTATTATTATTATTAAATAGAAATAGTTATTTGAAACAATATGATTATCTATGAATTGTTCCCTACTCCGGATTTACTGGATTGAAGAATACCTACAATATATATATATATATATATATATATACATGGTCAGGCAAAATGATCTGACACATTTGTAGGTTTAATAAAAGACAAATAAAGTAAAGAAACAAAAGTGTTTTTATTTTCGAAAAATGCATATGCCATTTTTTTTTCATATAATACACTTCTCGACGTGCTATGGGGATTTTGAGGGAGATGTTCCTTGGTCATTTGATCTCATTGCGTGGTGACATCGGTTGACCCGCCCGTTCACCTGTTTTAAATCCGTGCATTTTTTTTCTCTAGGGATACCTCAAGTCAAAGGTATACAGTAATCGCCCTCAATCTATTGAACAACTTAAAGATGAAATTTGTAAAGAAATTACTGCTATTCCACATGAAATGACCCGCTGAGTTATAGACAACTTTCGTGAACGCCTTCGACAGTGTGTAGCCAATAACGGATCCTATTTGACTGATTTAATTTTCGAAACCTAAGGAAACAGAATGACATTATATGTACTTTTCGAAAATAAAGACCCTTTTTTGTTTCTTTACTTTATTTGTCTTTTATTAAACCTGTGTCAGATCATTCTGCCTGACCCTATATATATATATATATATATATATATAAGAAAAGCCTTTAAAAATTACTCATAATTTTTTGTGATAATATTCATTTTAGCAGACCCTTTATTTTGTAAATGATAGATCTGCATCTAAATAAATATTATCACAAAAGATATTTGTGATTTCTTAATGATTTTCTTTTATATGGAATTATTTTCTCTGTATTTTAATTTATCATCATGGATTTTGAATTATATGGATATTGAAGGAAGAAAATCCTAAAAAGAATCGTCCCCAACCATCGCCTGACTTGGTCTTGGATAATATATGGGTATATATATAAATATATATATTCTGTCTGACGAATGCGTAAAGCATGAAACCCGTGGTCGCAGATATTACCATGTAATACATATATATATATATATATAGTCATCCACAGACAGATCTGTTTCGTTCTGTCAGAACTCATCAGTGTGGCTAGACATACTAGCTTCCCGTAGCTGGGATCGAAACCCGGTTGATTCAAACGCCAATCCAAGCTTCTTCCCCTCAGCCACGAGGAACCAGACGCATCGAAGTAAATTCTAAACGGTTATGAATCACAATTACTATTGTTTACATACATCCGCTTAACAGTTACCGAGATCTCAATTTATATATGAAGAGACTTGCAATAAACGCTGATGGCGACACGATTACTTCATTCGCTAGAGAACTCAACCTTACGCGGGTAGGGGAGTATCTATCTATCTATCTATGCATTCCTATACGATAAAAATAAGTGGAAAAGTGGATGTATAAAAGTTCTTTCATTGATTATTGTTTGATAGAGTTTAGAATATTTCACATAGAAAATATTTGAAAGTTTCATATAGTTCTAACAGAATGCTCGATGACTGCCGATTTATATATAATACCAGTTGTTAAAAGCGGTATTTTCGACTTCTTGTGGATAATTTTTTTCACCATCAAATTATATGGAAAATTTATATGGAGAGAGAGAGAGAGAGAGAGAGAGAAAGAGAAGGAGAGAAAATACCATATATTGCCTCCTCTTCTAAAAACTATTTATAAAAGGGAAAGAGAGAGAGAGAGAGAGAGAGAGAGAGATAAAGTGAGAGATTACACCATATTGCTCCACCAAATTATATGGAAAACTTATTTATACATATATATATATATATGTGTGTAGAGAGAGAGTGTGTGTGTGTGTGGGTTTGAAAGAGAGAGAGAGAGAGAATACATCATATTGCACCACAAAATTATATGGGAAACTTATTTATACATATATATATCTATATATATATAGAGAGAGAGACAAAGGAAGAGAGAGAGAGAGAGAGAGAGAGAGAGAGAGAGAGAGACTACACTATAAATCGCCCCACCAAATTATATGGAAAGTTTATATATATATATATATATATAGAGAGAGAGAGAGAGAGAGACTATACTATACTATATATTGCCTCAAAAACTTATATGGAAATTTATATATATATAAATATATTGAGAGACCAGAGATAGAGACAAAGACAGAGAGAGATAAACTACACGCTATATTGCCCCACCAAATTCTATGGTAAATTTATATGAAGAGAGAGAGAGAGAGAGAGAGAGAGAGAGAGAGAGATTACATATAAGATTTATTGAAAGATGATATGTCTGTTGTTTTTTTTTTCGCATTGGACAAAGGGATAGGTTCCTGTGAGTGAACGAGTCCAGACACACGCATAGATATACGCCCGCATAAACGGACACAAACACAAATATATGGACACACGTTCGAATATACGGACACACGCTCGCTTATATGATCAAAGAATAATACAAATATATCAAGTATTCCAATCTTGTTCGGTTTGGTTTTATAGCATATCATCCATTGTATGTTATTTAATGCCAAATCCTCTTTATACATATATATTAAATATATAGGATTTGGTTTGGTTGGGTTTTATTGCATATCAACTATTGTAGGTTATTTAATGCCAAATCCTCTTTATACGTATATATTAAATATATATGATTTGGTTTGATTGGGTTTTACGGCATATCGACCATTGTATGTTATTTAATGCCAAATCCTCTTTATACATATATATTAAATATATATGATTTGGTTTGATTGGGTTTTACGGCATATCAACTATTGTATGTTTTTTAATGCCAAATCCTCTTTATACATATATATTAAATATATATGATTTGGTTTGGTTGGGTTTTATTGCATATCAACTATTGTAGGTTATTTAATGCCAAATCCTCTTTATACGTATATATTAAATATATATGATTCGGTTTGGTTGGGTTTTACGGCATATCAACCATTGTTGGTTATTTAATGCCAAATCCTCTTTATACATATATATTAGATATATATGATTTGGTTTAGTTGGGCTTTATTGCATATCAACTATTGTAGGTTATTTAATGCCAAATGCTCTTGATACATATATATCAAATATATATGATTTGTAAAGGCATTTTGTTGATAAACGAAGTTAAATGATCAAACAGTTATATTTCTAACAATTCAATTTAGCATAACTAATTTGTTGAAATGTTAAATAGTTCATAGATAGGACCCTCTCAGGTGCTTCCACTTTGGACCAGAGTGGACCTGGGAGCAATGGCAATGAAGGGGCGCTCCGCATTCCCCAAAGCTCCAGCATCACATGAGGCTCATCATCAGATTGCTTAGTACCATATCCAGAACACTCGTTGACAGGAGTCTTACCACTCTGCAGAGGGGCAGTTGATGTATTCTACAACCCCAGCCGACTGGGCAACATTAAACTGTGCGCAAACAAATTATTAATATTCAACTGAATTATTCGTAATATATTTAAATAAGTGGAGCCATTCAACTGTGTCTGAAAAAAAAGAGCTCGGGCTAGTTTGAAAATGTTATCAATAAAATGTGTGTCGAAATCATATGTAATGTATATATAGAAAAGGGATTTAGCATTGAGTGACTTACAATGATTGATATGCCATAGAATCCAGTCAAAACAAATCATATATATTGAATATATATGTATAAAGAGGATTTGGTATCAGATAACTAATAATGGTTGATATTCCATAAAACCCAACTTGACCAAATCCTATATTTTTAATATATACGTATAAACAGTATTTGACATTAAATTACCTAAAATGGTTGATATACCATAAAACCCAACCCTACCTAACCAAGTCATATATATATATGTGTGTGTGTGTGTGTGTGTGTGTGTGTGTGTGTGTGTGTGATGTATTTGTATAAAGAGCATTTCTCATTAAACAACCTACAATAGTTGATATGCGATAAAACCAAACCAAACCAAATGTTATATATTCAATATATACATATATAAAGGATTTGGCATTAGATAACCTACAATGGTTGATATGCCATAAAACCCAAACAAACTAAATGAGATATATTTAATATATATATATGAATAGGATATGGCATTAAATAACCTACAATGGTTGATATGCCATAAAACCCCAATCAAACCAAACCAAACCTAACCTAAACCGAAAAATTTATATGGTTTCAAATAACTAATAATAATAATCCTTAGTAAACAATTGCAACTTCATGTCATCATCATCATCATCATCATCATGTCGTGCCGCTAGCACGGATATCCCTAACCCTCTCTCGCCACTTCTCTCTATCATTCATTGCTTCTGGCATGTCTTCAGGGCTACATCCCGTATCCTCACATAGCTGCTGTATGTATGTTCGAGCTGGTCGTCCTGCTTTTGCTTGGCCATATGCGGGGGTCCATAGGAGTAAATCACTGATGAGTTCGTCCTTGATTCTCCAGCAGTGTCCTGCGTGTCTTGTTCGTCCAACTTGTATAGTTTTCGTGATGGGAGGCAGGTGGCCGTATAGTTGGTGCCTTGTGGGGTGTTGCCGCCAGGACTTGTTCAATATTGCTCCCAACATTCTTGTGTAATTGCCGTCTAACTTCTTCTTCAGCCGTTTAGTTAGCGTCCAAGTAGTGCATCCATATAGCAGTATCGATACGACAGCTGCCTGGAAGAAACTGCGTTTCATTTTATCGGTCAGGTCTGATTTCCATATGATCGAGAGCCTATCGATAGCTGTCCATGCTTTCGTTAGTCATGTGTCGATGTCTTTTTCGGTTGATGAGACGCTGCTTCCTAGGTAGGTGAATTTGTCTACTAGTTTCAGAGAGGTTCCGTCTAGTGTGGAAATGTTACCTGTTTGGTTTCTATCTAATACAAATAATTTTCAAACAGATCTATTTGAATGATAGATTGTACACTCATAGGTACAACTGCTCCGGGTCAGGGTGGACATGGGAGTAATAGCAATGAACGGGTACTTCACAATCTCTATATCTCCAAAACTGGAGCCTCATCATCAGTTTAATGGTAAACTCCGGTCACAATTTTTTTTGGGGGAGAAAGAATCGTAACCTTAATCCTCTGCAGGGGATACAGTTAGCGTATTCTACACTCCGCCGACAAGGTCAAGTATAAGGGACAATTATACATTTATTACATAAGCAATTGACGGGAGAAAGGTTCCCTTGTAGTAGAGGAATTTTGATAGAGGGCTTAAACATTAAAATAAAAATAGCGACGAGGAGTCTACGAAATGTTATGGCTAACGAGCTGAACAGCGATATCAGAGTAAATGAGTTCGAACTCCAGTCGCGCTATTATGTTCACTTTTTACCTAATTACTTTAAGAAAGCTATGAATTCTTCTAAGAGCTATGGTTTAAATACTGTTCTTCTGTAAGGATGGCTTTCCCAAGAAGGTTGAAATGCCATTAAAAAATCAAACAAACCAAGTCTTTTCATTGTGTACATGTTGTATAGCCATGATACAACTATACAAATATACGAATATGTAAAATGTTCATATGCACGGAATACACGAAACACTGACGACTCTCATTAGTTCGGGTACGAAACGTTTATTAACTTTTTTTTTTACTTTCAGTTTTTCGACACGAGGAGAGAGACACAATTTTTACTATGCTGACTGTTTCTACATCGTTCTTCAGTCAACCCCAACTGAACTCTCGGTCCAGAGTCAGAATCTCAACTCACTGACCCAACAAATGCGCGCGCATCCCGTAGCCCACAAACTGGACTCGCCTCGTCCAGAGTCAAATCTCAACTAACTGCTTTTTTCAAAAATCACCAAAATTTTCAGCCCATCGCTTCCGGGCATGACGTCATTCACACCCTAGTCCTATCTCCTATTTGGGGTTTTTATAATGACATTTGTGATTGTCACATCCTCCGCGCGCGAGCCTGAACTGTACTCAATGTGTGCACCTGCTGGGAAAGGAATGAATCCAATTATTCTCCCTCCAGCTATGGGTAAATAGTAGGGCAGACTAGGTTCTTCAGCCTTGGTGAGACAACTAGTCTAGGAGAGGGAAAACTCTGAATTCAAACCTGTTAAACTTTGCTTTAAAATTGACCTTGTGTCATATCCTGCCCGAGCTGAGGGGTTGGTAAATATAAAAAAGAATGTGTGCACCTGCACTTGCACTAAGCCGAATAGTTCTAAGCCTAACCAAACCAAATGATAAGATATAACCAACGAAAAATGATAATATAACAAAAAAATCCTTCCGCAATTATATAACATACATTTTGAGCTATTTATTCTTACATGTACCATTACCCAATCTCCCAAAAAGTGGATAGTCCCTATGACGTAATGTTTAATGAGCTGGATTGTGAGTTCGAACTTCAGTAGCGCTATTACGTTCGTTTTCGGACAAATATCCTTGGGAAATACATGAACCTCCTTATCCCGCCAATTGTAAGGTAAATATTACTACTACTATTTTTCGATTTCTTTGGTATTAAATAACTCTCGACGGTTGATATGCCATTAAACAAAGAAACCAAATTAAACCTCTAAGCCACTAAAAAAATAGGGTGGGCCTGCTTTGATTAATGCCCCATCAAATAACAACAAATGGCGTCTGCGATACGACACACTCTGTTGACTGCGCCAGGTGCTATCTGTTAAGTCTCCCACTACATTCGAAACGTTTGTTGATTAACTTAGATTTGACCGCATTTTAGTAGAGAAGTCGTCACAGGTCACCTGCCGGGGTTAGGCTTTTTCTCTTAAATTCTGCTAAAGAAATGTCTGACCGACCCATTCGTGCGTGCTTCAGTGTGTATGCATGTGTGTGATCAACATGTATCTGCCGTCATATCCTGTAAAGCGATCCGCTTCTAACATTTGAACTAATATACATAGTAATCAGATACACGATAACTACAAACAAGATGAACGGACATTTAAACGTATCAATGCTCCTCTCCAATCTAGCACGAAAAACTACAAAACAGTTTAACTTTTAATACTTAGAATTTAGTAATTGGTAACAACCCACTCGGTCAAAATAATTAAATGAATAAAGAATAAGCCCTCCTAATACATATATATATATATATATACGAGGTGCATACGATAAGTTTCCAGAATTTTTTCGTATGGGCATTTAAAATTGTCGTAGACTCTTGAGAATTCAGTATCTTATTGCTATACATCTTATGAGATGACTGACCAATTTTTATGATTTCAGGTTCAAATGAATAACTACAGCAGCAATTGGAATACACCCTACTAAAGCCTGATTGTCACAGCTGGTGAATTTTAAAAATGAAATCTGACTCTTTAGAAGAACGATATGCAATAAAATTCTGTTTTAAACTTGGAAAAAATGCCAGAGAAACGTATGGAATGCTTCAGACTGCTTTTAGAAATCTTGCATCAGTTTTTGAGTGGCATAAGAGATTCATGGATGGCAGGGAGTCTGTGAGGGATGATGAGAGGTGTGGGAGGAGTAAGGAAGTCAATACACCAGAGTTGATTGGTCAAAGGGTTAGGGTTAGGGTTAGGGTTACTATGTTGAGGTTTTAAAGGGAGTTCAGGAAGAGATTCCTAGGGAAGAGGCCAGCACTCTTCAAATCGGGTCGGTGGCATTTCCACCAGGACAATGCACCAGTCCACAACTCCATCCTTATCACAGACTATTTGACCTGGCCATTGGCGAACACTCTATCCACTAGACCAATGAGTTAAATGTAAAAACAGATAATTTCGAACAATTCAGTTTAGCGTAATAACACAATTTAGTTCTATTCGACCCATAGACTGACATATCGCTTCTAGTTATTTCATTGATGATCCTTTTAAATCTTCGCATGAGTCATTTAATATCTGGACGGAATGAATTTTAAAAGGTGCCATAGTTTTTGGTCCCAGTTGGAGCCATCTTAGGGGAATGAACAGTGAAATGACAAACCCAATGAAGTGTCGTACGCATTTGTATTAAAAGTTGGAAGTCGAACAAGTGAGAAGGGAATTTACGGAGAACTTTACTGAAGGTAAGAGGAAAAATTGCCAGGGAAAATGTTAAAGGCATTTCAGAACTCGACTGCTACATTCACAGTTCATCGTGTCTAAGGAAAGGTTATTAATCTTCATAGAGAATGCTTTAAAAATTTGGAATATGGTGCCTTTTTGAATTTATTCCATCCAGATGCCAAAATGACTCATACGACGACTTGAACGCATCAACTATAGAATAGAAGTGAAGTGTCTGTCTAATTTAATCAAACGTGTTTAAAAGAGAAAACACCGCATATATATATATATATATAGGCAACAATACGCAACAATATATATATATATATATATATATATATATATATATTTAACCGGACATTGGGTTCAATCCCAGGTCGAGTCATACCAAAGACTCAAAAAAAATGGTACTTGATGCCTCCTTGCTTAACACTCAGCATTATAAGGTACGGATCAAGGGTAAAGTGGAGCAATCCAGGGAAAGGAGTAGCGCCCTCTTCCTACACCTAGGTGTAGTAAGCTATCGAAAAGGGAGCCTTCGGGTCACCCTCGACTATGGTCGCCAACTTTACTTTTATATATATATATTGTTGCGTATTTCTCAATAAACGGGTGGTTTTGTCTCGTTTCTTTGGGAAATCCAACATTTCTAATATATTTTTCCACGTGCCAGACACGTTCTAATGACTTTTGAATAATGAACGCTATGTGCACGTTTATGTATCTTTTCGTTGTATATTTCTCATTTGCTCCTGTCATCTCAGCAAGCATCCATCGCTATGTGAACTATTTTGATATCCAAGTCCTGATGATGGTTACTGAAACCGAAACGTTAACGTCGACTTTACATCATAATATATTCACCTATTTGGATTATGTTTTTTCTGCTACCTTCATATCTATATATATATATATATATATATATGTGTGTGTATGTGTGTGTGTGTGCGTAAATAATGGAAATAAATCCGACAGAACTCAGATTGAACGGTTATGTGATCTTTGTAAATATATTTTTTTCTTACCTCCTGTTATTTTATTAAAACATCCATCGCTGTTCAAGAATATTTTTCACCATCTTAGTCCTGATGAAGGTTTATTAAAACCGAAACGTTTTAACGTTGACTTTCCATTATTATAAATTCATCACTTTTGGATTACTTTGATTTTCGATTTTCTTTATATATATATATATATATATATGGGAGCGGTGGACGAAAAGAATAGGCGGAGAGAGAGAGAGAGAGAGAGAGAGAGATTGTTTTGTTTCTTGGTTTTGTTGCTTAATGGTATATCAACTTTTTGGGGTTATTTAATGCCAAATCCATCCTTCTAGAAAAACAGTAAAGGTACTATTTAACCCCTAGCTTGGAGGATAAGGGGGTTCATATCTTTCCTCTAGGTATTTGTCCGAAAGTGAACGTAATAGCGTGACTGGAGTTCGAACTCGCTTACTACGCTTCTGCAATCCATCGCTTTAACGATTACACCACGAGGACCCCCGCTACCGAGCGAGCGAGCGAGAGAGAGAGAAAGATAGAGAAAGAGAGAGAGAGAGAGAATGAACTTCATATATATATCATCAGCACTTGTTGATAGTGCAGAGTCTCTTGGCTATCTCTCACCAACCGCCCTTTTCGTGCATCCTTCATGGTTGATCCTATAGACGGCATCCAGTTCTCGTACAGAGCTGATGTATGTAATCTCTTGCTGTTTGACCAATACTTGTTTGTCTGTATGTTGGAGTTCATTAGGGAACGTCGCTGGTGAGTTCCTCCTTACTCTTTCGCTGACTGTTCAACGGACTGTCTGGCATCCGTGCAGGACGATTTATGCTCCATGACAGACTTGAGGCCGAATAGACTCCAGCTTCGGCTGTGCCATCTTCGGGTGATCAGTCTGCATCATTGACACATTTGTCACCCTTGTATAGCACTGAACCTCGTGGTCCAGTTTAAGCTATAATCAAGCATACGTGCCTGGGCCTAGATTTGGGTCCATGTCAGGCTAAGGCTCATCAGGCCCACATTCCACTAAGTAGGTCGATGAACAGCATAGCTAAGCAGGGTTCAAGCCTCGGCTCATGCCCGACCTTCCCTTCCACTAAACCCCCACTATAATCGACCTTCGGGTCATTGACCTTGTGTCAAGTCCTGTCTAGTGGGAGGCAGAGATAAATATCGATTTCATCCTTACTTTTCCGGATGGCGCATCAATATATATATATATATATGTGTGTGTGTGTGTGTGTGTCTGTCTGTCTAATGATCTTAAAGCTTAATATGCATAAAACTCAGTCATACGGTTAATTTAACACAGTAAACATTTCAATATATATATATATATAAGTTGGTGACCGTCGTTGATGGCAGCCCTGAAGTCTCCCTTTTCATTCAATAGCTACAACACCGTAGCGTACGGAAGGGTGCTACTCCTTTCCTTGGATTGTTCCACTTACCCTTGATCCTTACCGTATAATGGCAAGGTGGCATCAAGTACCATTTTTGAGTCTTTGGTGTGGCTCGACCGGAGATTGAACCCCGGTCTCCTAGACCACAGGCGAACAATCTACCCACTATGTCAATGGGCCGTTCAGTATATATATGTATATATATAGAGAGATAGATAGATAGATAGATAGATAGAGAGAGAGAGAGAGAGAGAATGTGAGCAGAGGAAGAAGAAAGAAAAAAGATAGATTGATATGAACAGACTGAAATAAAAAGGTAGATAGATATGAAAAGACGGATACTTAGATTGATTGAGGGACATGAACGGAGTGAAATAAGTAGATAGATAGATAGATAGATAGATAGATAGATAGATAGATACTTGAGGGGATCTGGGGATAAAGATATATCTGAGCTCATTGTCCAGAAGCCCAAATTCTTATAGTACAACGCAAAAAAACATATCATTTTTTACTCGGCGACCTTTTGATTTGAGAACAAAAGCTGAAAACACAACCCACTTTTTGAGATCACACTTTGTAAAGAAGGAAAAAAACACTGAACATTAAATGGCAAATAACAAGATTTATAGAGTTCACACACACACATACACACACATATATATATACATGTATATATATATGTGTGTGTGTGTGTGTGTGTGTGTGTGTGTGTGTGCCTTAATAAAAAAAACAGACTGACAGACGAGAGAGAGAGAGAGAGAGAGAGCGTGTGTGTTTGAGGAGAGCGAGAAAAACGAAAGAGAAGATATATATATATATAAGTAAAAGTAAAGTTGGCAACCATAGTCGAGGGTAACCCGAAGGCTCCCTTTTCGATAGCTACTACACCAATGTGTAGGGGAGGGCGCTAATCTTTTCCCTAGATTGCTCTACTTTACCCTTGATCCGTACCTTATAATGCTGAGTGTTAAGCAAGGAGGCATCAAGTACCATTTTTTGAGTCTTTGGTATGACTCGACCTGGGATTGAACCCAGGTCTCCCGGGCCATTGGCGAACACTCTAACTCCTAGGCCAATATATATATATATATATATATATATATTGGCCTAGGGGTTAGAGTGTTATATATATATATATATATATATATATATATATATATATATGTATATATATATATATATATATATATTGGCCTAGGGGTTAGAGTGTATATATATATATATATATATATATATATAGATAGATAGATAGATAGAATAAACAGAACTGTATACATAGATACATACATGTTAGATAAGTAACTTCATTCAATGACACGTAATTATAAGTTGAATTTTAATCGGGAATTTCCACACTCAGAGATTGATGGATAGATATGAACAAATTGAGATAGATAGATAGATAGATAGATATGAACAAACGGTGATAGATAGATAGATAGATATGAACAAACGGTGATAGATAGATAGATAGATAGATAGATAGATAGATAGATAGATATGACCAAATTGAGATAGATAGAAGAGAAATAGGTTCTTCTTTATGAAGTTAATTTTAATCGGGAATTTCCATCCTCTGAGATAAAAAAACAACTGAGGTAAATACGTAAGAACACACACACACACACACACACACACACACACATATATATATATATATATACATCAGCTTTCGAAATTTCGAAATTTATTTAATGACAAAGCCATCCTTATGGAACAGTAGTCTTACTATTTCAACTATAACTGGGAGATATATATAACAGACCGAGATAGACAGACAGACACACAGACATGAACAAATTGGGACAGACAGACTGACAAACGGATATGAACAAATTGAGATAGATAGATAGATAGATAGATAGATATGTATGAACAAATTTAGATAAATAGATAGATAGATAGATAGATATGAACAAATTGAGATAGATAGATAGATAGATTGGTTAGAGGAATAGAAATTCGTACGACGGTAGATTAGTTCCATGGATTTTTATCTGATCTTTCCACTGAATTCAATGTATTGAACACGGAAGGGTTTTATATTGGACAATAAATAAATGTTGCGAAAAACGTTTCTTTTTTTTATCAGGCTACTGATAAGGAATATATAACAATAGCCATACATCGAGCACTCCCATAGATTTATATGAAATACCTCATAAATTCCACACACGAATAATCCTCACCCATTGTCTTCGGACGCAGATTGGATATTACGGATATATATATATATATATATATATATATATATATATATATATATATATATATACACATATATATATATATGTGTGTGTGTGTGTGTGTGTGTGTGCTTTTACATCACAATAAGAATATTAGTTAAACTGCATAACATATAATGACATCAAATCTATGACTTTCTCTCCTTTTTCTTTCCGACATGCTCTGTTAGATCGACATATTTACTTACCGTGATTGCGAATAGCCACAATACACACCTACGTGTATATACGAAGGTTGCGAGAAACTTATCAGCTGGACCAAGAAAGGAATCAGCTTGAACCATGAAAGTAAAATCAATTCCATATACACATCCTGCCTCTTGCCCAGTCGGTTGGGGCTGTAGAACGCACCGATTACTTCTTTGCAGAGGGGTAACCCCACAATGAGTGTCCTGGATTTGACACTAAGCAACCTGATGGTGAGGCCCCAGTAATGCTGGAGCTTTTGGGAATACGGAGTAACCCTTCATTGCCATCGCTCCCAGGTTCACTCTGTCCCAGAGTGGTAGCATCTGATAAGGTCCTATCTATTGGTCAAATAGAACTAAACGGGTACTAATGCTAAATTGAATTTTTTGAAATAGAACTGTTTTGACATTTAAACAAAGTACTAATACTAAACTGAATTGTTTGAAATATAACAGTTGTGACATTTAAATAGTGTGCTTATGCTAAACTAAATTTTTTGAAATGATACTTTTTTGACATTTGAATGAGTGTAAACAAAAAAAAAATATACTTAAACTAAACTGAATTGTTTGAAATAGAACTGTTTATATGTATAAAAATGGATTTAGCATTAAATCATCTACAAAGGTTGATGTGCCATTAAACCAAACTGAAACAAGCCAAACATCCCGTGTCTTGTGGATGACAATAAACTGCATCTGGTGGCGAGGCTCCTGTACTGGAGCTCTGGGGAGTGCAGAGTCACCCTTTCGTTAGCATTACTCGCAAGTCCACTCTGATTCAGAGTGGTAGAGCTTGATATGATCCAGGTATAAGCCAAATGGATCGGTTTGAAAATTATTTGTATTTGATAGGAATACTTGAAACCATAAATTTTGCCTAAAAAATAGGAATTCTAAAAAACCAAAAACTGCGTGCTTATTATTTTTATTAGAGATAGTTGGTTTGAAGCAAACGATTATCCCCAGAAATGATTATCCCGGAGAAACAATGATAAACGCAGACAACGCTGATGATCAAGCGCTTCCCTAGTGCAAGCAGTAGGAGCCACCGACCTCTACGTGAACACAAATAAACTTAGCTTCTATCTTGCACAAGAGGGGGGGATCTTTAAGTGGTAAGCCTTTGAAATCAGTAGACTAGCTCATATACCTTGGCAGCAATATCTTATCGACAGAAAGCGATATCAACATACGCCGAGCCAAGGCGTGGGCTGCTATCGACAGATCTTCGATCACATAGAAATCTGATCTCTTTGAAAGTAACATGGAATTTCTTCCAAGCTGTGGCTGTGTTAGTACTACTATATGGATGCACCACTGGGACGCAAAGAAAACGCATAGAGGAAAAAGCTTGACAGAAACAAGAAAGCGATGTACTGTTTTGAACGAATCCTAGAAACAGCACCCCACAAAATAGCAGCTGTGCGGCCACTTATCTCCCATCTGTCAAAGTAAGACGAACAAAACGTGCAAGGACTACAGGAGAAGTAAGGACGAATTTATAAGTGACGTTTGCTTATTGACTACTATGCATGGAACTACCAGGGTTGGTCGACCAGCAAGTACTTACAAACATCAGCTCTGTATGGATACTGGACACAGTCAAGAGGACCAGTCATGAACTATGGACGATAGGGATGGATGGTGAGGGAGTCTAGAAACTCCGTACTATCAATACAACTTGATGATGATGGAGACGATAATTGTTCACCAATGATAATTATTATTTGTTATTTGAAGCCATATAATTACTTGTAAATTGTAAGTGCCAGAGTGGACCTGGGAGCTATGGCAATGAGGAAGTTCTCCACCCCCCCCATAGCTCAAGAGGTGAAGCCTCACCATCAGATGTTTTAATGTCATATACAGGAAACTCGTTGGTGGGGTGGTCTGACCCCTCTGCAGAGATGCAGTCGGTGTATTCTACACTTCCTGCTAACCCAGCAGAATATATATATATATATATAAGAGAGAGAGAGAGAGAGAGAGAGAGAGAGAGAGTCAAGGGAGTACATCCTATCCGCATGAGTTGATTATATTTATATATATATCTTTCTCGGTCTGTCAGCCTGTCTGCCTCTGTCTGTCATTCTCTGTCTCTGTCTCTCTTTGTCTATATATACATATATATATCGTTTATACGAGTCTGCTTAAAAATCACGGAACTTTCCTTTTTCAAAATCTTACATTTTTCCCTTGCTTTCTTTCAAGTTCATTTGTATCAGGGTCCAATTCATAAAGAAGCAAACAATATCAATAAAAAATCTCCCTAAGGACGATCAATCGATATGATCAAAAGCACTTGGGAGCACAATTGGAACCAGATAAAATAAACTATTAAGAAAACCAGTGAAAAAAAAAAAAACTAAAAAAGATAATAAAAAGGGCAAATTTCGTGGTCATAAACGAAAAGTTTTCTTCTTCTAGATCGGTTGTCTTACCAAAGCTAAAAAAAACCTGACTGCCCTTATATTTACCTATGGTAATAGAGAGAAAAGAAAGAGTCATTCTCCTCCTAAATTAGCATGAAATGAAACGTAAAACAAACTCGCCGAGTCAATTCCGTTTGACAATAACCGTTAGACTAAGTGCGCCTCCCTAAAGAACACTGAGATTACAGTGCTAGCGATGACAGATTAGAAATACAGGATTGCCAAAGCAGAGAGGCGAACGTGAGTGTATAGTGACTCTGCTAGTATTCACTACCCCTCAAACCTACCACAAGCAGAATTCACCTATCATTTAAAAAATTATTAGCTATTTACACATAAAAGTGATTTTAGTGACGTGGTAATTTCCAAATCCCTACTGCAACTTGTTGTATACAAGTTTAAAAATCATACAGTCATCCACAAACCGACTTTCATTGTATCACAATTCAGTGTAGTCAGAGACGCTCCGAGGCGGGATCGAAACCCCGCCCACTTAACGGCAAGCTGATGTCATTCCCCTATGCCAAGCCTGCGACTCAACATCATTCTGGAACTTAACGCATATGTATCCATATTTACCAACCCCTCTGCTTAGGCAGGATATGACACGAGGTCAATTTTTAAACGAAATTTAACAAGTTTAAATTCAGCGTTTTCCTTCTCCTAGACTAGTTGCCTCTCCAAGGCTGAAGAACCTAGTCTGCCCTACTATTTACCCATAGCTGGAGGGAGAATAATTGGATTCATACCTTTCCAAAGGTATTAGTGCTATGTGAAATTCAATCAGTCTTGTCCAGGATTTGAACTCGTGTCGCCGTGTCCACTTCCAACGACGATAACCATTACAGTACGGGCACCTCCTAACGCATATGTATCAAATTTCGTTTGTTTACGTTTTGCGCAGTCGTATACCAGATTGCTCAATTCGTTAAAAGAGCTTTCCATTACGCAAGTGGCAACCGTTATATTCCTCTGCCAGAGTGCTCAACCCCCCCTCCTCGGGGTCGTATATATTGTCATCCACAGATAGACATTCGTTATATCACAAATCAATCAGTATGGCCAGACGCTCCAAGCAGGATCGAAACCCGGCTAAATGTGTGTACGTAGAAAAAGTAAAACGGAAGAAAGATATATGCTTGATGGTTGGTTTACGCGTTTCGACTTTTTTCTGAATGCAAAAATATTTTATCAAAATTATCTTAGAATGAGAAATAATTATAATTGATAAATCTTGATTCAATTAGAAGTCTTCATCTGGGATTATAGATCTTGCTATGTGAATAAACGGATTAAAAAAGGTTACTATTTTCAAATTGTGTCATGTCATGCAATAAATTTTTTGGAAAAATAAAAGGCATTTCGCGATTTGAGAAACGGATTTGTGACGTCTTATTGCTTTGAATCTTTAGAAAAAAGGGAGATAATCAATAGTGAGAATTTTGAATTCCTTTCGTATTATTTTTCCTATTCTCCTCTCTCTCTCTCTCTCTCTCTCTCTCTCACACACACACACATATATATGTACATATAAAGAATGCTACGTGCTAATTTTGAACAAATCCTAGCGCTAGCACTAAACAAAAGAGCAGATGTACGGCCACATACCTTCCATCTCAAAAACCATCCAGGTAAGACGAACAATACAATAGAGAGGCAAGGAAGAACCCATAAATAACCTTCTATGGACCCGTATACGTGGATCGTGCCAGTGTTGGCCGATTAGAGGACCCTGGATGTAGTTTGGTAGACCTGCCGGAAGCGATGTAAGAATGAGAGAGAGAGAGAGAGAGAGAGAGAGAGTCAAGGAAATCTTTGCAGCTAGCGTAACTTGAAGATGATGATGATTATGATGATGATGATGCAATAGTTTATTAAAACCGAAACGTTTCAGTAGCGACTTTCTTTCACAGTAAATTCTTCACTTTGGATTACTTTGTTTCACAACTTTCTCCACACACACACACACATAAACACACACACAACTATATATATATATATATATATATATATATATATATATATATATATATATATATATATATGCGAGCACGTGGTGTAATTGTTATTATCGTAGGAAACTGACACAGCTAGATTATTGGCATTTCATTGAGCATAAATACTAGGAGTAACGGTTCGAATCCAATTAATATCCCTTCAGCTACGTGTAAATGGTAAGGCTCAATGGACTTCGTCATATTCAAAACAAATATCTTTAACATCGGGTTAAGCGTCTGTCTCAATGGCCACTGGAATCTTTGATGCTAACTAGTCAATGCTTGGGTCATCGGAACAGTCCACAACCCATACAAACATGCACATGCATGCATACATATATACATGTGCGTACGCACACACACACACACACACACACACACACACACACACACATACACACACACACACACACATATACACACGGCTAGGACAGAATGATAAGACCCCCCACCAACAAGTGTCTCGTTGCCCAGTCGGCTAGGTCAGTAGAATACACTGACTTCATCTCTGCGGAGGATAAGACCACACCCAACGAACGTCCTCGATATATGCCACTAAAAATCTGATGGTGAGGCTGCAGCAATGTTGGAGCTTTGGGGAATGTGGAGTAGCCTTTCATTGCCATCACTTCCAAGTCCATTCTGGGTCTGAGTAGTAGTACCTGATAGGGTCCTATCATGAAATCCAGGGGTTCTTATCATGAAATCCAGGGGGGGTCCTATCATGAAACCCAGGGTCACAGACACTGGCATGTGATATTATATAGTGAGAGAGAGAGAGGAGAGAGAGAGAGAGAGAGAGAGAGAGGAGGGGGGAGAGAGAGAGAGAGATATACAGATAGATATAGATATGAACAGACTAAGATAGATAGATTTAGATAAGACAACAATAGCTGGAAAGATATATATAATATATATATATATAATATATATATATATATATATATATATATATATAATCTGAGGGAAAAAAGTTAAGTACAACCTAAAAACTTTTCGTTTATATCTGATGTTAGTCATCATAGACCTGAATAAAGTCATAATAACAGCAAAGAAGTGAATTTTTTCTTTATATTATTATATAAAAATTATATACATATATATATTATTGACATGAATCCCGAAATATAACTGGAATTGTTTTTTAAATAACCTACAGGGTTCATATACCATAAAAACATAACCACCCACCCAACCTAACTATATATATATATATTATATATATATATATATATTATATATATATATATATATATATATTATTTTATCCTTAGGATCTGAAGAAGTCCTGTAAATTTTTTTTCGTGTTTTTGAATTTTCAAAACGCGTAACAGGATGGAAATAAATTTATAATCCTGATGTAACCGGTTTGTTATTTTTCTTAAAGAAAAAAAATTATATATATATATTAAATATATATATCCTGTTATATATGGGATTACTCTCAATATATCGGTATATATGCACACACACACACACACACACACACACACACACACACACACACATATATATATATATATATATATATATATATATATATATATATATATACATATACTCCCACATCCATTCTGAACCAGAATGGTAGTAGCTGTTACAGTTCTATTTATGGATCGAATATTTGTTTAAAAAATTATTCGTATTAAGTAGGACCTTGTGCAAAAAAACCTTAAGAAACAACTATACAAAAATGTAAATATGAAAAATCTAGAGAAAACAATTCTCTAACTTCTTGGCCCAGTTGGCTGGGGCTGTAGAATACGCTGACTGCATTTCTGCAATGGGGTGTCCCTGGATATAACTCTAAATAATCTGTCATGAGACTCCAATAATCCTGGAGCCTTGGGGATGTGGAGTACCCTTTCATTGCCATTAATCCCCGGTCCACTCTGATCTGGGCTGGTAGTACCTGATAGGGTCCTATGTATGTGTCAAATAGAACTGGCTGATATTTAAACTGAGTACAGTCAAATGACTAATGCTAAATTAAATTGTTAGAATAAAACTGTTTGATCATTTAATTGTGTGTAAACAAATGACTGATGTTTTATTGAATTGTGAGTGATACATAGCAGTGCATGGAATTATTTAACTTTGTTGACTTGAGCCAAACTGAATTGCTTGAAATAGAACTGTTTGTTCATTTAACTGTGTGTATCTACAACATATCTTTACAAATCATACATTTAATATGTAAAAACAGAATTTGGTATTAAATAACCAACAATGGTTGCTATGCCATAAAACCAAACTAAACTAAATCTAACACTGCAGTATGACTAGGTAACCTCTTTTTTTAATACATCGGATATAGTTCAAATAAATTCAGTTCAGTAGAACTCAAGGCCAATAAGCCGATTTGTTTCGTTTTACTTTTGCATTGTCTGGGGGGGGGGGTTTAAAATACACTGACTGTATCCTCTGCAGGGAGTTAAAATCCCTCATCAAAGAGGTGTCTTGGGTATAACACTTAGCTGTATCTGACCGTGAAATTCTAGTTCTGGGACTCTAGGAAGTATGGAGTACCACTTCATTGCCTTTACTATAAGACCTACTCTGACCCGAGTGGTTGTACCTGTTAGGTCTCATTTATGTGTCAAATGGATCTGTTTAAAAATGATTTGTATTGTGAGCACAAAAAAAAACTTTTAGGAAACAACTGCACAAAAAATGTAAACATGAACGCCGAGCGAAAGTTATTCCCTGGGTATAAGATATGCCTTGACGGGTCGAAAGGACATTAATACCAATCAATCATTTAGTTTGATTTATATCTTAAAACGGATATCAACCACTCATGGTTATTTAATGCCAAAATTTGATACAAATAGTATGCACACAGTTATATGATTTCAAGTATCCTTAACTATTACAAATAACATACACGATGATATAGTCGCAAGTATTCTTATCTATCATGAATAATTTGCACACAGTTGTTCACCAACGACCCTAGAGACTGGGGTTTAATCTCAGGTCGAGTCATACCAAAGACTCAAAAATGTACTTGATACCTCCTTGTTTAACACTCGGGATTATAAGGTACCTGTCAAGGGTAAAATGGAGCAATCCATGGAAAGGAGTAGCGCCCTCCCCTATACCTCGGTGTAGTAGCTATTAAAAAGGGAGCCTTCGGTCCCAACTTTATTTTTTTATTATATGGTTTCAAGTATTTCTATCTAATAAAAATAATTTGCATACTGTTATATGGTTTCAAGCATTTCTACCGAATACAAATGATTTGCATATAGTTATATTGTTTCAAGTATTGTTGACTATTACAAATAATATACACAGTTATATAGTCGCAAGTATTCTTATCTATTACAAATAATTTACACACGCTTATGCAGTTTCAAGCATTCCAAACTAATACAAATAATTTATGCCTTGCAAAGACTTGACATGGTCCGAGTAAGCTCTGTTTACCACACGTTTCCATTTTAATACAACAGGAGAGTCACGGAAATCCGTGCGAGCAACACGACTTAATAATGATGACATTTAAAAAACAAAATTTTTTACTTTGGCCAATTATAATTGGGCAAAGTAAAAATGAGTGTGGATGAGACCTGCTGCCTTAACTGTCAAAATCCGTCTTGATATAAAACTATATATATATATATATATTATATATATATATATATATATATATATATATATATATATATATAATGTAATGCTATCACTTACATTTAGTGCATAATAACTAAAAAATAAGCCATAAGTCTCACAATATTAGAATTAACCCTGAATTCATATACGCCTTTATGTACGTATATGCACAAAATGCACACTATGCATATCTAAAAAACTAGAGGTGATGAGTAAAAACGGATTTCAAATTTGAATTCAACACCCTCAAATTAGGTAAAAAACGGTTATTTTTGTGCTTGCCTCAATTTCTTTGTAAACCAGTGTTATTAAAACAATGAATAAAATCATTCTCTGAAGACCTAGTGGTTATTTATTTATTTTTTTATTTCAGCCAGTTTTCCCACGTATATATATATATATATATATATATATATATATGTGTTGTGTGTGTGTGGTGTGTGTGTGTGTGTGTGTGTGAGTGTGTGTGTGTGTACGCGCGTGAATATTGTTTATTTTTATATAAATAGATTAAGACAAGGATAATATCCGATGAAGTATTATATGGTTTCAAGTAAGTATTCTTACTTAATAAAAGTAAGTTGGCGATTGTGGTCGAGGGCGACCCGAATGCTCACTTTTCAGTAGCTACTACACCGAGGTGCAGGGGAGGGCGCTACTCCTTTCCATGTATTGCTCCACTTTACCCTTGAAAGGTACCTTAAGCCAGGAGATATCAAGTACCATTTTTTAAAGGTCTTTGGTAGGACGTGACCTGGGATTGGACCACGTCTCCCGGACCATTGGCGAACACACTACCCACTAGGCCAATGAGCCGTTTCCTACTTAATAATATAATAATCATCATGTCGTGCAGGTAGCACGGATATCCCTGACCCTCTCTCGCCACTTTTCCCTATCGTTCATCGCCCTAGTTGCTGAATGTATGTTCGTGCTGGTCGTCCTGCTTTTGCACGGCATGTGTGGGGGTCCATAAGAGTACATCACTTATGAGTTCGTCCCTGCTTCTCCAGCAGTGTCCTGCATGTCTGGTTCGTCTAACTTGAATAGTTTTTGTGATAGGAGGCAGGTGGCCGTACAGTTGGTGTCTTGTGGGGTGTTGCCGCCAGGACTTGTTCAAGATTGCTCGCAGCATTCTGTGTAATTGCCGTCTAGCTTCTTCTCAGCCGTTTTGTTAAGAGTCATGTAGTGCATCCATATTGCAGTATCGATGCGACCGCTGCCTGAAGAAACTGCGTTTCATTTTATCGGTTAGGTCTGATTTCCATATAATTGATAGCCTATTGATAGCTGTCCATGCTCTCGTTAACCTCGTGTCGATGTCCTTTTCGGTTGATGCGACGCTAATAATAATAATGATAATAATAGTGAACGAGCAAAATTGTGGACTTTGCTATCCGGCCGACCATAGAGTAAAATTGAAAGAAAATGAAAAGAAGGATAAGTACCTTGACCTTGCTATGGTATTGAAAAAACTTTGAAATAATAAGCAACATTTATACTAACTGTAATTGGTGCTCTTGGTACAGTCATCGAAGGATTATTAAAGGGACTGGAGGACTTTGAAATAAGAGGACGATTGGAGACCATCGAAACTCCTAGATTATTGCGATCGGCCAAATACTGAGAAGACTTGAGGAGACTTGCTGTCTCTCAAACTTCAGTGAAAAACCATCAGCTGACGCTGATGTGAAAAACTCTCAAGGAGTAAATAATAGTAATAATAGCAATAATTATAATAATAATTGTTGACACATAGTTACAATGGTTTCAAGATATTCCTATCTAATACAAATAATTTTCACACAGCTGTATGGTTTCAAGTATTCCAATCTAATACAAATAATGTGAATAGAGAAGAATGATTCAAATGTTTGTATCAAATACAAATAATTTATATAAAATTAAGTAATACTTTATATCCAATAATAAAAATTATTCGGTTGCACATACTTCCATCGTATCAAGTATTCCTGGAGGAATACAAATAATGTGCACACATTTATATGGTTTCAATTGTTCCCATATAATACTACTCGTTTTCAAACAGAAGTATTTGAGCCATCAAGGGACCTCCGGGTCAGAGTGACTTGGATGTAAAGGTAATGTAGGAATACTCCTCAATCCCCATTGCTTCCAACTGGATTCTCAACGCTGGATACTATTGGGCACCTCAGGTGGTGTAATTGGTTAGCAAGCTAGACTAGACAACACCTTCATGAGTGAGTTCAATTCTCACTGGGCGCCCCATTCATGTAGCCTTGTGCCACATCTAAGCAAAAAGCTATGTAAATCAACTACTGTTTGGAGTAATACCCCGACACTAGATTTTGAGAATCTTATTTTCCTTCTATCGAGAATTATAGTCAGTATATTCGAAGCTTCGCTGACAGTGCTCCGAATAGAGGAAGGGAAATAAATATTTCGTTATGCTTCTCTTTTCACGTGCGGCGTGCCTACCGACCTTGAAAATCAAGTCAGCGATCGAAATACTAAATTTTACTCACTTTTGAAATCTCAACTCCGACTAGGAGAGAGGTTTATTAACACTCACACACACACACAGATAGATAGATAGATAAGAACAGACTAGATAGATAGATTTAGATAAGACTATGATAGATTGAACAGATAAAATTGATAGATAGAGAGGTATATATATATATAATATATATATTATATATATATATATGTAAGTTGGCGACTGTAGTCGAGAGCGACCTGAAGGTTCCCTTTTCAATAGCTTCTACACCGAGTGTAGGGTGGAGAGGCGCTACTCCTATCCCTGAGCATACCAATCCTTACAGGTTATTGAATAACCTACAAGGGTTGATATACCGTAAAAGACACACAACCAACCAACTAACCAGCCAACAACCGAATATTTATAAATATATATATATATATAATGCAAGAAAAGGAAACCCAAACCTGGTTAAATTTCGGGCGCTAGAAGGATATTACTGGTATATATATATCCTGTTATATACTGGGATTAATCTCTTTCTATCTCTCTATTCTCTCTTCTATATCATAATACATACTCACACAACCCATACATACTAATATAATAAATACCTATCTATTGTAATCTGTTTATATATATATATATATATATATATATATATATAACACACATATAATAAAATACCTATCTATTGTAATCTGTTTTATATTATATATATATTATATATATATAATATATAAACAGATTAACAATAGATAGATATTTATATATATATATACAATATATAGTGTGTGTGTGTGTGTGTTTGTGTGTGTATGTATGTGTGTGTTTGTATATATAATATATATATATACAAACACAATATATATATATATATATATATATATAATATATAATATACACAAACACAATATAAATATATATATATATATATATATATATATATATAAACACAAAATAGTAGGGCTGACAAGGTTTTTCAGCCTTGGTGATGCAACTACTCTAGAAGGAAAACTCTGAATTCAAACCTGTTAAACTCCGCTTAAAAATTTGACCTTGTGTCATATCCTGCCTGAGTGGAAGGGTCAGTATATATATATATATATATATATTGACATTACTCCCAGATCCACTCTGAACCGTAATGGTAGTAGTTGTTACGGTTCCATCTATGAATCAAACATTTGTTTAAAAAATTATTCGTATTCAATCGTACATTGGGTAAAAAAAAGTCTTAAGAAACAAATATACAAAAATATGAATAGGAAAAATACAGTGAACACAATTACCTAACTTCTTGGCCCAGTCGGCTGTGGCTGTAGAATATGCCGACTGCATCTCTCCAGAAGGGTAAGACTCCTAGAAACTTTGCTGAATGTGGAGTACTCCTTTATATATATGTATCATCATCATCATCATGACGTGCGGCTAGCACGGATGTCCCTGACCCTCTCTCTCCACGTCTCCCTATCATTCATCGCCTTCGGCAGTTCTTCGGAGTTACATCCCGTATCCTCAAATAGTTGCTGTATGAATGTTCGAGCTGGTCATCCTGCTTTTGATTGGTCATATGCGGGGGTCCACAGGAGTACATCACTTACGATCTCGTCCTTGCTTCTCCAGCAGTGTCCGGCATGTCTGGTTCGTCTAGCTTGTATAGTTGTCGTGATAGGTGGTAGGTGGCCGTACAGTTGGCGCCGTGTGTTCAATATTGCTCGCAACATTCTTGTATAATTGCCGTCGAGCTTCTTCTCCAACCGTTTATGCCCAACCCCTCTGCACGAGTAAGATGCACCACAAGGTCAATCTTTTTAAGCAGAGTTTAACAGGTTTCATTTTAGAGTTTTCCTTCTCTCGTATAGGTTGTCAAACCACCATAAAAAGCGCAGTCAGCCCTACTATTTTCCCATATAGTTGGATGCATATTTTTTCAAGGGCAATAGCGGTATGTGAAATGCTGACAGCCTCGTCTAGGATTTGAATTCGAGTTGTCATGTCCATTTCTTACGACGATAAGCAGAAATTCGTGTTGAAGAACAAGAAGAACAAAAAATAAGTAAATAGATAACAAATAAAGAAGAAATTCAAGACGAAACAGACAGAAAAGTAACGAGTACTGGGTTAATGAAGGAGACCTGCTGTCACTTGATCTCCGATCTGAGTACAGGCGTGAAGACTCAATGAAGAGATATGATAACATTAAAAACAGAAAATAATAATCAAAAAGAAAACACACACACACACACGCGCACACACACACGCGAATCAATTAATTTTTGTATAAATTTGTTTCATGCCTCCCCCGCCCCTTCAAAAATGACTATTTCTTGGACCTACGCTTAGAAGAGCATTCCGGACGAATTTTTTCAGACACTTCTGGTTTAATGGTTAGCGTTGTAAGAAATGGTCATGGTGACCCGGGCTCAAATCCTGGACGAGACTGATAACATTTCACATAGCGCTAAACCCTTTGGGAAAAGTATGAAACCAGCTATTCCCCACGCCATGGATAAATAGTTGGGCAGACTTGACTCTTTAACATTGGTATAACAACCAGTCCAGGAGAAGGAAAACTTTGAATTCAAATCTGTTAAATTGACCTTGGGTCCATCCTACTGGTACGGAGGATTTGAGTATATATATATATATATATAAAAGTAAAGTTGGCGACATTATTCGAGGGTGACCCGAAGCATCCGTTTTCAATAGCTACTACACCGAGGTGTAGGGGGGCACCTTTGGTGGTGTCATGGTTAGCAACCTTGACAAGCAAACCTACACGAGTGAGTTTGAGTCTCATTGGGTGCCCCATTCATTCGGCCTTGTGCCACATCGAAGCAAAGAGCTTCGTAAATTACTACACTGAGGTGTAGGAGAGGGTGCTACACCTTTCCTTGGATTGCATCAGTTTGCCTTTTATCCGTGCTAAACAAAAAGGTATCAAGTACCACTTTTTGAGTCTTTGATATGACTCCACCAAGGATGGAACCCAGGTTTCCCTGGCCATTTGCAAACACTCTACTCGTTAGGCCAATAGCAAATCAAAAAACGTATCCAATATACACACATGGAAAAAATAGGTGGCTAAAATAAATGGTATCGAAATTAGTATAAACATTAATATTTCCCTTACAGAAATTCATTACATTAACATAGAACATAAAAGTTATTTATAGAACTTAACGAGAAATGAAAATAAATAAAATAAAATAAATAAAAAAGTTAAATTACCGTAATTATAACTGACGGAAGAATTTTGAAAATAAAATAAATAGGTAAATAAAAAAACGGAAATTCAATAAAACGAGGAGGTAACTCTTCAACTCTCTCCATCCCCCTTCCACCCCCGTGTCTATTCTGTTTTATTTATCCATTAGATCTGAAGAAGTCCTGTTATATTTTTCTTCGTGTTTTTGATTCACACCAGAAACGAAAAACAGGATGGAAATAAATTTATAATCCTAAAATAACCGGTCTTTGGTTTTTTCTTTAAAGAAAAAAAAAAAAAATATATATATATGTATATATATATATATATATATTAACTAATGGAATAACTTATTAACACATGTAAAAGGAGTAAAAATAAAAATAAAAAGATAATTTAGTTTGTAAATTTATATTATTAAAAAATTCCGCTTGCTATGAAAAATCTAGCATGTGTTTATATCAGAACACCCTTTTCCTGATTTTATAATTCTCTTAATGTTATTGTTTTACCCCCTTTCCTGTTCACCTAATATATATATATATATATATTCCTTTTTTTTTGTAATCCATATTTGCTGTTTTTCATCCTCAAATTAAGCGTGTAAGCCGTCTGAAGAGACGAAGATTATAATAATTCAGCGAAATAAATTTATAATGACAATTAAACCAGGTTTGAGTTTTCTCCTCATTACATTGTATAGGCTCTGTATGTGAGTTTTATATAACAATAGATTTACATCGAACACTCCCATAGATCCATAGGAAATCCCTCATATATTCTATACACGAATAATCCATACCCATTGTCTTTGGACGCCGAATGGATATATATATATACACATACACACACACACACACACACATATATATATATATATATATATATATATATATATATATATATATTACAACAGTGTATCGTTGTCACTATATAAGTTGGTGGGTTTGTGGCAGATCAAATGCTGTATAAGTTGAAAAGTGGTGCCCGTGGTGTAATGGTTATCGTCGTTGGAAATGGCCACGGCGACACGAGTTCAAATCCTTGACGAGACTAATTGCATTTCACATAGCACTAATACCCTTGGGAAAGGTAGGAATCCAATTATTCTCCCTCCAGCTATGGGTAAATAGTAGGACAGACTAGGTTCTTCAGCCTTGGTAAGGCAACTAGTCTAGGAGAAGGAAAACTCTGAATTGAAACCTGTTAAACTCCGCTTAAAAATTGACCTTGTGTCATATCCTGCCTGAGCGGAGGGGTTGGTAAATATGATATGATAAGTTGAAAAGTGCTCAATATCTTTGATAGAGCTATTATATAATAATAATAAATAAATAAATAAATAAACAAACGCTGATTCACGAATTAAACGGCCAACTTTTTCTTACGATACAAATTTTCCTTAGGTTTTAGTAATTTGGACTTTTAAACATCTATCATTGATTTAACATCACTAATATCATCCCTCACAGCCCTGATGATGGTCCATTAGAACCGAAACGCAATAGTGTCGACTTTGCTTCTCTATAAATCTCTCCTTCCTCTTGGATTACCTTGTTATCAATTTTTCTCAAAGTAATATTAAATAAATATATACTAGTGTTTACACATATTTAATAGCATGGATGCTTATCTGCAACCACTGGTTTCATGCCTTCGTATTACGACAAATCGGCATCCATTACACACAGTTAAATAAACAAACAGTTCTATTTCTAACAATTCAATTTAGCATAAGTCATTTGTTTGCACTTAGTTTACATGTCAAACTGTTCTATTTGACACATAGATATGACCTTATCAGGAGCTACTACTCCGGGACAAAGTGGACCAGGGAGCAATGGTAAGGAAGGGACACTCCGCATTCCCCAAAGCTTTAGCATTACTGGAGCTTCCCCATCAGATGGTTTGATATATCCGAGACACTCGTTCGGTGGAGGTCTCACCCCTCTGTAGCGATGCAGTCAGTGTATTCTACAGCCCCAGCCGACTAGGCAGTGGGGAGTGATTAAGAGGCTAGCTATCTCATGATCCTAACTAAAAGCCACTACTTATGGACCCCCACACATGACTGAGCAAGGGCAGGACAGCCAGCTCGAACATACATACAGCAGCTATGTGAGGATACGGGATGTAGCCCTGAGGACCCGCCAGAGGCGATGAACGATAGAGAGAAGTGGTGAGAGAGGGTCAAGGATATCCGTGCTAGCGGCACGACACGATGATGATGACGAAAGTAAAAAGTTGGCGACCGTAGTCGAGGGTGATCCGAAGTCTCCTTTTTCAATAGCTATTACACTGAGGTGTAAGGGAGGGTTGATTGACCGGGCTATTGACTTAATGAGAAGAGTGTTCGTCAATGGTCCGGGAGACCGGGGTTCAATTCCAGGTCAAGTTATACCAAAGACACAAAAAATGGTACTTGATGCTGCCTTGCTTAACACTTAGCATTATAAGGTAAGGATCAAGGGTAAAGTAGAGCAATCAAGGGAAAGGAGTTGCACCCTCGGTTTTTTTATTTCTGATCGTAAAACATGTATAATTTATTTTATTTCTATTTCGTATTTAACCTGATGAAGTCCTGTTAATTCTTTTTTTCTTGAGCATTGATTTATATCAATGCTTTTTTAACAGGATGGAAATAAATTTATCATCCTAATGTGACCTATTGTTGTTTTTTTTTTGGTGTGGGGGGAAAATTATTTGCGCTGTGGATTTTATTTACAAAGAGCTCTTTACCAGGATTATTTAAATTTAATATTCAATTTTTGAATATTTTTAATTGTCCTGATTGGAATTATTCCCTATTCCAGATTTACTGGATTGAATATTATATATATATATATATATGGGTAATATTAGGTCAGGTTAAAAAGTTTGGAGTAGTGTTTATTCTGGTTTTAAATTCAAATTTAAATTTAATTAATTATCCATTGGGTCTGAAGAAGTCCTGTATTAATTTTTTTCTTCATGTTTTTGGTTCACACCAGAAACTGAAATACGGGACCGAAATAAATTTATAATCACGAATTAACCGGTCTTTGGTTTTTTCTTAAAGAAATATATATATATATATATATATATATATATATATATATATATATATATATATATGTGTGTGTGTGTGTGTGTGTGTGTGTGTTGTTTTCACCGAAAACACAATATCAGAACATCCAAATAACTAACAGAAACTATAGATTCTTGAAGCACTACATATTAGGAATATGCAACCCAAACTTAACAGAATTAATTTTCAAACCAGTGCTAATGTACTTAAATGTCTTTAGCTACTGACACTATTTATAGAACAATTCTAAAAGTAAACGCGAAACACAGCAACGGCACAGGCGCTCTTCTAACAAAGTAGTAATGTATATAAAAAAGTTACATCACTTATGTAATAGATCCTCTCCTGATGATGGCCTAAAACCGGGCAGAAAGTACTTGGGAAATAAACAATCATGGAAAATACATCAATCAATTCTCGCCGAATATTATAAAATCAATACGGCAATATAAAAGGATCAACAAGAAAATATGTTGACAAAAATGTCTATTATGTTCAACGAAATTTATATATATATATATATATATATATATATATACTTTAAGAAAAACAACGATACCGGTCACATAGGATTATAAATTTATTTCAATCCTGTTACGCATTTTTGAAATTTCTAAAAACACGAAGATTTTAAATATTCATGCTTGAATACCTTCTTGTCCTGATGGAATTACTCCCAACTCCGGTTTAACTGGACCAAAAATAAAATATGTATATATATATATATTCGGGTTTTTCACATCAATGATGATTGGTGGTTCTTATTTAAGTTTAGGTGACTCAGTTAAATGTCAAAACAGTTCTATATCAAACAATTCAGTTTAGCATACAAAAACAGTTTCATTTTAAACAATTCTGTTTAACAAAAATACGCTAGGACTCTTTCAAGTAATCAATCAGATCTTAGTAAATCTTCTATCTGGATAGTTTTATTTATTCCCCGGACTTCTAATTCTCTCGTGTCTATTTTTTCCAGGTTCTTCGGGATTGTTCCGAGGGCTCCACTGTCACCTTCATTTTCAATATTTGTCTTGTCTATTTTATGTCACCCTTCATTGCTATTACTCCCAGGTCCACTCCGGATCGGAATGGTAGCACCTGACTGGGTCCTATCTATGGATTAAATAGAACAAACCATGTGCAAATGACTGATGTTAAATTGTGACAGTTATATAGCAATACTTGAAACCATTTATCTGTGTGCAAAAAAGAGTTCAGGATCATTTAAGAATGATATTTACAAATAGGGGTTAGCGGGTAGAGTGTTCGCCTAAGGGTCCGGGAGACCTAGGTTCAATCCCAAGTCAAGTCATACGAAAGACTAAAAAAAATGGTATTTAATACCTCCTTGCTTAACACTCAGCATTATAAGGTACGTATCAAGGGTAAAGTGGAGCAATCCAGGGAAAGGAGTAGCGCCCTTCCCTACGCCTCGCAGTAGTAGCTACTGAAAAGGGAGCCTTCAGGTCGCCCTCGACTACTGTTGGCAACTTTACTTACTTATATATGTTAAAGGAGGATTTGGTATTAAATAATCTGCAATGTTTGATATGTCATAAAAGCCAACCAAACCAAATTATAGATATCTAATATATATTTAAAAGGAGGATTTGGCATTAAATAACCTACAATGGTTGATATGCCATAAAACCCAACCCAACCATTGCTAACTTCGTGACTGTAGTCCGGCACTTTAGCTATTACTAACTATGACTATTAATAACTATGACATTAATACTATGACCTTCGTGTTCTACATCTTTTTATTTGAGCTCTCTGGCAAGATCCTGGTATTTGTTGATTAATTAATTAATTTATTTTTTTGCCTTCTTCTGTTTTTTATTGTGTATTCCACTGGAAAAGGAAAATCTAAGAGATGTTCTTTTCTTTTTTCGACTTGTCGTCTGAAAGCAGTAGAATATGCCGACTGTACTTTTCCAGATTATTAAAACTCATTATCAACAGGTGTCCAAATGACACTAAACTACATCGTGGATTTTTTGGGAGAATGTGGAGTACCCCTTCATTGCCATTACTCCCAGGTCCACTCTCACCCGGATTGATAATACCTGTTTGTGTCTTATCTATAGGCCAAATAAAACTAATGTTCTGAGTATGACACTTACCTACATCTGATGTTGAGCCCCCAGTCGTGGATTTTTTGGGTGAATGTGGAGTACCCCTTCATTGCCATTACTCCCAGGTCCACTTTCACCCGGATTGATAATACCTGTTTGGGTCCTATCTATGGGTAAAAAAGAACTAGTGTCATAGGTATGACACTAAGCTACATCTGATGTTGAGGCCCCAGTCATGGATTTTTTGGGTGAATGTGGAGTACCCCTTCATTGCCATTACTCCCAGGTCCACTCTCACCCGGATTGATAATACCTGTTTGTGTCTTATCTATAGGCCAAATAAAACTAATGTTCTGAGTATGACACTTACCTACATCTGATGTTGAGCCCCCAGTCATGGAGTTTTGGGGAATGTGGAGTACTCTTTCATTACCATTACTCCCTAGAGCACTCTGACTCGGACAGGTAGTAACTCTTAGAGTCCCATCTGTTCATTCATTTATTAAAGATTATTATTATTAGTTATTTGAAACCATACAGGTGTGTACAAGTTATTGATATTAGATAGGAATACTTGATAAATAAAATCATTATGTTAACAAGTAATGCTTGAAACCATCCAAGGCGCCTCGGGTAGTGTTATGGCGAGCAAGCTACATTAGCAAACCTTCACGAATGAGTTCGAGTCTCATTGGGTGCCCCATTCATTTGGCCTTGTGCCACATCGAAACAAAATGTTCAGTAAATTACTACTACTTGAAACCAGTCAACAGTGAACCAACAAATGATCCCTAATTCGTTTGAAAATAAAGTTATCTTCAAACTATTCGTTTACAAATCATGTATATAAAAACAAGATCTGGCATTAAATAATCCGCAAGGGTTGACGTGCCGTAAGATACTAACGAACGACCAACTTTCCTTCTTGTTGGTTCACGCTAAATCGGGGTTTCTAGCTGGGTTTGGTTTGGTTTGGTTTTATGCATATCAACCATTGTAGGTTATTTAATGCCAAATTCATTTTTATACATATAAACAATTATTTAGTTTTATATAAGTATAGTTATTTTGTTTACACTCAGTGAAATGTCAAAACAGTTCTATTTCAAACTATTCAGTTTAGCATACAAAAACAATTTCATTTTAAACAATTCAGTTTAACAAAAGTACGCAATTTAAATGTTAAAACAGTCCCATCTCAACCAATTCAGTTTAGCATAAGTACACAGTTTAGTTCTATTTGACCCATAGATAGGGCCCTATCAGGTGCTACCACTCTGGGCCAGAGTGAACCAAGGAGCGATGGCAATGATGGGTTACTACGTATTCCCCAAAGTTCCAACATTACTAGAACCTCACCATCAGATTGTTTAGTGTCCAATCCAAGACACTCATAGGGGGTTACCCCTTCGTAGAGAAGCAGTCAGTGTATTCTACAGTGTATTTGATTAATTTGATTAATAATAATAATAATAATAATAATAATAATACGCGAGAGAAATGATGGAATTACTTACAAATGACTTTTGTACGTCACCTCAGTTTTAGGGAGTAGTATTTTTGTGCTCTCCATCAGATCAAAATATCCCTTTTATTAGATCAAAGGGTAGTACTTGCACCAATAGAAACGCGATGGTAATTTTTTTTAAAAAGGGTATGAGTAAAAAGCAAAAAAAAAAAAGAAAAAAAAAGAACGAAAACAAAAAATAAACAATAAACAAAAACAAAAATACAAACAAGAAAAAAATAGTTATTAACTGAGAGAGTACAGGACTTACTTCT
>OY757945.1:42398901-42446401 GCA_963585895.1 Sepioteuthis lessoniana | reverse complement strand
TTGCCCAGTCAGCTGGGGCTGTAGAATACACTGACTGTACCTCTGCAGAGGGGCAAGACCCTCCCTAACGAGTGTCCTGGTTATATATATATATATATATATATATATATATATATACGTGGTGCATTCAATAGGTTTCCAGACCTTTTTTGTACAGGCATTTAAAATTGTCGTAGACTCTTGAAAATTCAGTATCTTATTGCTATACATCTTATGAGATGATTGACCAATTTTAAAGATTTCAGGTTCAAATGAACAGCTACAGCAGCAATTGGAATACACCCTGCTAAAGCCTGATTGTCACAGCTGGTGAATTTCAAAAATGCAATCTGGACCAACTTCAACTTGGAAAAAATCCCACAGAAAAGTATGACATGCTTCTGACTGCTTTTCGACCATCTTGCATGAATCGAGCATCAGTTTTTGAGTGGCATAAGAGATTCGAGGAGGGCAGGAATTCTGTGAGGGATGATGAGAGGTGTGGGAGGTGTAAGGAAGTCAATACACCAGAGTTGATTGGCCAAAGGGTTAGGGTTAGGGTTACTATGTTGAAGTTTCAAGAGAGTTCAGGAAGAGATTTTGTCGGAAGAGGCCAGCACTCTTCAAATCGGGTCAGTGGCATTTCCACCAGAACAATGCACCAGTCCATAACTCCATCCTTGTCACAGACTATTTGACCAAGATAGACATCAAGACAGTTCATCACCGTCCCTATAGTCCAGACCTTGCTCCCTGTGACTTTTGCTTATTCCCTAAGCTCACAGTCTGTCGTTATGAGACAACTGAGATGATGAAAGAGGCTGTGACGTAGGTCATTGACACGCTCACACAAGAGGACTTCCATGGGGACTTCCAGAAGTTGTTGGAACGGTATATATATATATATAAATATATATATATATATCGGCCAATTGGTCTAGTGGCAGAGAGTTCGCCAATGAGCTTGGAGACTGGGGTTCAATCCCAAGTCGAGTCATACCTAAGACTCAAAAAATGGTAATTGATCCTATTTACCAACCCCTCTGCTCGGGCAGGATATGACACAAGGTCAATTTTTAAGCGGAGTTTAACAGGTTTCAATTCAGGGTTTTCCTTCTCCTAGACTAGCTGCCTAACCAAGGCTGAAGAAACAGTCTGTCCTACTATTTACCCATAGCTGAAGGGAGAATAATTGGATTCATACCTTTCCCAAGGGTATTAGTGCTATGTGAAATGCAATCAGTCTCGTCCAGGATTTGAACTCGTGTCGCCGTGTCTATTTCCTACGACGATAACCATTACACCATGTGCACCTCCTCAAAAAATGGTAATTGATACCTCGATGCTTAACCCTCAGCATTATAAGGTATGTTTCAATGGTAAAATGGAGCAATACCGGAGAAAGGAATAGCGCCTTCCCCTACGCCTATATATATATATACCTCTCGGCCCTTCTCTCCTTTCCTCCCTCTACTTCTCTCTTTCCCTCCCTCTCCCCCCTTCTCTCTCTCTCTGTCTATCTATTTAATTGAGTCTCTATATATCAATTTATCTATGAAGAAAATAGAAAGAGCAAAGTATTCCAAATGTGATGAATTCATTTATGACGGCAAAGTCAACGTTAAAACTCTTCTATTTTATTAAACCCTCATTAGGATTTTTTGATGGAGAAAAATTCTTGATTGAACAACGATGGATGTTTTTATTGTGATTTACTAAGCTTTTTGCTTAACTGTGGCACAAAGGCGTATGAATGGACTCGAACTCACACGTTTATGTTTGGTAGTCTTGCTTTCTAACCACCACCCGAGGTACCCGGATGGATGTTTTTACTAAAATAACGGGAGAAGAGAAAGTATATATATACAGAGAAAGATTCATAACCGTTCATGATATTATTCGCAGGTTTCTTCTGAACCGAAGTGGTAGTACATGTGAAGATCCCATCTATGGCTCAAATAGATATGTTTAAAAGTAATTCGTATTCAATGGGAACTTGTACAAAATATCCTAAGAAACAAACCCTTAAAAAATGTAAATATAAATGTAGAATGATCGCGATTCCCTGACATTTTGGTATAAAAACCTTCAATTGATTAATCAATCAATCAGTTTTCTTCTTGTTTTGTATAAATGTACCTTGGTGTCTTCGAGAGTTGAGGAAACGAAAGAGGTTGTCACTTGATCGCTATGACGAAAAAAAAAAAAAAAGAACTGGACAAAGACGTTGTTATAAAAGCTACATCATGTTTATTCTGGATGATACAAGTTATATCGGGACCAGTTGCACAGGAAAATGTCAGATGGCTCTCGTTCAGTTGATGGAAGGAAGACTCACTCCCTCTACAAATTGGAACTTACCCACAAACCCTGAAATATACATTTATCGCCCCCCCTCTCTCTCCTCCAGCGTCCAAAACTCAACTCCATACGTTTTTTTTTTCTCTCTCTTTTGATCCACTCTTGACTGTTCACATCCAAGGAAATGACTGATCATGTTTTTCTCGCAGTTGGAACTGCCGAGGATTGAACAGACCAGCCGTCTGTCAAACGACCCCACTGAATGTTCGTCGCATCCTGAATCATGTTAAGGTTTGCCTCTACATGACACGATATTAAACAGAAAAAAATTCATAGTAATTTAATTTGATGATTAAGCTTAGCATTGTTAGACACAGGATCACAAGAGAAAGAGGAAGGCTGTATTGTGATAAACAAAATATTCAGGAGTATTGAAGTTTAAACTCTTATACATATCCATATTTACCAACCCCTCCGCTCGGGCAGGATATGACACAAGGTCAATTTTTAAGCGGAGTTTAACGGGCTTAAATTCAGAGTTTTCCTTCTCCTAGACAAGTTGTCTCACCAAGGCTGAAGGACCCTGTCTGCCCTACTATTTACCCACAGCTGGAGGGAGAATAATAGGATTCATACCTTTCCCAAGTGTATTAGTGCTATGTGAAATGCAATCGGTCTCGTCCAGGATTTGAACTCGTGTTACCGTGTCCATTTCCAACGACGATAAACATTACACCACGGGCACCTCCTTAAAGTTTAAACACTTATAATGACCATGAACTTTAAACTGCTATAAAGTCCTTGAGTCTAGAACAGTTATGGGGGCACTGAGGCTTAAGTTGCAATGAGAGACCTGAAACTTAAACTGTTATGAAACTAGAACTGCTGGGCCTCCTAAAGTTTAAACTGCCATCAAGGCCCTGAAGTTAGATGTTGTCTCATAATAGAGCCCTGAATCTTGGCGAGCAATGAAGGCCAGGAAGCTTAAACTGTTATGAGGGTCGTGAAGCTTAAGATTCAGCAAGGGCCTTGAAGCTTGAGTTGCTATAAAGCTAGAACATAGCAACGAACAACTCTTAGCATATGTCTCAACATGAAAAAGAAACCAGAGCTGTTCACAGAAATATCAAAGAATCTAGATCAACGTAAAAACAATGACAGAATTAAGAAATTAGACATGATAAAATCATTAAAGTAAATGATAACAAAAACCTTAAGACACACACTAACCTCATCGAGATTTGTGGAACACATAACGCATAGAGTCTCAAAATGCAAAAATTAAAGATTTAGAGTATGTAATATAATCACAGAACAAAAATCCTATACCTTCAAAAAACCTCAAACAACATTCATAATAAATAGAACTTTAAGCTGTAATTAAAAAAATGTAGACTGCACAATCAAATGCGTTAACTGCAACGAGATATACATTGGTTGCACTGAAGCACTAAACAACAGGGTCTCTTTGCATAAAAGTAACATTAAATTACCTGAAAATAGAAAACTATGTATCAAACCCTGTATGAATGCAGCAAGTGAGACTTTAAAATAATGCCACTCTACCAGACTGATGATTACTCATTATTCCAAATAAAAGAAAAACTTCATAGATAGATTTAAAACCACACACACAAACAGAGAGAGAGAGAGAGAGAGAGAGAGAGAGAGAGAGAGAGAGAGAGGGACTAGCATTAAAATTCATTTATGTATGGAGTCAAATGCATTCTCACACACATTAAACCCACCCAATTCATTTGAAAAAATGTGTATGTATACATAAGTGTACATACATGTATACGCATATATAAACATAGAGAGGGGGGGGAAACAAAGTAAGACTGGAGGAGGACAAAAACCAACCAAATACTCTTGAAGATATACGTGTATGTATGTATGTATGTATGAGTTTACATACATGTATGCATGTGTATACACACACAGACAATACATAATTATATATAAACAAAAAATTTACCCAGACCAGAAGTCTTCACGGACATTTAACTCCAGTTGGACATTCACAGACAAAAATTTGGAATTAAACAAAATCAAAACAACCTGTCCAAAAAATCTTTACTATAAAAGTAAGTAATGTTGGCGACCTTAGTCAAGGATGACCCGGAGGCTCCCTTTTCGATAGCTGCTACACCAAGCTGTAGGGAAGGGCGCTACTCCTTTCCCTGGATTGCTCTACTTTACCCTCGATCCATACCTTATAATGCTGAGTGTTAAGTAAGGATGCATCAAGTACCATTTTTTGAGTCTTTGGTATGACTCGACCAGGGACTGAACCCTGGTCTCCCGGGCCATTAGCGAACACTCTAACCATTATACCAATGTCTGATAACTATTTAAATCTTTTGTAAAAGACATAAAGTCCGAAACGCGTTAAGAGCACAAGCATATTTTTATAATTCAAGATTTTCGGACTATTGTCTTCATCTTTATTTTTATATTCACAATGTTTCGACCGATATGTGTTCCAGCCTTCTTCAGGTGTTTGTCGAACTCGAGAGCCTACACGGAACTTCGAACCATGTCCTTTATTTAATCCATGATGGCTACTTGTTCTGATTCTGTTAACCATAACCGGGTATAAGTACTAAGTATTCCTGTATTGTTACTCGCCTACAGTCAGGATTGAACCAGCAACCTCCAGATGATTGTCTTTTTAGAAGCTTAGGAAACCAATGCCTATAACCATTACGCTATGTAATTCAGACAATTCATACAACTAGCAAAACTATATTAAATTATAAAGACCTATTTACCAAACTTGAAATCATTTACAAGAGTTATTCCTTTTGATAGATGGAGACAGACAGACAGACAGAGAAACAAATGGTAGATTTTGTTGAATCTGGCAAGATGATAAAAACAAGTGAAAAAATGGATAAATCAACAGACAAAAGATTCAACAATATTGATATTTCTGATATTTTTGATATTATTTATTGAAAAAAAATTCTTCAAAAAAGAATGAATTATTAAAATTGCTGAATCCGTTGTCTGTTGGTTTATCCACTTTCCCACTTATTTTTAATACACACACACACACACACACATATATATATATATATATATATGTGAGTGTGTGCGTGTGCGCGCGCGTGTGTGTACACACACATATATATATATATATATAAGCGGATATATGTAAACAAAATAAATGTGATACATAAGCGTTTAAATTTCCTTGGCTTGTGCTGGTTTCATCGTGGCAGAATCTTGGATTGGCGTTACAGTCAGCCAGGTTTCGATCCCAGCTTCGGGAATCGAGCCTGTCTAGCCACACTGAAGAGTTGTGATACAACGAAATAGTCAGTCTGTGGATGACAATATATATATATATATATATATATAAAGAGAGAGAGAGAGAGAGGGAGGGAGAACTCTACGCGCTCCATTACTTTTGGTGCTGCACCAGTTCCCGCTCACATGCCCCAAATTGCAGCTACCTCACCTCACACTCCACATTTTTAAAATGGAGCCGCTCCAACTCCAGCCCCAACTCCTTTAAAAAAGGAGCGGCTCTTTTTTTCGCGTTCCATAGTGAAAATATACCTTCTTTCATAAAAGTTCTATTTCGCCAGTAAGTGGTCAAAGTATAGGTATGGGCATCAAAGGATCTCGTCAATATGGATGGGGATGTCATTTTATGTGTAAGACCGTAAGATAATATTTGACAAAATATCGCTGATATTTTGAGATTTGCTAAGAAGATGGGATGTCTTGCTCTTAAAGGAGAACATGTCGGACAAAGCATAAGATTATGCATAATTTTTTGTTGCCGGAAGTATAAAATAGAAATAGAAATCCCCGAAATATTTTAAAACAATTTAAATGTTCATTACATTAATAACCTATTTTTTTAGGGGAGTGAAATTTGACCCGGTATTTGTTCAATCCCGAGGTTTCGGCAAGATATTTTTGTATGAAATTTCAGGACATTAATTGGATCTCTGTTCGAAGTTTGGAGGTCTAGTCGAAGTGGAATCAACCTATTGGTGGGTAGTCAAATTATTCATCACGCAAAATAAACTGATGGATGTTCACCCATCAGACATCAGCCAAATACTGCGGTATTTGTTGCGCGTCCAACCTAACAGGCAAGTGTGGCACAAGGCCTTTTTTTTGGTGGGTCCGAACGCAGGGCCATAGCCCACACGCGCCCGGCATTTCCCAAAAATGCTTACGGCCCCGTCGGCATTCCCCTTATTAGGAGCGCCTCAAGCGCCGAGCGATTAACCCAACCTCCCCGAAGGGAGTAAAAGCCTGGTGGGAAGGCCCCCTGAGGCCGAAGGAAATTATCCTGTTGCCAAGACACACTCGGCCAGATCCGTGCCGCAGCCAGCACGGCCGGCCGAAGTGCGACCCAACAACTGGAGAAGCGCAGTGTTATTAAAGTCGCCGCTCTTGCTGCCCTGTTCCACTTCAAACTTATTCTTTTTTATCTTCATCAAATCTCGCCACTTCACGTAGGCTTATCTCGTTCTCCTCCATAAAACAAGTCACACCTCTTGCTTCCTTTTCTTCTTCTGATTTCCACGTGCCAGCAGCAGAGAGAGCACACCTTCTGTTTCTTCAAGGTAAGATGGTTCGTGGCATTACTACTACAATCTCTGAATAATAGTTTATCGGCAATTTGTTGATATTTTTCGGATTCAGGGTAGCAATTGGCAGAAAATTGCCGTTTCATTTATTACTTATACTCTGTTGTTTTCAAGCAAATAAGATCAAAGTATCTTAGTGAAGTTATTGTATCTTCTTTTCCAATTATCATTTTAATTAAACGGTTGGGATGAACAAAACTGCGACAGTCTAGCCTGCTGCTAATATTTATTTTTTCTTAAGAAAGCAAAAACTATATAGCCCAAAAACTTTGTAAAACTTTTCTGGGTTAAGACATTTATTCATTCAAAATTACAACAACAATTAACAATTTCAAGTTTTAATTGTCTTTGAAAAGCAAAAAAAAAAAAAAAAAAAATGAAATAAATAAAATAACAATCAACCAGCTTACCCTTTTGAGTTGAATATGCTGAGACTTGTAATTTACGGTAACATTTGTAAAATATACTAGAAAATAATACATGTTTGTTGTTGTTTTTACAAAAAAATCGTTGTATTTCTTTTTTTCTTTGAATGGTTTACGAAATGTCTTCTATATGTTTTGAAAAATTGGTGTAACGTAAAACAAAGAAAACGTATTTATTATTTTCATTAAAATAATAATTTGAAAAGATACAAGAACTTAACTTAGAGAGATATCAATATTATTTGCTTGAAAACTGTAATGTTATATCTACTGTGTAGATAGAGTAATGACTCGAAGACGAACGATATGTACAAGCGATTCATCACAAGGCTAAGCCGGAAGTGACAAGTAAAAAAGTGGTGGGTCCTTTGATTAGTAGAAGGGAGATAACCCAGCATTAGAAAGTCCTAATTGCATTATTGCAAAAAGAAAAGACTAGTGATAAATAAAAATACTTATTTAAAAAAATATTTATTTAAAAGCAAACCTATTTCTTTAGTTATTACCCTTAAAGATTTATTTTTAGCAATAAAAGTACGAGTCATAAATACGAGAAAGGTCCAGATCTTGAAGAAAATGACTTCAAAGCCTTTCTACAGAGTGACTGACGCCTTTGAAGAGACTTTTTCCAGATTGTCTCTTGTCATCTAAGAAAAATAGCCTATCAGAAATGTAGCACCTAGCTGACAAATCATGCTTGCTTCTAAACAAAAATCTGAGAAGTTCAAATTTTTCGGCGTTCATGTCTAATTTTCTGGAGTAACTCCCCTCCCCATCTCTCTCTCTCTCTCTCTCTCTCTCTCTCTCTCTCTCTCTCTCTCTCTCTCTCTCTCTTATATACATTTAACACAGTTATAAAAAACCCCGAAGTGTTTAGCTCAAACTTTTCTTTTTTATTGTTTAATGTTTTAAAAAAAAATTCAAATAATTTTGGAGCGAGGAGTGCGGAGCGCAAAAATCACGCTCTTTAGCCCCAAATGGAGTTGCTCACACTCTACTCCGGCTGAATATAAAATAAGCACTCTACTCCTTCACTCCAGCAAAAAGGTGCGCGCTCCTTTTTGGGGGGCTCAGTAAACCCTGTATATATATATATGACACAAGGACAATTTTTTAAGCGGAGTTTAACAGGTTTGAATTTAGAGTTTTCCTTCTCATAGACTAGTTGCCTCACCAAGGCTGAAGAACCTAGTCTGCCCTACTATTTATCCATAGCTGGAGGGAGAATAATTGGATTCATACCTTTCCCAAGGGTATTAGTGCTATATGAAATGCAATCAGTCTCATCCAGGATTTGAACTCGTGTCGCCGTGTCCGTTTCCTATGACAATAACCATTACACCACGGGCACCTTTATATATATATATATATATATATATATATATATATATATATATATATATATATATATATATATATATATATATATATATATATATATATATATATATATATATATATATATATATATATATATATATATATATATATATATATATATATATATATATATATATATATATATGTTGAATTAGAATACGCTATCTGTATCCCTTGCAAATCAATTCTAAACCAGAAAGATGATACCTGTCACGGTAACATCTATGGGTCAAAAAGATGTTTGTCAAGACAAAAATGCAAATCCTTATATTTGATTGTAAACTCCTTCATTACCATTACTCCCACGTCCACTCTGGCCTGATGTCCTGGGTATGACACAGATAGTGAGATTCCAGTTCTGTTGCTTTGCTTGATGTCGAGTAAGCCTTCATCGCTATTACTCTGAGCTAGTGACCAGGGTATGATAGTGAGGCTCGTTCAGCAGCTCTGTGTGATGCCGTAACCTTTCATGGCCATTACTCTCAGGCCCACGCTGACCCAGAGTGTTAGTACTTGTTAGGGTCCCGTCTGTAGGTCAAATAGATCTGTTTAAGATTTATTTGTATTCGATGGGATGGTGTGCAAACAAAAGGAGAAAGGAAAGGAAACCTCTTGAATAACAGCTACACAAAAAATGTTGCTATGAACATACAATGCATGCAATTTGTTAACTTCAAGGCATAAAATAACCATGGACGGTTTGACATGCCATTTAAATCAATCAATCTTCAATCTTAATAAAAAGAGAACGAGAATTATCTGATTTTGTTCCATTACATTTGTGAGGATTGTTTTGTAATTTGACTAAATCAAGATTCAGATCTGCATAAACGAGGTGAAGTGTATAATTTTCTTCTACTTACAAATACACACACACACACACACACACACACACACACACACACATATATATATATATATATATATATATATATATGTGTGCGTGTGTGTGTGTGTATGTGCGGGTGTGGGTAAGTTTATATATATATATATATATATATCAACCTTCTTTGGTTTGGTTTGGTTTGGTTTTATGGCATATCAACCACGTGGTTATTTAATACCAAATCCTCTTTATACATATATGCTAAATATATAAGATTTGGTTTGGTTGGATTTAATGGAAAATCAACCATTGTAGGTTATTTAATGCAAAATCCTCTTTATGTATGTATACAGAATATTTTTTTTTTCAAAGCTTTTGTAAACAACCCAAAACTTCTTTTTTTTGTACACTGTTAAATGGATCCAAGTATTGCTATATATCACTAACAATTCAATTAGATAATAGTCATTTGTTTACACACAGTTATATGATCAAACAGTTCTATTTTAAACAATTCAGTTCAGCATAAGTCATTTTTTTGCGCTAAGTTTAAATGTCAAACCGTTTTTATTTGACCCATAGATAGGACCCTCTCAGGTGTTAACACACCGGGCTAGACTCGACCCGTGAGTGACGGCAATGAAGGACTACTCCGCATTTTCCAAAGCTCCAGCATTACTAGAGTTTCACCATGAAATTGTTTAGTGTCATATATCCAGGACACTCATTGGAGGAGTCTTACTCCTCTGCAGAGATGCAGTTGGTATATTCTACAGCCTCAACCGACTCGGCTGTATCAAACTTGTTTGTGATCAAATGTTCCAATTAATGATGAGTTTAGAAAAAAAAACTTACTGAGAGATAAAAGAAAACCCAATTAACTACATAATAAGCGAATGCAACAAATTGGCGCAAAAAGAATACAATCGTTGGCATCCCAGTGTGGAAAGGGTGATCACTGGAAACTGTGCAATTGTTTTTTGTTTTACTTTTGCTATTGTTTTATGCCCAAATCCTCTTATCGGTTTCTTTTCTAAGCAATTAGTTGCAGATATCACATTGTATCTATATTAGGTATCATCATCATCATCATTATCATTATCATCAAATCCATCTCATAGCCTGAAGTTCCCACACTGTCCCTCTCCATCAACCCCTGTTGTCCATCACTCCAGGCAGTTTCCCTAGACTGCATCCAGTGTCCGCACAGAGCTGATGTATGTAAATCGTTGCTGGACGGCCAACACTGGCGTGCCTAACGGGATTTCTTTCAAGCTGGGGCTATGTCTGTACTACTGTATGGATGCACCACTTGGACTTTAAACGAAACAAGCCCAGTCGTTTGGGGCTATAGAATACATCGACTGCATCTCTGCAGAGGGCTAAGACCTCTTCTCCATCAAGAGTCCTAGATATGACACTAAACAATCCGATTGTGAGGATCCAGTAATGCGGGAGCATTGGGAAATGCGGAGTATTCCTTTCATTGCCAATGCTCCAAGGTCCACTCAGGCCCGAAGTGGTAGCACCTGATAGGGTCCTATCTTTTACATTTAAACAGAGGGCAAACAAATGACTTATGCAAAATTGAATTGTTAGAAAAAGAACTGTTTGATCATTTAATCGTGAGTAAATAAATGACTGATGTTTAACTGAATTGTTAGTGATCCATAGCACTACTGGGAACCATGTAACTTTGACCTATGCTAAATTGAATTGTTTGAAATAGAACTGTTTGACATTTAAATGTGTGTAAATAAACGACTGATGTTTTATTGAATTGTGAGTGATACATAGCAGTGCATGGAATTATTTAACTTTGTTGATTTAAGCTAAATTGAATGGTTTGAAATAGAACTGTTTGATCATTTAATTGTGTGTAAACAAACGACTGATGTTTTATTGAATTGTGAGTGATGCATAGCAGTGCATGGAATTATTTAACTTTGTTGACTTAAGCTAAATTGAATGGTTTGAAATAGAACTGTTTGATCATTTAATTGTGTGTAAACAAATGACTGATGTTTTATTGAATTTGTGGGTGATACATAGCAGTTCATGGAATTATTTAACTTTGTTGACTTAAGCTAAATTGAATGGTTTGAAATAGAACTGTTTGATCATTTGTGTGTAAACAAACGACTGATGTTAGTGATATATAGTAATACTTGGAACTATTTAACTTGAATTATGTTTACAAATCATAACTATTTGATATATATATGAATAAACCGAATTAGGCATTAGATAACCTACAATGGTTGATATGCCATAAAACCAAACCAAACTAATATAAACAAAATTAATGGTGAAAAAGCTTGATGGGAATTACTACATAAGAATTCTACGGGCTGTTTTGAACAAATGCTGGAAGCAGCACTCCACAAAACAGTAGCTGTACGGCCACCTACTTTTCATCTTACAAACCATACTAGTAAGATATCGCTGGGAAATACTGGAAAAGGACGAATCCGTAAGCAACGTTCTCGAAGTAAACTCCTATGTTTGCAGAACTTGCACGTATTAAATGGAAATTCTAAGATTGTTATGGGAGTGAATATAAAATTTTATATCGTGTTTGCCATTTTTTTTCCGTTGCCTGAATGAACATGACGATACACCTGGAATTCTGCCGGTTATATAGAAACATGATGAGAATTTTTTAAGTATATAGATCAAGCATGGATAACCTTTTTCGAGAAGCGGGCCGCATGAGATATGACTCCTTATCAGACGCTCTAGACCACTAAAAAAAAAAAAATGGTACCGCAACTATTTTCCCTATAGAAGAACCATACGCGTAAGTACCAGCTTAGAAATAAAGAAAAGTTGTTTTTTTCTTCTATTCGGTCAAAAAAGATCCTTTCAATAAAAGTAATTGAAGTGTTGGTATCTTATTGTCAGTGATATCAATTTGATTAGCGCATACTACTGCCGGGATACATTACGAAGATACAATGGCGTGAGAAGTGGAGAAGGATGGGTCGACCGTAATCAGTTTTTCCCATCGAAAAATATTTATTTTTGTTTGGGTTATAAACACGGCCCACTACCTCAGGTGGTGTAATGGTTAGCAGGCTAGACTAGTAAACATCCCCGAGTGAGTTCGATTCTCATTGAGTGATCCATTCATATGACCTCGTGCCAAAAGTTTAGTGAATTACTTTTCTTTACTAAATTTTTTCCTTCATTGCCATAGCTCCCAAATCCACTCTGACCCGGACCCCATCTATGGGTCAAATAAATCTATTCCATTATTTTCAAAGCATTATGATAATTAGTTATTTGAAACCATACAATTGTATGCAAATTATTTATATTACAAAGGAATATGAGGATCATTAAATAAGTTTCCAGACTTTTTTCGTATGGGCACTTTTATTGATAGTACACACATGAAACTCTAGTCCCCTTTGAAGTAATCTCCTCCGGCTGCAATGCACTTGTTGTACCGTTCCAACAACTTCTCGAAGGCCCCATGGAAGTGTGAGCCTGTCAATGACCTTTGTCACAGCCTCTTTCATCTCTTCAATTATCACAAAACGACAGCCCGTGAGCTAAGGGAATTAGCAAAAGTCACAGGGAGCAAAGGACGGTGAGGAACTGTCTTGATGCCCATCTTGGTCAAATAGTCTGTGACAAGGATGGAGTTGTAGACTAGTGCATTGTCCTGGTGGAAATGCCACTGACCCGATTTGAAGAGTGCTGGCCTCTTCTGACAAAATCTCTTCCTGAACTCCCTTAAAACCTCAACATAGTAACCCTAACCCTAACCCTTTGGCCAATCAACTCTGGTGTATTGACTTCCTTACACCTCCCACACCTCTCATCACCCCTCAGAGACTTCCTGCCTTCCTCGAATCTCTTATGCCACTCAAAAACTGATGCTCGATTCATGCAAGATGGTCGAAAAGCAGTCTGAAGCATTCCATACGTTTCTGTGACATTTTTTTTCAATTTTAAAACAGAATTCTATTGCATATCGTTCTTCTAAAGTGTCCTCACGTCCAGATTGCATTTTTGAAATTCACCAGCCGTGACAATCAGGCTTTAGCAGGGTGTATTCCAATTGCTGCTGTAGTTGTTGATTTGAACCTGAAATCATAAATATTGGTCAGTCATCTCATAAGATGTATAGCAATAAGATAGTGAATTTTCAAGTGTCTACGACAATTTTAAATGCCCGTACAAAAAAAGTCAGGAAACCTATTGAATGCTCCACGTACTAGATAAATAGAATTACTAAAGTTGAATAGAAATACGTAAAAGCATTGAACGGTGTGCAAACAAATTATCAGATTTAATAGAATTATAAGTGTTTGATAGCAATACTTGAAACCACTTAACTATGTACAAATAAATGATTAATGTTAAATAGAATTATTAGTTTAGATCACAATAGCTGAAACCATTTAAATGTGTGCAAGCAAATAATCAATATTGAATAGAATTATTAGTGTTAGATAACAATACTTTAAACCATTTAATTGTCAGCAAACAAACGACTAATATTTAAAAGAATTATTAGTCTTTGATAGGAATAGATGAAACCATTTAACTGTATACAAACTAATGATTTGTGTTAAATAGAATTATTAGAGTTGGATAGCAATATTTGGAACAATTTAACTGTGCGCATCAATATTAAATAGAATTATTAATGCTAGATAGGAATACTTGAAACCATTTACCTGTCTGTAAACAAATGATCGATATCAAATGGAATTATCAGTGACATAAGAATGCTTGAAACCTTTTTAATGTGCCAAGAAATGATTAATCCTATTTACCAACACCTCCGCTCGGGCAGGATATGACTCAAGGTCAATTTTTAAGCAGAGTTTAACAGGTTTGAATTCAGAGTTTTCCTTCTTCTAGACTAGTTGCTTCACCAAGGCCGAAAAACCCAGTCTGTCCTACTATTTACCCATAGCTGGAGGGAGAATAATTGGATTCATACCTTTCCCAAGTGCTATGTGAAATGCAATCATTCTCGTCCAGAATTTGAACTCGTGCCGCCGTGTCCATTTCCTACGACGACAACCATAACACCACGGAAACCGCCAACAAATGATTAATATTGAATAGAATTATTAGTGTTGGATAGGAATACTTGAAATCATTTAACTATATGCAAACAAATGAGCTCTCACAACGCTTTTAGAAATAAAATTACTTACAAACTATTTGCTCACAAATTACGTATTTACAAAAAATTAGATTTGTCATTGAATAATGCACAAGGGTTAATATATCATAAAACACCTACAAATGAACCAATCAACCAACCAACCAACCACATTTTTGCAGTTCCCCTATGGAAGAATATTACTGCCACATTCTCTACCAGGTTTGGCAATAACCTGCCCAAGATTCGACCCTTACACCTCCGTCTCTAACACTTGATCGCGAAGATCGGCATTTATTTATTTCAGTAAGTCCCTTTATCTATCTAACCGGAACGACCGACTTTATTCATTTATTTATATGTGTACTTGTTGACCCAACACATACAATCATCTTTTATCTCTCGTATCTTGGCGTCTTCCGATATTAAAACATTTTATAGACTTTAATCGTGTTGGAATATAATGCACCTACTTACCCTTTAACATAACTTTTATATAAAAATAGGTATAAAGAAAATTGTACGCAGAGAGTGAATGAGAGGGAGTAAGAATGCGATAATTATACACACACACACACACACATATTTATATATATATATATACACACACACACACACACACACATATATATATATATTATAAGAACTACCTAAGGTTGTCTGGATGGAAGGAATAACAGTATAGCATCATTTAATGGCTTCCACAACCAACACCTTCACCAACCTTCTGTATGTTACGAATATACGCGTAGGAGTGATTGACAGATGGTGGGTCAAATTTCAATCCCCCGGTTATGAGAACCCACAATAAACAACGTGAAAGTCGATTTCTTAAAAACTGTAGACAAGTCACTTACGAATTAAAAGAGATTTTTAAAAAACTTAGTATTCCTTCTATTTCTCCGCTTAATGGAACATCAATTCTCGTGGGTTATTTAATGCCTAAGTAATCCTTGTAGAAGGACTGTGGTGGTGCTATTTAACCTATTGCTTTGGGAGATATAAGGGAATTTATACCTTTATTAAGAGTAATCGTCCGAAAGTGACAGCATGACTGGAATACGTTAGCTATGACGCTCTAGTGACTCTCCCCTTAAAATACACAGCACTTTCCAATCGTTTTAGTGCCACTGAAATGACAATTCAGAGCATTATCAAGAATTAAGACGAAACTGACTGTGTTCAGAATAAGTTATGGTCAGACAAAAGAACAATTAATTTCTGAGAGAATGGAAAATAAAATTGTCAGAGAGATCTTGAAGAATGTTCACTGTAAAAACAGAAGGTTTGATTGGTTGTTTGGGTTTTATGGCATATCAACCTTTGTTGGTTATTTATGCCAAATCCATTTTTGTACAAATAATCAGTTCTATTTCAAACAATTCAGTTAAACATAAGTATACAGTTTAACTGTTAAAACATTTCTATTTTAAGCAATTCAGTTTAGTCAAACAGTTCTAATTCAAACAAATCAGTTTAGAATAAGAACAGTTTCAATGTCAAGCTATTCAGTTTAGCATAGGTACGCTGTTTAGATATCAAAGCAGTTCTATTTCAAGCTATTCATTTTAGCATAAGTACGCAGTTTTGTTCTATTTGATCCCTAGATAGGGCCCGATCAAGTGCTACCACTCCGGGTCAGAGTGTACTTGGGTGAGCTGGCAATGAAAGGATGCTCCGCATTACCCAAACCTTCAGCATTACTTGAACCTCACCATCAGGTTTTTAGTGTCATATCAATGACTCTCATTGTGAGGTCTTACCCCCATCCAGAGAAGTAATTGGTATAATCTACAGCCCCAACTGACTAGGCCAAAAGACAGAGAGTTTATTGGATCGACGAAGACAGTCACTAGATGTCTTCATTGAACAGGTCTTCGAGTTTGACGAGCAAGAAAAACTCCTAAACACCTTGTTATATACTAACCCTCGACCGAGCCGTCAGTCAAGAGATGCACCTGTGTAAATAAGCGGAAGAACAGCGGAAGCAGGTAGATGTCAGAAAATGATATAACCAGGTGCCAGGCGGTTCTAGTCAGTTGGAGACAGGATGCCCCAGTGAGAGCCAGCTGCAGACAGAGGGCTTTGGGCCCTAAGTGACCCCCGGTTGAGCAACCCAAGCCAAGACGCGAAAGAAGTGCTGTTATGGTCGAGGGAAGAACTTTGGTCAATATAGCAGTCCGTCTTTGTCTCCACTCATTTCTCACACACAACAGAACATCACCCTTTCGAAAATAAAGTGTGAGAGATTTATATTTTTATAAAGAAGTGTATTCGTTCGTTATTGAAGTCGTCATTATCGGTTAATGATGTTTCCGCATGTAAGTGTATATTTGTATATGTACACGTGCAGTTGTATGTGGCCATACAACAACCTTAAACAGGGTTACCTTATGATAGAACGTAGGAGTCAGTATTGGAACTTTGTTTTATTGTCAGATGGGACAAAGCTAAAATCAATTGATCACATAAATCCACAGTATGTAGGGCGGAAATCAGATGAAGGTCACTTACTCAGTAGCGAGTATATTATGTTTTGAGGCTGTTTCCCTGCTTTTACTTAAGAGAACTAATGAAATTACTGGGTATCATGGATAAAGAGCAATATTTAGGTATTCGTAGAAATAATATAAAACAAAATGTAAGAAAGATTTGGTTTGGTTTTATGGTATATCAACCATTGTAGGTTATTTAATGCCAAATCCATTTTTATACATATAAACAGTTCTATTTCAAACAATTCAGTTTAGCATAAGTACAGTTTTTTTTTGTTTACACACAGCTAAATGTAAAACAGTTCTATTTCAAATGATTCAGTTTAGCATAAGAACGCAGTTTAAATGCCAAAAGATGTTCTATTTCAAATAATTCAGTTTAGCTTAAGAACGCAGTTTAAATGTCAAAAGCTGTTCTATTTCAAACTATTCAGTTTAACATAAGTACATAGTTTAAATGTCAAAAATTGTTCTATTTCTAACAATTCAGTTTAGCGTAAGTACGAAGTTTAATTCTGTTTGACCCATTGATAGGACCCTATCTGATGCTACCACTCTGGGCCTGAGTGCACCTTGGGGCAATGGCAATGAAGTGGGTACTCCGCATTCCCCAAAGCCCCAGCATTACTGGAACATCACCATCAGATTGTTTAGTGTCATATTCAGGACATTTGTTGAAAGTGGGGTCTTACCCCTCAGTAGAGATGCTGTCGGTCAGCCTTATCTGGCTGGGCCAGTGTACGACAGGTGTTAGTGGGGTGACATTGGAGGTTCCAATATGACAATAAGCCTAAATATATAACACGAATTGTTATGAAATAGTTAGATAATAGCAAATTTAAAGAATTGATCGATTTAACATCGGAAATTTTTGGACTGGTTTGAAGAATGAAATATGAGATAGATATCCTTTAAATCTAGAGGAACTAGAAACTACAGGGTGGAACGATAAAATTGTCGCCCTAGAAAAGACGACATGATTCCATTACCGTTAAATGAAAACCGGTTTTCTTTTTTTGCTGCAGACCATCTACTAGTTGGCCAGTTGTGTACAAATCCCAAGAGCGATAGCAGCCTTCTATCATGTCTGAAAGGGACACAATGTTCAACGAGCGAGATCGGAGATGCGCCGCTGTACAACTCATTCTCTCTACCGATCCAACTTATGACAACAGAATCATTGCCAGCACTCTCAAAATGCAAATCTGGACGGTTCAACGTGCCCAGGGTGATGAAAACAAAGTTTCCAGCTACGGTTATGGTCTTTAGTGTGATTTCAAGTGAGGGCCACATCATGCTACCTCACATCTTCGAAGTCGGCTTGAAAATAAACGCCAAAGTGTACCTGGATGTGCTGATCCCCTGGTGCAATCAGGTGGCCGGTGGCAGGCCCTGGGTGTAGCAGCAGGACTCGGCGCCGGCCCACAAGTCCAAAGAGACCCAGGCTTGGCTTCAGAAGGAGTGCTACGACTTTGTACCCTTCTCTCACTGGCCCCCTCCTCCCCCAACCTGAACCCGCTGGATTACTTCGTTTGGTCATACGTCGAGAACATCACCAACATGACCTCCTACAACACCAAAGCCAGCCGTCCGCCGAGAATTCGCCGAGCTCCCGCCGGCGCTTGTGGAAAAGGCATGCTCCCAGTTCCGGATCCGTTTCGAGGCGGTGATTGAGGCTGAAGCCGGCTACATTGAATAGATGTCAGCTCTACTACATAATCAAGTTAGCTGAATTGATTTTTTCAATTAAAGTTTTATTATAAAGCTGTTGTGTTGTTTTCTTTAGGACGACATTTTTATCGTTCCCCCCTGTATTGCCTGCGACGACTGGAATAAAATACCTGTCAGCGTGTGTAGTGATCTTGTAAGGAACAATCAAAAACAATTGAAGACACTAATCGAGAATAAATGTTGCACAATTGATTACTGGGACAAGAGGACCGATGATTTTGTCTTATCTTAGATTTTTGATTAATGGTTTTAGTATTATCAATAACAATAAAAATCCACAAATATTACTTAGTAGATTTTCAATGTGGGTTGCCAACCTGAAAATTAAACTCTGCTTCCTAAACTGAGTTGGTAAATCAAACATAACAGAGTTACAATGCACAATTATTACTCATTAGATTTTCGATGTGGGTTGCCAACCTGAAAATTAAAGCCCCATTACTTCCTAAACTGACCTGATGAATCAGACATAACAGAGTTACAGTATGAAATTATAACCCGGTAGAAATCTTCTGATTAAAACTGGAAATATCTAGAATGTCTTTAAAATACGATAGCTTGAAACAAACAAATATTAAATGAGAGATGACATTTTGATAGGATTACAAGAAACTTGTACGCGTAGAATGCATTGATAGAAAAACAAACTTTTGAATATCAATAAAAAGTTTTTATATTATTTTCAAATGAATTAGGGTCTGGTACTCAATTGTGAATCTAACCATTTGTAATAAATATCTATCGTATTTTGGTCGGATTAAAGAAGGTCAGATTAAAGAAGGTCGGATTACCAAACTTGAATATGGATACGAGTTTCTGAATTATTATTCTCATAAGGGAAAGAAATTAGTATCTTTTTTTTTTACATTTCTCTTACAGATAGATAAATAAACAAGAAAAGAGGTAAGTAAGTACACTTGCAAGAAATATTCAAAAGCAACTCTTAAAGTGTGTGAGAGAGAGAGGTGGTGGAGAGAAGAATCAAATAATTTTCACGTGCCTTGATGAAAAATGACTTAAGTGACGTGTTATTTTAATTTAAGGGTCACAATTCCTGCTGTACCGGATGGTGTACTTGAAAAAAAAAACCTTTTTAAATTATTTTATCACCCCAAAATGTCCAGTAAAATTGATTGCCATTTCTGCAGGTAGAGACTCGGTTTTCTGGTATTCGTTAAAATGGAACTTGGCCATATAATCCTATAATCATAAATAGTTTCTGAATTTGGCTTGATTAGCAGAAAATGGACGCGACGACTCAGGTTCAAACCCTGGATGAGGCTGCATGCATTTCACTTCGCACAAATACCCTTGGAAAAAGAATGATTCCGTCTCTTCTTCCCCCTCAGCTGTGGGTAAATATTAAGACAGATTGGGGTCTTTAACTTTGGTAAGGCAACCAGCTTAGGAGAAGGAAATCTGTTCAAGTTTAGCCCGGAAAAGTTTTATAGAATTTTGTTTTTTCCAATTTCAAATAACTTGACCCTCAAACTCACCGCAATTTTTTTTATTCTTTCGGAAAAAAATTATTTTATATTTTATAAAAGGGGTTCATTTTGACATTCTAATTCAATGTAGAATGATCATCCATTTCCGGAAAAAGAAATTAGGAAATTAAAAAAAGGTAAGTAATTCTTCGGAAGTAAAAAAAAAAAAAATAATTTGACCTGTCTGGTTACGTGTCTTTTCCAATGCTAACTGCTTCAGATATAGGGGGACCATTCTATATTGAAATAAAATGTGAAAGGGATAGCACTTAATAAAAGGTAAAATAATTATTTTGGCAATTGTAATCGCAATGGTAGAGTACTCCAGTTTCACTATATATATATATATATATATATATATGTATATATATATATATGTATATGTATATATATCATGTTTGTATATATATATATATATATATATGTATATATAATGTTTGTATATATATATATATATGTATATATATATATCATGTTTGTATATATATATATATGTATATATATATATCATGTTTATATATATATATATCATGTTTGTATATATATATGTACATGTATATTTATATATATATATATGTTTGTATATATATATATATGTATATATATATCATGTTTATATATATATATATATACGTATATATATATATATATATACGTATATATATATATATACGTATATATATATCATGTTTGTATATATATACATATATATATGTATATATATATATCATGTTTGTATATATATATATATATATATATATTGGCAGTATTTTTTCATTGATACATATTTGATTGAACATAATAGACATTTTTGGTCAATATATTTTTTTGTTAATCCTTTCGAATTGCCGAATTGATCTTATGATATTCGATGGGAATTGGTTGATAAATCTTCCATAATTAGTTATTTCCAAAGTACCTTCTACCCAACTTTGGGCCATCATCAGAGGTGGATGTATTACAAAAGTGATGTAACTTTTGTATGTACATTACTACATTGTAAGAAGAGCGTCTGTACTGTTGTATTGTGTAGCGTTTACTTTTCGAATTTGTTTCTATAAATAGCGTGAGTAGCTCATTCTATAAATTTCATTACAAGAGAACTGTCGAGGACCCGAACAGTTTTGAGAAATTATCTAAAGGATCCTGAATCGTATGGCACTAGACAACGTCCAGGTCGTCCACCTAAAATTACAAAAGCGACCAGACGTCAAGAAGCTTCTAAAGGACAATCAAGCTTAAGGGATCTGCAAAAATTTTAGAATTTACCTATCACTCCAAGAAGAGTTCGTCAACTTCTCCATGAATTGCCAAATCTCGTATATCGAAACAGGAAGACAGCTCCTTCTTTAACTGCTAAATACAATCTTCTTGTGTTTAGTCGTTAAATCTCCAGGAGTGCTCAATATATGATTATTAAAATATGAATTTATAAATTTCATACCGAACAAATTCATATAAAAACCGTCATTTGGCTATTATAAATTTATTTCCGCTAGCCACACCATAAGAGATAGCATCAAAGAATGGAAAGAGAACATTCTTTTTCAAATTATAAGAATATTCTTTTCGTGGATTCTTACTTATTTAAAATAAATAGATAAATAAGTTTAACACGTCTCGCACAACCTTCAGCAATTAAAATTTTGTCAAAAAATTAATCTATTTTATTTTAAGAAAAAAAACCTGTCTATTTATTTTATTATTTATTAAGGAAAAACGGGGGGATAAACACTACTATTAATACCAAACATTTCTTGTTTAAATAAAAATTATATCTATCCATCTATCTATCTTAGTCTGTTTCTATCTATCTACTTATCAAAATAAGTCTTCAAATATATCTATCTATCTATCTATCTATTTTAAAATGAGTAGGTCCACGAAGAGATTTGTATTTTTTTGGGGATTTATTTATCTTGTTCTTACATAAGTGTGTGTTTTCAGCTCGTTGCTTTCGTTTTAATAACAACATAAAAAATAAACCCTAAAAAAATACAAATCAGTTCGTGGACCTACTCATTTAAAAATTTTTCTTTCTCTCTTTGGACCTACAACAAAAACTTATATATATATATATATATATATATATATATATATATATATATAGTAATAGTGTATTTTACTTCAGCGTTTCCTTGATATTTCCATGAATAGCTAAACTGAATAGCTTGAAATAGAAATGTTTTTGACAATTAAACCGTACAGGATATATTTATGTTTTATACCCGAAAAATAAACATTTTTGAGAAGTGTTATCTGATTACAAAAATGGGTAATTTTGCTGAAATAGCAATAAAAATACATCAAGAAACCTTTCAGTCAAAAAATCAGAATATTTCAGGAACCCATACGGGTATTTTGTCTCAAATTAGCGTATACCAGATCTAGAAAGCCATTTTAAAGATTGCACCGCGACTTTGATGGTAATTTACACGCACAAATTTGGCCATCAGTTTTACATAAAACTGTCAACTTCAAAAGGTGTACTGATTACTTGTATTAAAATAGTTACTTGAAGCTTTAATTGTAGACTAAGGATTATTATTTGTTACTTGAAACCATGTGATCGCTTGAAAATTATTGCTGTTAGATAGGAATACTTGAAACCATATAACTGTGTGCAGATTATTTGTGTTAAGAATAGTAACTTGAAACTTTAGTTGTATACTAAGGATTATTATTTTTACTTGAAACCATGTGACCGCTTGAAAATTATTGCTGTTAGATAGGAATACTTGAAACCATATAACTATGTGCAGATTATTTGTGTTAAGAATAGTAACTTGAAACTTTAGTTGTATACTAAGGATTATTATTTTTACTTGAAACCATGTGACCGCTTGAAAATTATTGCTGTTAGATAGGAATACTTGAAACCATATAACTATGTGCAGATTATTTGTGTTAAGAATAGTAACTTGAAACTTTAGTTGTATACTAAGGATTATTATTTTTACTTGAAACCATGTGACCGCTTGAAAATTATTGCTGTTAGATTGGAATACTTGAAACCATATAACTATGTGCAGATTATTTGTGTTAAGAATAGTAACTTGAAACTTTAGTTGTATACTAAGGATTATTATTTTTACTTGAAACCATGTGACCGCTTGAAAATTATTGCTGTTAGATTGGAATACTTGTAACCATATAACTGCGTGCAGATTAAAGTTGTTAAAATTACCTAAGAGCTTGAATTCACTTTTTGTCTATAGTTATGTTTGACACAGTTATATAGTTACAAGTATTCCTATCAAACAGCAATAATTTTCAAACGGTTACATGGTTTCAAGTAACTAATAATAATCCTTAATATACAACTAAAGTTTCAGGTAACTATTCTTAACACAAATAATCTGCACAGAGTTATATGGTTTCAAGTATTCCTAACAGCAATATTTTTTAGTACGAAAAAATACTGAAAACTTCTTGGCCTGACTAAGAAGCACGGACTTGAGAAATATATGTTGTTCTGGATATTCGTAATTTTAAGATGTACAACCAGTCCGAGTCAAAGTGGACCCGGGAGTAATGTCAATAAAGGACTATTCAAGATTCACGCAGTCTTCTCCAGTATTAATAATTTTCAAGCAGTTCTATTTGACCCATAGATGATATTCTAACAGGCATTGCCACTCCGGTACTGGGTGGAACTGGGAGGAATAACAATAAAAGATTGCTCAACATTCATGCTGTCCTCTACAATACTATTAATGCAGCTTGCCCAGTCGGCTGGGGCTGAAGACTACACCGACTGCTTCTCTGCAGAGGGGTAAGAGCCCCCATACGAGTGTCCTGGATATGACACGAAACAATCTGATGATGAGGCTCCAGTAATACTGGAGCTTTGGGGAATGCGGAGTACCCTTTCATCGCTCCCAGGTCCACTCTGGCTCGGCATGGTAGCACCTGATAGGGCCCTATCTATGGGTTAAATAGAACTAACGGCATACTTATGCTAAACTGAATAGCTTGAAATATAAACGTTTTTGACAATTAAACCGTACGTACATTTAAATTGTGCGCTTATGCTAAACTGAATGGTTTGAAATTGAACTGTTTTTGACATTGAAACTGTATTTACACTAAAATGAATTGTTATATATATAGAACTGTTTTGACATTTTACTGTGTAAGCAAAATCTGTACTTACGCTAAACTTAATTAGCTGAATAAGAACTGTTTGAATAAACTAAATAGTTTGAAATAGAATTGTTTTTGACATTTAAACTGTGTACTCATGCTAAACTGAATTGTTTGAAATAGAACTGATTATTTACATAAAAATGGATTTGGCGTTAAATAACCTACAAAGGTTGATATGCCATAAAACCAACCAACCTATTAATTCAGCACAGCTGTATGATTTCAAATAACTGATAATAATCCTTAAAAAATGATTGAACAGTTATCTTACTCTAACAGGTACTACTGCTCCGGGTCAAAGTTGACTTGGGAGTAACAGCAATAAAGAAGTACTCCATATTCATGTATTCCCATCTAATATTAGTAATTCTGAAACAGTTCTATTCGACCCAAAGAGATTGTAACGGATGCTACGATTCCGGGTCAGAGTGGACCCGGAAGTGGTAGTAACCAGAGGGTAACACCACATTCCACAGAAATCAGGAAATGGAGCCTCACCATCGGATGCAATGATTGTTATACACATGACACACGTAAGAAGAATTTTGATGTCTTCCGGTTTGGTTTGTATGTTTAATGGCATATCAACCTTTATAGGTTATTTAATGTCAAAGCCATTTTTTTGAGAAGAACAGCATTGGTATTATTTAACCCATAGCTGGGAGGATAAGGGGGTTCATGCCTTTCCCGAGGGTATTTGTCCGAAATTGAACGTAATAACGCGACTGGAGTTCGAACTCGCTTACCAGGCTTCCGCAGTTTATTGTTTTAACCATGACACCACGAGGACACCCCGATGTCTTCCGGTTTATGCCGGAAAAGGAATTGTCGGTAAATCGGTAGTCAACATTTTTTTTTTTTAATTATTTAACCCATGTAATTATGAACATAGAATGGTTGCTTATTTACTTGTACGTTTTCCATTTTATTGTGTATCAACTGTTGCTTCTTATTTCTACATAATTCCATCATGAGAAGGAGTTGAAAACGAGCCGTCAACCAAGCTATTTCTCCATATTGTTCTTCTAAGCGGCCAGATCAGATTGATTTCAACTTTTGACAGGTAAATGAGAAGCTTAAAAGAAAATCATCCGTCTTCATTTTTCTTCATATATATGTATATATATAAATGTGTGTGTGTGTGTGTGTAAGTGTGCACATACTTTATATACATATATATATGTGTGTGTGTATATATATACACACATATATAAATGTGTGTGTGCACGTACGTATATATACTTATATATGTGTGTGTATATATATACACACATATATAAATGTGGATGTGTGTGCACATACGTATATATACATATATATGTGTGTGTATATATATACACACATATATAAATGTGGATGTGTGTGCACAGACGTATATATACATATATATGTGTGTGTATATATATACACACATATATAAATGTGGATGTGTGTGCACTGACGTATATATACATATATATGTGTGTGTGTATACATACACAATATATATGTGTGTGTGTCCATGTATATATATATATACACACACATATATATACATATATATATATATATGTGTGTTTGTGTGTGTTTATGTGTGTGTGAAATGAATCTTGCTATTTGCCATTTAATGTTCAGCACTATTTGTATTTTTTTTACAGGGTGTGATCTCAAAAAGTGGGTTGTATTTTGAGCTTTTGTTCTCAAATGAAAAGGTCACCGAGTAAAAATAATATTTTTGCACTGTACAATGAGAATTGTGGCTGCTGGACAATGAACGATGATATATCTTTACCCTAAGATACCCACTTATATATATATATATATATATATATATATATATATATATATATATATATATATATATATAACCTAGTCTAGACATATATAGCAATCTATCTATCTATCTATCTATCTATCTATCTATCTATCTATTCACGTTTGCCCAGTCGGCTGGAGCTGTAGAATACACCAACTACACCTCTGCAGAGGGGTAAGACCCCCCCCCCAATGAGTGTCTTGATATGACACTAAACAATCTGATGGTGAGGTTCCAGTGATGCTATGGCCTTGGGGAATGCAGAGCACGCTATCATTGCCATTGCTGCCTGGTCCACTCTGGCCCGGCGTGGAAACACCTGATAGGACCCTATCTATGGGTTAAAAATAACTTACGGCATACTTATGCTTAACTGAATTGTTTGAATAAACTGAATTGTTTGAAATAGAAATGTATTTGTCAATTAAACCGTGTACTTTAATCTAAACTGCGTGCCCATGCTAAACTGAATTATTTGAAATGGAACTGTTTTTTTTTTTTACATTGAAACTGTACTTACACGAAACTGATTTGTTTAATATAGAACTGTTTTGACATTTAAGTGTGTGTGTAAACAAAATCTGTACTCATACTAAACTGAATTAGCTGAATTAGAACTGTTTGACTAAACTGAATAGCTTGAAATAGAAATGTTTTTCACCATTAAACCGTACTTACTTTTAACCTGCGTACTTATACTAAACTGAATTGTTTGAAATCGAACTATTTTCATAAAAATGGATTTGGCGTTAAATAACCTACAAAGGTTGATATGCCATAAAACCCAAACAACCAACCAATCATCTATTCACGTATATCAGTCCTCTCAGTTTATTCCTCCCTCTTTATCTACCTCTCCCTCTTTCTCTTTATATATATAAGAGATAGGATCTCATCTATCGGTCGAATAGAAATGTTTGGAAATTATTAGTATTGGATAGGAATGGTTGAAAGTGGAGTACCACTTCATTGCTATTACTTCCAAGCCCATTCTAATCTCATCTAGAACAGCTTGAAAATGATTAATATTGTATAGGAATGCTTGAATGTGAAACACTCGTTCATCGATATTAATTCTAGATTCACTTTAACCCGGAGTGACAATACCTTTTGGGATTTCATCCATGACTCAAATAGATCTGTAAAAATTACTCAATATTTTCCAGATCTCCAAAACTGGAGCCTAGTCACGAATATTATGTAAATTATTATAAAGTATCGTCATTAAATTGTCTCAAAGTTCGTTCAAATATGTTCAGAGTTGGTTCAACTATTTTTCTGTAAATTGGTTCAGAGTTGGTTCAAATATTCTTCTGTAAATCGGTTGAGAGTTGGTTCAACTATTCTTCCCTAAATTTGTTCAGAGATGGTTCAACTATTCTTCTATAAATTGGTTCAGGGTTGGTTCAAATATTTTTGCAAATCGGTTCAGGATTTGTTCTTATATTCTTCTATAAATCAGTTCAGAGTTGGTTCAAGTATTCTTCTATAAATCGGTTTAGAGTTGGTTCATATATTCTTCTGTAAATCGGTTCAGGGTTGGTTCAACTATTCTTTTGTAAATTAGTTCAGGGTTAGTTCCAATATCTTTTAGTAAATGGGTTCATAATTGGTTCAAATATACTTCAGTAAATTGGTTTAGTGTTTGTTCAAACATTCTTAAGTGAATTAGTTCAGAGTTGCTTCAAAAAATCTTCAATAAATTGGTTAAGAGATGCTTTTAATATTCTTCAGTAAATTGGTTTAGATTTGGTTCGTTTATTGAAGTTCGTACATTATGTTTGATTATATTTCCGCTTGTATATGTATATATCCAAACGGATACGGGATGCCGGCTTGAGGATGTATTAAGCGGGATGGCTGATATTAGAATAGATTGAACTTTTTAGCCAAGATACGATAACCAGTCTAGAAGAAAAACCCTGAATTCAAAATATTTCATCATTGTTGGAAATGAACTCTGCGACCCGAGTTCAAATCCTGAACGTAGGTTTTTGTCTTTCACATCCTGCTAATGAACTTGAGAATGCTATCAGTCCTTTTTTCTCCAAGCAATAGGTAACATATATATATGCATGTATGTATATGTGTGTGTGTGTGTGTGTGTGTGTTTGTGTGTTGCACAAGATAGAGAACAATTTTACAAATTTTTGAGAACGTTTATACACACACACGTATACACACACATATATACGTACATAGACAGATGTAATTACCGACTGCAAACAGGATATAAAGAAAGGTCAATTTTTTTAGCTGATCTTAACAACTTTGAGTTCAGAGTTTTTCTTCTAGACCGGTTGCCATACCAAGGTTAAAGAACCCTGAGTGTTCCACAATTGGCCTTAATACTTGAAGAGAGAATAGTTGGATACATATGTTTTCAAAGGGGATTTTAGCATATATATATATATATATATATATATATATATATATATATATATCGGTTTAACGTCAACTACCCTATCGAGAAGACTTAAAATGCACTTTTCTGATATAGATTCCATAGCACAGCATTTAAAAAACATTCCCAACAACAGAATTACAGAAAATTCTTACCAAAAACAAAATAACAAGCAAAAACTACAGATTCTCCTGGCACTACATATAAAGAACAAAAAACCAAAACTTAATAGAATTAATTTTGAAGCCAGTGCTAATGTCCTTAAATGTCTTTAGTTACTAACGCTATTTATAGAAACAAATTCGAAAAGTAAACGCTACACACTACAACAGTACAAACGCTCATTCATACAAAGTAGTAATCTACATACAAAAGTTACATCACTTATGTAATACATCCTCTCCTGATGATGGCCCAAAGTTGGGCAGAAAGTACTTGGGAAATAGACAATTATGGAAGGTTTATCAACCAATTCCTGCCGAATATCATAAGATCAATACGGCAATCCGAAAGAAAATATGTCCAAAAAAAAAATGTCTATTTTCATTATTAAGGGTTTTCGGACTATTGTCTTCATCTTTATTGTTATTGTTATTTCCCCAACGTTTCGGCCGATATGTCCTCCGGCCTTCTTCAGGTGTTTGTCGAACTCGGGAACCTTCACGGAAATAAAAATAACAATAAAGATGAAGATAATAGTTCGAAAACCCTTAATGATGAAAATCACCAACCTTCGTCTCAGAAATTTAGACAACTAAAATATGTCTATTATGTTCAATCAAATATATATATATATTTCTAAAATATCCAGTCAGTTTCCAAGGACAGTAGGTGTGGATTATTCTTTACATAGAACGTAGAATATTAATCCAAAAATTAGGGCCTGTGATTCTGGAGTGGTTAATTCCCCTTGACCATTTTTAGGGTACATTAAAAAACACTTGACGACTATATAAAATGTCCCCCCTTATCTGGTTTAACTATCTCGGTCCTAATTGAAACAAGGGGAATATCTAGGATAGCTACAGCTGAGTTAATTAACAGACATATTAGGAATAAATGTAAATCATGTATGAGATAGCCATTAGTTAAACGATCTTAGTCTGTTTAGAAAATCATACCTGCCAAGTTGGAGGAACTACCATAAGAACACAAAATTAGAAGGGACTGACCAGTAGATTAATTCCACTCCTGTTTCTTAATCGTTCTAACATATAACATGTTAACCCCCTCTACTTACGCCAATGAATGAAAGAATTTGTAATTCGATTTCCACCTTTTTCTTATTTTTCTTATTTTTTCTTATTTTTATTGTTTATTTTTATCCTTATTTTCTGATTTTTTTAATTTTTAATTTTTATTTTTTAATTACCTTATTTTATCTTCTGAATACGAACTGTAACTCCACATTCGCTACTCTGCGACATGAGAGAGCATGTAAAGAGTCATCTGACGAGACGGAGAGTATAGCAATAATATTCTCCGCCGAAATAAATTTCTTATGACGAATTAACCGAGTTTGAGTCTCCATTAAATTGTGCTATATATATATATATATATATATATATCAGTGGCGACTCTAGCCTATTTTTGCTACTCGTGCCCCCCACCGCTCTCTGTCAACTTCAGTTCCCAACCCGTGGTCCGTGGACCCAAAGTAAGTCATCATAGTTGCTATTTCGTAATTCTCCATTGTATAGCACAGATTGACTAACGTACCTTGCATGGTGACTTTTTGTAAACAATCAAGATACTATATAATTTGTAGTCTTGTTGATACAGTAGATAAGATATTTTTTCCTTTCAAAAGTATAGAAGAAAAGAGAAGATGTTTATTACTATGACGAGAAAAATATCTTTATTAGAATAAAGAAACTGATGACAATATACACAGACACAGCTAGTAGTTTCAATTTTGCTTAAAATAAAGATTATTTGTTGAAAATGTATTCAAATAAACAAATTTTAGCGACAGAATGTGATATATGCAACATTCATTAAAGAAATAGAGATCTGTTAGTGAAAAAACGAATTAAAACACGCCGTTTAACCAACATTTACCATAGCGATGATGATGACGTCGGCGACGGCTATAATCTGCTATCCCCCTCTTTCTCTCTTTCTCTCTCTCTCTCTCTCTCTCTCTCTCTCTCTCTCTCTCTATCCCTTTCCCTCTTCTCAAGACAGTTGTCAGCAGTCAGTGTCAGTGCTAATTTTTTTGAGCACGGTATTATGACTTGCTATTTCTATTGGCTACAGCCAAAAGCGAGATTTCGCTAACATTACTGTTATTATAAGGGTCTAGTTCTGGGCACGGATTAAGCGTGTTCAACATTATAGCCGATTTTATGGGATGTTCAATGAATCTGACGGTGGCCGGACAAAGACCATCCGTTCAAAACAGCATCGTTGTATTATTCCCAGATATATTTATGAACTTTTGGCTACTTAGTTATCGAAACTTGAAAAGATACATAATTTAATTGAGATCAGACTAAATATGTTTGCTTGAAATTAATGGATGATTTTTAATCCATTTTGAATAACATTGACCGAGTTATTGGTCGTGCCGGGCACGAGTTGCACTAGTCCCATCTCCTCCCCTGATATATATATATATATATATATATATACAGCCAGCATGCAAGATGCAGCAAATATTGATAAGATCAGGGTAAAAAGTGCGGAATTCTTTTTTAGCCAAATTGTTTCAATACTTTCGATAATCATTGGTCATTATCCAGAAACCAAAGTAAAAAAAAATTATCATTTGAGTAAGTCTTTTAAAAATGTTTTAGTTTTGATAATGATATCTAATAATGTGATTAAGAAATATGATGAAAAAATGAAAACCAAGTTATTGAAATTAATTCATTTGTTTAACAATGCTTAATCCTGATACAACGATCAAAATCATGAAGCAGTATAATCGAAACATTGAAAAATCCATATTTTTGACAGCTTGGTTCTCACTGTTTTAATTGTACGAGGATGAGTCAATATTTTAAGAACGTGAGGCACAATTCGGTGGCCCCGAATGCTCTTCTTGAGGTTGTGGAGGATGGGTTGGCCAGTTAATTCTCTCAAGGTTTTGTTAGAAATAAAACTTCAAGAGTCGTTCCACAATTTACAACACGAAGAAATGAACAACATAGAGAAAAGAAAATTCACAATATAATAAAAAAAGAAAATAATATTCGAGACAACAAAGCAAAAACAATACAAAATAAGAAAAATGTTCGAATGTTGTTGGTTATGTATTTGCGTGTGTTTGTGGGTGTGACTGATCCTATTTACCCAACCCCTCCGCTAGGGCAGGATATGACACAAGGTCAGTTTTTAAGCGGAGTTTAACAGGTTTCAATTCAGAGTTTTCCTTCTCCTAGACTAATTGCCACACCAAGGCTGAAGAACCTAGTCTGTCCTACTATTTACCCATAGCTGGAGGGAGAATAATTGGATTCATACCTTTCCCAAGGGTATTAGTGCTATGTGAAATGCAATCAGTCTCGTCCAGGATTTGAACTCGTGTCGCCGTGTCCATTTCCTACGACGATAACGATTACACCACGAGCACCTCCAGAATGTGACTGATACAAATATTATGTGAATGTAAATGTGTTTTGTCGAACATGTCTGAGTGTACTTGTGTTCGTTGTTAAAACAAGGGTTGACAATATTACAATTCTTATTTACGTATATGTGTATGTATCTATGTATGTATGCTCGAGAAACCAAAGTACCACAAAAACGGCGTATGTGTCTGAGAGAAATTGTCACACATAGAAGGAGTCAGTGAAGGGGCAGGAGACCTGTAAAAAAAGGAAGTTTTTTTTTCTGAAAGCGTGGAATATAAATGTGCTCATATCACGCGAATGGCTCCTAATGCAAAATTCATTTTTGTAAGGGACCAATTCAAAATCCACGGACGTAGTTCAACACACTGGCACCTAACTATTCTGTCTAATCAGGTTGCCAAAACTATTTAATTTACCGAGGCCTCACTACTTTTGTTTCGTGAACAAGTGGGGATCCAATTTTTCTAGAATTTTTCTGCTCCACTTGGTCATCGCCGGCCATTTAAAAAAAATGAGATGTCTGATATCCTTCCGGTATTAATCATCGTATTTGCTCCGATGGCGTAGACCACAGCGTCGGAATCCACGACCTTACCTGATCTTGCCTAAACATTTAATTTCTAGAACCATTTGCTTACTGTCTTGTGTTCAATTGTGCTTTCACTCTTTGCACAACAAATATTTTTTGGCTGCTCCGGCGGCTTTATGACTCTGTTCGCATTGGTAACTCATATTTCCCGCATTAGACTGCATTTCAGGTACATATGCCCAGGTTTCGAATCTCAGACTGAGTAAAGAAATGCGCGATATACTAACGCTCTTGCTACGACGTAACTACCAAGTACAGCGGTTACCCATCACGGCAGGAACTTTTTGGTCGTGTAATCTACAGCATCATAACGACACAATAATAAAGACGCAGGAAGACTTCTTTATAAAAAATATTTATACTTCTCACTTTATTTGTAAGGGTTCGAAAAGGGTTACTCAAGGTTTGCGTGTGAGAGGGAGCTGGAGACCGAACATAAACTGTAATATTTTGACCCCCACTCTTATGGCCGCCAGCGTTGTGTCTTTCTTGTTCTCCTGATGCTCAACTTGAGGCCCAGAGGCCCACTCTGCTGGGTGATGGCTTTCTTTACTGCATCTTATCAGCATCTTCTCTGGACCCCAATTCAATCGGGGACCCCGAGCCCCTTCGGCCTGGTGTGGCTTTCCTTACCCCATCTCGTCTATAAGTCCGTCCCTCTCCAACTGGAACTAACTTGACTTCTGTCTTGACTGAGTTACATAATAGTTCAACGTCCACTCAGTCGCCTACTCGATCTTTGAAATCGCATGTTTGATCGTCATCAAGCGGAAATAACTGTCATGCAGTTCACTGGTCACTCTCTTCCAGTGCATCAGTCTATAAGTGTACCATGGGAATTTTTTTTACCTCGTCCCATTTCGTCAGCCAATTTCCGCCCACACGATTTCCTCTCATAACTGCCATTAGAATGTGTCACTTCCTTCCGGTGCATCACCTTGAAATGGCATTTTTGGGCGGGTCGAAGGCCAAAATACAACATATATAGTAAACTAGCACATATCAAAATATTGCAAAACTTTTGACTCACCTTAATATTTTTAACGATACATAAACACACCCCCGCGTATACACACGTACACACATGCATACACACACGCACATACACATACACGCACATACACACACACGCACATACACATTGGGTAATATAACCAGCAAAAATCGAAAATATCAAAATGTATGTGGGTTGTCCGAAAAGTAACGGAACTGGTTGTGCTGAGTGAGCTATGGGTGAAAGAGGGATGAGTAGATTGAACTATCATCTAAAATGATATCTTGAGAGTATAAAACTGTAATGTCAACTTTCTGTGACCATTGCATGTTTTTTTCAAATGCTATTGTCTACACCTCCTCATTTAGAGGTCATTCAGCTATAAGCACAGAAATTTAGTTTGGGTTGATTGGTTGGTTGGTTAGATTTTATGGCATATCAACTCTTTTAGGTTATTCGATGCCAAATACATTTTTATACAAATAATCAGTTCTATTTCAAACAATTCAGTTTAGCATGAGTACATCGTTTAATTATCAAAAGCATTTCTATTTCAAGCTATTCAGTTTATTCGAACAGTTCTAATTCAGCCAATTCAGTTTCGTATAAGTTTATATTTTGTTTACACACAGTTAAATATCAAAACAATTCTATTGTAAACAGTTCAGTCTGGCGTAAGTACAGTTTCAATGTCAAAAACAGTTCCATTTCGAACAATTCAGTTTAGTATAAGTAGGCAGTTTAAATGTAAGTACAGAGTTTAATTGTCAAAAACATATTTTTATGTCAAGCTATTCAGTTTAGTCAAACAGTTCTAATTCAAACAATTCAGTTCAGCACAAGTGTGCAGTTTATTTCTATTTAGCCCATCGATAGGGCCCTATCAGGTGCTACCACTTCCGGCCATATCGGACATGGGAGCAATGGCAATGAAAGAGTGCCCCGCATTCCCAAAAGCCCCAGCATCACTTGAACCTCATCATCAAATTGTTTTGTGTTATATCCAAAATACTCAATGGAGGGTGGTCTTACCCCTCTGCAGAGGTGCTGTCGGTGCCTCTGACGACTGGACAAGATTTGGTTGGGTTTTATAGCATATCAACCATTGTTGGTTATTTAATGCCAAATCCTGTTTATGTATACATACATATAGAATATATGGGATTTGGTTTGGTTAGGTTTTATGGCATATCAAGCATTGTTGGTTATTTAATGCCAAATCCTATTTATGTATACATACATATAAAATATATGGGATTTGGTTTGGTTAGGTTTTATGGCATATCAAGCATTGTTGGTTATTTAAAGCCAAATCCGGTTTATATTAAATATATAAGAATTGTAAACACATTTTGTTGATAACTTTTAAAACGAGATGTATTTTTTCTCATAGTTAATTGGTTTCAAGTATTTCTATGTAACAGTAACAATTTAACATCAGCCATTTGTTTTCACTTATTTAAATAGATATTCTTGATATGTCAGAATAGTTTGTCGGTGATTTAATTTTTAGATAAATTAGAACTAATTTGTTTGCACAGTAGTATTAATATTATTTGTACACAGTTAAATGGTTTCGATTATTCCTTTCAAGCACTAACTGTTCTATTCAATATTAATTATTTGTTTGTACGCAGTGAAGTGGTTACAAATATTGCTATTTAACACTGATTATTCTATTCAACATTACTCGTTCATTTGCACACAGTCGAATGTTTCCAAGTATCTTTAAGTAATTCCAATTATACAATTTAGGCCCACATTGAAAGATTTTCAAGTATTGCTATTTAAGATTGATAATTCAATTCAACATTACTCCTCCCTTAGCGCAGTTAAATGATTCAAAGTGTTGCTATGTATCACTAACAATTCAATTCAACATAAGTGATTTGTTTACACATAGTTAAGTGATCAAACAGTTCTATTTCTAACAATTCAATTTAACATAAGTCATTTATTTTCACAGAGTTTAAATGTCTAAGAGTTTTATTTGACCCATAGATAGGACCCTATCAGGTGCAACCACTCCGGGTCTGAGAGATGGCACTGAAGGGGTACTCTGTATTCCCCGAATCTCCAGCATTAAGAGAGCATCACGATCAGATTGTTTAGTGTCATATCCAGGACACTTGTTTGGGGGAGGGACTTATCTCTCTGCAGAAAAGCAGTCGGTGTATTTTACAGCCCCAGCCGATTGGGTGCAATATGAGTTAGATTATAAGGTTGTTAGACATCTATACGTCATTAAGGTCAAAAGGCATCTGTAGGTCATTAAGGTTGTAGGACATCTGTAACGTCATTAAGGTCGTAAGACATCTGTACGTCAATCAGGTCGTAAGACATCTGTACATCATTAAGGTCGAAAGGCATCTGTACGTCATTAAGGTTGTAGGACATCTGTACATCATTAAGGTCGAAAGGCATCTGTACGTCATTAAGGTTGTAGGACATCTGTACATCATTAAGGTCGAAAGGCATCTGTATGTCATTAAGGTCGAAAGGCATCTGTACGTCATTAAGGTAGTTAGACATCTGTATGTCATTAAGGTAGTAAGACATCTATACGTCATTAAGGTCGTAAAACATCTGTTCGTCGTGAGCTATGTTTATAAGATGAGTGAGTCCTCGTGGCAAGGTGGCTAACATGCTGGAATGTGACCCCAAGGTAAGCGAGTTCAAAATTTAGTCACGCTACGACGTTCACTTTCGGGCTAATACCCTTGGGAAAAGCATAAACCCTCTTATCCTTCCGGCTATTTGTTAAATAGTATAACTGCAATTCTTCTACAAGAAAGTTTTTGTCGTTGAATTACCCATGAAGTTTGACATACCATTAAACAAAAAATCTAATCAAGCTCATACGACACTTATACCACTCTCTGGTTCTACATAGCTACATCCCTGTGACAATGATAGCAAGATAACAGGTGATTATGTAAACTGCAGGTTTTATTTTAGAGTACTTCCTCTTAGACTTTTCCCATGAAAGGATATCTTAAAGTCAGAAGAGGTTTGATACCGGAGATTCCTCCACCAGTTTTGATTTTGGAGTTAACTTCTAGGAAGGCTGCATTTAACCATGTCTTTTTCATAAGACTGAAACTCCTTCTATCCAACTATATATATATATATATATATATATATAAATTCAATCAGGTACTTGACGAACCAACCAGTATTTGGGCTATAGACTTTTCGTGTGTTGGCACTAAACATACTTATGTGAAGATATATGTTGTTTAAGATTTTTGACGACGAAATCCATACATTAAAAATCGCGCACGCGCGTACACACACACACACACACGAAGAAAAAAAGAGAAAATGAAATCTTCTGCTTGTTTTTTTGATCTCTAAAAACGAAGACTAAATCGTTTGTGTTGTCGTAGAAGAATGCAACATCTTCTGGCGCGAACATTGTTACGTTCACACAATTTAACACGGTCTTAGCGGATGTTATGGCAGATAATTTGGATCGAAAGTTGGGACTGTGGCCAGTGACTTGAATAGCTGAGGCGGATAGGAAACGGCGGGTGGAGAAAGAATATCGTCTAATGATCTGAGAATTCAATAGCGTGAAAGCAAAACCACGTCTTCTTTCTCGTCTTAATATATGTATATATATATGTATATATATATATATATAGAGAGAGAGAGAGAGAGATTTGTGTTTATGAGTGTTAGGCTCAGAAAAGTTTTATACGTTGTCATAATAGTGGATTACCCACAATATATTTATGTCTATGTGTGTGTGTGTGAATTTATTTCTTTGTTTTATGACATATCAACCTTTCTGGGTTATTTAATGCTAAAGCCATCTTTTGTAAAAGAAAAATAGTTGTACTATTTGACCAAGAGCTGGGGAATAGATAGAGAGGGGGGGTCATACCTTTCCCTAGTGTATGAGTCTGAAAGTGAAGATAAGAGCAGGACTGGAATTCGTGAATTACCAGTCCACCTGACAATTGGGGACGTGAAACTCGGAGTCTCGAGTTATTACCCTGCTTAATTTTCTTAATTACTTATCTATTGTTAATATTGTTGATATATATATATATATATATATATATATATATATATATATATATATATATATATATCATCATCATCATGTCGTGCCGCTAGCACGGATATCCCTGACCCTCTCTCGCCACTTCTCCCATCGTTCATCGCCTCTGGCAGGTCTTCAGGGCTACATCCCGTATCCCCACATAGCTGCTGAATGTATGTTCGAGCTAGTCGTCCTGCTTTTGCCTGGCCATATGTGGGGGTGCATAGGAGTACATAACTTATGAGCTCGCCCTTGCTTCTCCAGCAGTGTCCTGCGTGTCTGGTTCGTCTAACTTGGATAATTTTCGTGATGGGAGGCAGGTGGCCGTATAGTTGGCACTTTGTGGGGTGTTGCCGCCAGGACTTGTTCAAGATTGCACGCAGCATTCTTGTGTAATTGCTGTCTACCTTCTTCTCCAGCCGTTTAGTTAGCGTCCAAGTAGTGCATCCATATAGCAGTATCGATACGACCGCTGCGTAGAAGAAACTGCGTTTCATTTTATCGGTCAGGTCTGATTTTCATATGATCGATAGTCTATCGATAGCTGTCCATGCCTTCGTTAGCCGTGTGTCGATGTCCTTTTTGGTTGATGAGACGCTGCTTCCTAGATAGGTGAATTTGTCTACTAGTTTCAGAGGGGTATATATATAAAGGTGTTTTTGTGGTACAGGATTTAATCATGGCAATAAAAAGACCAAAGTTTTTTTTTTATTCATAATTGAAAATTAAAACATAAAAGATGGAATATTATTAAACCTGTTTCGTTCCTCGCTCGACAGAGCTAAATCGAGGAAAATACAGGATAAAGAAAAAAAAGAATACGTAGGGTGAAGAAAAAAATCATATTTAAGACAATATCTTAATGATATTAAGCCCAAGCAGACATTCTCTCTATTTACAGAGAGACGGCCTGCCGGACAAAATGGAATGAAGAGTGTGACATGCTCACTATAGAGAACGAGTCCAAAGTAAATGCACAGTCACGATTATTAATAAGATTATCTGCAATAGATAATCAAGAATTAACAGTCGGGCTAGCAATAAAATTACGTATTTTCGTAGAAACATGCTGTTTGATTCTGGCTTCCAGCCTTTGTTAGTTTTTTCAATATATATATATATATATATATATTATATGGAAGAGTCTGTGACCATGGGTATATATATATATATATATATATATATATATATATATATATATATATATATATATATATATATATATATATATATATATATATATATATATATATATATATATATATATATATATATATCAAAGAGCTTTATAGTTGTCATTAGCTACCTTGGAGAGTTAATGAAGGACCAAATGTTGCAGTATTATTAAATAGTGCTTACTATCAATGATAGATCTTTTACATATATATATATATATATATATAATCCGAGAGACCTGGGTTCAATCCCAGGTCGCGTCATACCAAAGACTTTAAAAATGGTCCTTGCTTAACACTTAGCAATATAAGGTACGTATCAAGGGTAAAGTGGAGCAATTCAGGGGAAGGAGTATCGCCCTCCCCTACACCTCGGTGTAGTAGCTATTGAAAAGGGAGCCTTCTGGTCACCCTCGACTACGGTCACCAACTATACTACTACATATGTATATATATATATATATATATATATATATATATATTTGTGTGTATGTATGTATGTGTGTGTGGGGGGGTGTATAAGATCTGTTATCTATATTGAGATCTTTGGCCTAATGAGTAGAGTGATCACCAGTGGTCCGGGAGACTGAGGTTCAATCGCAGGTTGAGTCATACCAAAGACTCAAAAAATGGTACTTGATGCCTCCTCGCTTAACACTGAGTATTATAAGGTATGGATCAAGGGTAAAGTGGACCAATCCAGGGAAAGGAGTAGCACCCTCCCATACACCTTGGTGTAGTAGCGATCGAAAAGTATAATATACATACATACATACATGTATATGTAGTTCAGATATATGCAAAAGCTCCATCGGGGGGGGGGTCCTCGTGGTGTAATGGTTAAAGCGATGGACTGCCGAATCGTAGTAAGCGAGTTCATACTCCAGTCGCGCTATTACGTTCACTTTTGGGCAAATAACTTTGGGAAAGGTATGAACCCCCTTATCCTCCCAGCTATGGGTTAAATAGTACCACTACTGTTCTTCTAGGAGACTGGCTTTAGCATTAAATAACCTACAAAGGTTGATATTCCATTAAACAAAGAAACCAAACCAAACCAAACCAAAAGCTCTATCATTGATATTGAGCACTATATTTAATAATACTGCAAGACTTGGTCCCTCATTAACTCACTAATGACAATTATAAAGCTCTTTCATGTATATATATATATATATATATATATATGCAGGACTATTTATAAGATTGATTCGCTTTACATATAAAGTAAAGTAAAGTTGGCGACGGTAGTTGAGGGTGACCCGAAGGCTCCCTTTTCGATAGCTACTACACCAAGGTGTAGGGGTGGGCGCTACTCTTTTCCCTGGATTTGCTCTCTTTTACCCTTTATCCATACCTTATAATACTGAGTGTTAAGCAAGGAGGCATCAAGTACCATTTTTTGAGTCTGGTTCAAGGCCAAAACTTAGAGTATCGTGGAAACAGTCAGTTGAGTTCTACCTCTAGTATCATATCGCGATTCTATTCGCTTCTTTATCTCCACGAGGCAGGCAAAAGCACATATCTCGGACGCTCCACGCTGACTTCTAAAGTATCATTATCTTGATTTCCCTTCACTTCTCAATCTCCGCGGGTCTGGCACAAGGTTATCTCAAGACAGCGCAATTTCTCAGGCTACACTTCACTTTTCTAATTTCAAGAGTCGGTTACTGGTTCCTCTCAACTCAAGCATCGTGTTATCTTTGTTCCTCGTTGCTTCTTTATAAGGTTGTATATTGGTAAAACACCATCAAGTCTAAACAACATGTAATATGGCTTTTCTCTGACTCTCCACTCCTGGTTGACTGGCACAAGGCCAGAGCCCAGAGTGACTTGAAGTCTAGTTGTTGCCGTGCGCTGGTCTCCCACTGAAATCTCTGGTGAGGGATGAAACCCTTTGTATATCTCTCATCTTAGGGTTGGTGTGGTGAAGTTATTGATAATATCAGTTTTCTCCTAATTTGGACTTCAATAGTTCTGCTGCCCCCCATTTGCTGCAACTTCCATTGGTGTCTTATTCCCTCTCACCATTATCCAATAGAGGCAGTTTTCCCCAATATAGAATTACAACTAATTTTTTGCTGGCGTGATATTGCACCCAAAATTTTTAAAGAATTCCACATTCGAATTAAAAAAAATGTTATATCAAATCCGGGGATTTTGAACTCGGCCACCTGGGATGATTGACAGGCCCGGCTTTGAGCTGAACTCACTTTTTAGATTTTCACTTCACACTGTTTTGTAACTATAACAATCTGCGAAAATTAAAAACAACTTGTCTTCTTCCCTTTCTCATCAAATAATACTCAAAATACAAGGCACCCTCAAAATGAAAATCCGGACGGTTCAACGTGCCCAGAGTGATGAAAACAAAGTGTCCGGCTACGGTTATGGTCTTTGGTGTTGTTTCAAGTGAGGGCCACATCATGTCACCTCAGATTTTCGAAGTCGGCTTGAAAGTCAACATCAAAATTTACCTGGATGTGCTGAGGAGTGTGGTGATCCCCTGGTGCAATCAATTGGTCGGTGGTAGACCCTGGGTGTGGCAGCAGGACTCGGCGCCGGACCACAAGTCCAAAGAGACCCAGGCTTGGCTTCAGAAGGAGTGCTACGACTTTGTACCCTTCTCTCACTGACCTCCCTCTTCCTCCGACCTGAACCCGCTGGACTACTTCATTTGGTCATACGTCGAGAACATCACCAACATGACCTGCCACAACACCAAAACCAGCCTGATCGCCGCCGAGTATTAGCCGAGCTCCGTCGGCGCTTGTGGAAAAGGCATGCTCCCAGTTCCGGATCCGTATCGAGGTGGTGATTGAGGATGATCGTTATGTCCTTATACTGGAGAATCCCGACATGTGTTGGTAATTGCTACAATACCATAAAATTACTTCTCCCCTTCCCCTGAAAAAAAATCCATTGATTTCTACTGAAGTTAAAAGCTTAAACCAACCAACCAACCAACCAACCGACCAACTGATGACGTAGCCACATATGTTTATTTTTCTCAAGGAAACCTTGACTTTGATAAGCTGGAAAAATTTGATTTGTTCTCTTAAATGCAATCTTGTTAATCACAGCCACCCAGTGGGCTCAGGTTATAAAATACGCCGACTATACATCTGTCGAGGGGTAAGACTTGGGTATGACAGTAAACAGCACCCGATGACGATGCTCCAATCCTGGAGCTGTGGGAAGGGTAGAGTACCCCTCCATTGATATTACTCCCAGGTCCACTCTGACCAAGAGCGGTAGTATCAGTTAGGGTCGCATCAATGTGTCAAATAGAACAATTCAATAATTTAATTCACTTGAAATCATTTATTTTTGTGCAAAAATTATTATCATTAGATTAAATAGAAATACTTATTAAATAGATTTACCGATGATGAATAACAATATTTGAAAGCATTTAACTGCGTGCAAAAAGATAGGTATTTGATAAAATTATCAGTGTTAGATAGCAATATTTGACAGCATCTAACTACGTGCAAAAATGATTAATATTTAACGGAATTATTAGTGTTAACAATACATGAAACCATTTAACTGTGTAAAAATGATAAATATTTTATAAGATTATAAGTGTGACATTGCAACCATTAAACTGTGTGCAAACAAATGAACTCTTAATCATTTAAAAATAAAGTTATCTATAAAACTACTCGCATACAAACCTTATAATATATATAGCTATATAAAACCTTATAAGTATATATATCCATATAAAAACAGGATTAGGCATGAAATGCCCATCAAGGGCTGATATACCATTAAATAAAAAAACCCTAATCTTTCAAAACTACCATTATCTGAATCTCTATAATATTAGGTGTAAATAGATTACGATAAATATGAAAAGAAAAATTGGAATAAATTGGCTTCAAAAGATTAATAATAATCAAATTATTTTGTGTTTGATTGTTGTTAGTTGAAGCATAACGTTTCAGCCGCTGTATCCTCCGGTCTTCTTCAGGTGATCCTTGTTTATCAAGGCGTAGAAATGATTCAACCTGGGAAATCATTTTTAAAGTGGCCGAAACGTTGTGTTTCAACTAACAAAAATTAAGGACAACAGTCCGAAAAAATCACACACAAAATATTGCACAATATGACAAAAATTCAGACAGATAATAATGGAAATGTTTAGAGGTGCCCGTGGTGTAATGGTTATCGTCTTAAGAATTGGACACGGCGACACGAGTTCAAATCCTGGACGAGACTGATTGTATTTCACATAGCACTTGGGAAAGGTATGAATCCAATTATTCTCTCTCCAGCTATGGGTAAATAGTAGGGCAGATTAGGTTCTTCAGCCTTGGTGAGGCAACTAGTCTAGGAGAAGGAAAACTCTGAATTCAAACCTCCGCTTAAAAAAATTGACCTTGTGTCATATCTTGGGTAAATATGATAATTTAAATGTTTCATTTAAGAAATTTGAATCATTCACGGCTGCTTATTGGCATAACAGAGTGTTTGCCTATGGACCGGGAGATCTGGGCTCAATCCCAGCTCGAGTCATAGTTAAGACTAAAAAAGTAGTACTTGTTGCCTCTTTACCTATCACTCAGTATTATAAGGTACGGATCAAGAATAAGTGAAGTAATCCAGGGAAAGGAGTAGCACTCTCTCTTACACCTTGATGTAGTAGCTATTGAAAAGAGAGCCTTCGAGTCGCCCTCGCCTACGGTCGGTCAAGTTACTTAATAATATCTATCATTATGACAAGGCGAAAATAAGCAAAAACAAGAAAAGAAAAGAGGGGAGAAGACAAGAGAAGAGGGAAGACAAGAGAAGAGAAGAGAAGAAGGGAGAAAAGAAGAGGAAAGGGAAGTGAAGAGAAGAGGGGAGAAGAGAAAAGAAGGGAGAAGACAAGAGAAGAGGTGAGAAGAGAAGAGGAGAGAAGAAAAGAAAAGATGAGAGAAGAGAAGAGAAGAGGGGAGAAAAGAGAAGAGGGGAAACGAGGGGAAAAGAGAAGAGGAGAGAAGAGGGGAGAAGAGAAGAGAGGAGAAGAGAAGAGGGAAGAAGAGAAGTAAAGAGAAGAGAAGAGGGGAAACGAGGAGAGAAAAAAGAAGAGGGAAGAAGAGTAGAGAGAAGAGAAGAGGGGAAACGAGGAGAGAAGAGAAGAGTAGAGGGAAGAAGAGAAGCGAAAAGAAGAGGGGGGAAGAGAAGAGAAGAGGGGAGAAGAGAGGAGAGGAGGGGAGGGGAGTCTCCGTGGCGTAATAGGTAACTTGCTGGAATGCGACCCAAAGTAAGCGAGTTCGAATTCCAGTCGCACTGTTAAGTTCATTTTCAGAGTAATACTCTTGGGAAAGGTATGCACCCCCTTATCTCCTGAACTATATGTTTAATAGTATCACAGCTGTCTATCTACAAGGATGTTTTGGCATTAAGTAACCCATTAAGGTTCATATGCCCTAAAACAAAGAAAAACAAAAGAAAAAAGATGAAAGAAAAACTAATCAAAATTGGAATATTCATCACAGAACAAATAAAATACTAACAAAAACTTATGAATATTTATCGTATTGCATCTTTTCTCATATCTGTCTCGCTCTTATCATATATATATATATATATATTTACTAATCTAATATCTACCAGAATTCACGGTGCCAGAAAAAACGAAAAAAAAACAAAAAAAAAACGCCAGGAACAAGAGATAAAAGTATCTCGAATCACTGCCCGGGGGAAAAAGAAAAAAATTATAGGTCAAAAAGAAAGAAAAGGCCAACTTCGTCAGACCCCTCGAAAAAAATCAAGGGATACGCAATCAGTTGGTCAAAAGAAAACTAAAAACCTTCCGCGAATCCTGCAATGCTACAATTACAAAAGTGCTCAACACAAGTGGAGCCAATTATAAAATTAACTTGAATCGCGAGTTGGAAATCTAATAAAGTCTCATCTTATCGGATCATCAGGAAGCCTAACTCCAACTAACTTGGAGTAGGGCTTCCTGATGATACGATAAGGTGAAACTTTAGTAGAAGATTTCCAACTCGCGATTTAAGTTAATTATATATATATATATATATATATATATATATATATGTGTGTGTGTGTGTGTGTGTGTGTATATATATATATATATAACAGGTTTTTCATTTCTATCCCAGTCTCTTTATATCTAGGTAAATCCCTTCATATCTATCTATCTATCTATCAATCTATCTATCCGAGTCTCTCCATATCTATCTATCTATCTATCTATCTATCTCTGTTCATCTCTGTCTCAGTAAATATTCGACAGTGCAAGGTTTAAGTGTTTATACATATACACCTGAACATTTTTTATACTTCGAAAGAACACTCACAAATTTGGCTGTCCATATGTCTGTCTTTCCGTCTCGATGATTCTGTTTGTCTTTTCCCCCCTCTCTCTCTCTCTCTCTCTCTCTCTCTTTCTCAATGCACACACACACACACACACACACACACACACACACACACACACACACACACATATATATATATATATATATATATATATATATATATATATATATATATATATATATAATGGAAAAAAGCGTGTGTGTATGTGTGCAAACCATTTATAGGGCCACAAAGACAATTTAAACCAGAAAAAAATTGTTTGGTGACGCGTACGGTAAAATATAGAAGTCTGGTTCCCCAGTTCCAGAAGAGGGGAAGGGTTTTAGACCAAGATCAAAGACTTTCCGCGTTCGTCGTCGTTTCGTCTGTGAAATAAAACGCTGATGATTTCAGCTTTTTAATAAACCCGACAGTGTATTCACACCTGCTTCAGAGGCCAGCTTGTTAGACTTGCCAGTCATTTTTTTTAGATCCCCATCGCTTTTTATTTGATTTCTCCTCGTTTTAATTTTGTTTTCTTTTTCTTTTTTTTTTTTTCTATACGGATGATTTTCATTTCTGTCATACAAATTTCAAACGGCTTCTAAAAAGCTTTGTATCATATTATCAACTGACTCAGTGATATTTCTGGGTTTGTGTAATGTAAGAGAATCTATCTATCTATCTATTGGCGAACATTCTAAATATTAATCGAACATTGGCATGAGGATTTGCCAATGGCCCGGTTGGTTGGTTGGTTGGTGTGTTTGGTTTTATGGCATATCAACCTTTGTAGGTTATTTAACGCCAAATACATTTTTATGTAAATAATCTGTTCTATTTAAAACAATTCAGTCAAGCATAAGTACACAGTTTGTCAAAAACATTTCCATTTCTTACTATTCAAGCAGTTATATGTAAGAATTCGGTTAAGTGTTAATACAGTTTTAATGTCGAAAAACAGTTCTATTTGAAATAATTCAGTTAAGCATAAGCACGCAGTTTAAATGTAAGTACGGTTTAATTGTAAAAGTCATTTCTATTTCAAACTATTCAGTTTTACTCAAACAATTCATTTTAGGATAAATATGCTGTTAATTCTATTTAACCCATAGATAGGACCCTTATCAGGTATCCAGTATTGCTGGAACCTCACCATCAGATTGTTTATTGTCATATCCAGGACACTTGTTGGGGGGGGGGTCTTACCCCTCTGCAGAGAAGCAGTCGGTGTATTCTACAGCCCCAGCCGACTGGGCAACCAATGGCCCGGGAGACCTGGGTTCAATCCCATGTCGAGTTATACCAAAGACTCAGAAATTGGTACTTGATGCCTCTTTGTTTAACACTCAGCATTATAAGGTAAGGATCAAGGGTAAAGTGGAGCAATCCAGGGAAAGGAGTAACGCTCTCGCTTACACTTTGGTGTTGTAGCTATAGAAAAGGGAGCCTTCGGGTCACCCTCGACTACATTTGCCAACTTTACATATATATAAAGAAGATTTGACATTTAACTTAGAATGGTTGATATGACATAAAACCCGAATTACTTTTTTTCTCGCTTAAAGCATGTATTTATTTTTTCTTAGCTGCTATATTGTGGCAAATCTTAAATATGTGATAGAACCCTTTAAATTTTTGAATAATGAAAAAAAAACAAAAACAAAAAAAAAAAAACAATCCTTAAGTTAATAATTCTAATCATAGTTTCTTTTATAATACTTTTATAGGTTTTCTGACCGATGAAATGAAGCGCAGTTTCTTCCAGGCAGCGGTTGTATCGATACTGCTATATGGATGCACTACATGGACGCTAACCAAACGGCTGGAGAAGAAACTTGACGGCAACTACACCTGAATGTTGAGAGCAATATTGAACAAGTCCTGGCGACAACACCCCACGAGACGCCAACTGTACGGCCACTTGCCTCCCATCACGAAAACTATACAGGTTAGACGAGCCAGACACGCCGGACACTGCTGGAGAAGCAAGGACGAGCTCGAAAATGACGTACTCCTATGGACCCCCACATATGGCCAAGCAAAAGCAGGACGACCAGCCCGAACTTACATACAGCA
>OY757945.1:42376401-42393901 GCA_963585895.1 Sepioteuthis lessoniana | reverse complement strand
TTTCTTCCTTTATTTGTCCCGAATTTTTCTCGAGTGTTTCTTGAAGATTAACTTTGTGAGGTTTTATTCTTTTGCTTTTTTTCCGCTTCAGTTCTTTTCTTTTTCTTTTTTCTTCATAGATTTTCTTTCGTTTCTGACTTTCTTTACTCCATCGCTTGTTGTTGTTGTTGTTGTTATTCTTCTTTTTGTTCTTGTTCTTCTTGGCTCTTTTTCATTCGCTTATAACCCAATAGATACATTCATTATTTTTACCTAATTTCTTCTTCTTCTTCTTCTTCTTCTTCTTCTTCTTCTTCTTCTTCTTCTTCTTCTTGTCTAATTTTTTTTTTACTTTCTTTTCCTTTCCTTTCACATCTTAATTTCTCTTGTTATAATTTTCTTCCTCCTCTTCAAATACAGTTTCCTTCTCTTTATTCTGTTTTTCATCATCTTCTATTCCTGCTTCTTTCTTTCTTTCTTTCTTTCTTTTTTCTTTCTTTCTAATTGAACCTTATTTTCCTTCTTTTCTTGTTTCTTCTATTATTTTTTCTTTTCTTCTTCTTTTCCCACTTTTTTCCTTTTCCTTCTGTACTTCTGTATCTTTTTTGTTTTTTTCATTTGTTTCATTTATTCCTGGGTTCAGTTGCTATTTAATTTTTGCCTTCTTTTCTTCTCTCCTTCCTTTCTTCCTTCGACACTTCTTTACTTCCTTCTTAACTTTTTCCATCCATCCATTCATGTTTCATTTTCGCTTCGCTTTCTTCTTCCTTGTCTTATCTACTTGTTTCTCTTATTAATATTCTTTTCTTCTTTCTTCTTTCTTTCTAATTTTTCAATCTTCTTCCTTTTGGCGTTGTTTGGCAAATCTTCATTCATTTTTCCGTTTTTTTTTAAATTCAAATTTTCCCACATACACTCATAACTTTTTCTTTCTTCAACTTTTTTTCCTATTCAAAACACTCATATTCTAATCCTAAATATCAGCCCGCCCTGTCGTCTGAGGCTGTAGAATACACCGACCGCAGAAAGGTAAGACCACCCCTAACAAGGCCACCTGTTGGTCGCGGGTGGTGGCTCGTTATGCTTAAGGATGGGATCCTGGAAGTGCCCGTAGTGTAATGGTTATCGTCGTAGGAAATGGACACGGTGACACGAGTTCAAATCCTAAACGAGACTGATTGCATTTTACATAGCACTAATACCCTTGGGAAAGGTATGAATCCAATTATTCTACCTCCAGCTATGGGTAAATAGTAGGACAGACTAGGTTCTTCAGCCTTGGTGAGGCAACTAGTCTAGGAGAAGGAAATCTCTGAATTAAAACCTGTAAAACTCCGCTTAAAAATTGACCTTGTGTCATATCGTACCCGAACGGAGGGGTTGGGTAAATATGATGGGATCCTGGTGGTTGAACATTACTTGGTCCGGCAACCGAATTTTCAAGTAACTGGCAAAACATCACTTTGGCTTTTATTGGGCTGGACAGGTGGCCAGACAGGCCCAATCCGATTAATCAGCTCGTCGTGTCCAGCCCGGGCACTCATATGTTTTGTCCCGATCGTATTTTTTAATCTGCACCAGCAGCAACATCCCAACCCTTATATTTTAGATGTACATATTTTCTTTTTTGACACTTATAATTCTAGATTTGGTTTGGTTTCTTTGTTTAATGGCATATCAACTCTTTGTAGGTTATTTAATGCCGAAGCCGTTCTCCAAGAAGAACAGTAGTGGTACTATTTAACCCGTAGCTGGGAGGATAAGGGGGTTCATACCTTTCCCAAGGGTATTTGCCTGAAAGTGAACGTAATAGCGCGACTGGAGTACGAACTCGCGTACTACGATTCCGCAGTCCATCGCTTTAACCATTACACCACGAGGACACCTCCCTTATAATTCTATTCAACATTACTCATTTGTTAGCACACAGTTAAATAGTTCCAAGTATTGCTATGAATCACAAACAATTCAATAAAATATCAATTATTTGTTTGCACACAGTATAGAATTTAAGCAATTCTATTTGACCCAAATATAGAACCCTATCAGGTACTACTACTCCGGGTCAGGGTGGACCTGGGAGCAATGGCAATGAGAGGTATTCCATATTCTCCAAAGCTCCAGCGTTACTGGAGCCTCGCTATCAGATTGTTTAGCGTCATTCAGGACACTCGTTGGGAAGGGTCTTGCCTCTCTGTAGAGAAGGAATCTGTTTATTCTACAGTCCCAGCCGACAGGGCAATACACAGAGTTAAATGTCAAAACAGTTCTATTTCAAGCAAATCAGTTTAGTATTATACAGAGTTTAGTTCTATTTGACAGAACCCTAACAGATGCTACCACTCCGGGCCCGGGTGGATCATGGAGCGATGGCAGTAAAGGAGTACACCTCATTCCCCAAAGCTCCAGCATTATTGGAACCTCATTATCAGATTGTTTAGTGTCATAAACAGGACACTCGTTGGGGTGGTCTTACTTCTCTGCAGACATGCAGTCGGTGTATTCTTCTGCTCCAGCCGTCTGAGCAAGGACAAAAATACGTCTATGATCCAAAATCGTATGGACCGAACCAGAACAAATGCCTATGGACTAACCTATCTGTAGGACAGATGTTTAGTTATGGCTCTTCTTTCTGGGTGAGATTAGAACCTTTTAAATGACCCTCTCATCTTGAAAAGTACTGTTTTGGCGTCATTAAAACAATACTTTTGCTGTTTATTGACATCAGGGCGGTAAACTAGGGATAAAAATTTGCTATATAAAGAAATTTAATGATAAAAATTTGATAAGGAAGGAATTTTGAGGGAAAAACGTTGTTGAAGTGAGTGAGACTAAAGCCAAGTTTAGTATTTAACTGGGAAATGTTTTTAGGGGGATTTAGTGTGCCATTAACGGTAATTTCTTAAACAATAAGTTCCGTACCTTTTTAGTTCAGATTTTGGTTGGAAAAGATTACACTGACAATAAAGTTTTTAAAAAGGAATTTTATACAAAAGAAACGAGAAAGAAAGGGATAGAAAAGATAAAGTGTTGCAAATTTTTAGAACAATTTGCAGGAACTTATCTGAAAGAATGTCCGGGAAATAAAGTTCTTTGAATTTAAGTATTTTTCTTTTCTTTTTTTGTTTTGTAGAAATATTTCAGACTTCATTAAATTGCGAGTATTCTTTAAAGTTCTTTTCAGCTGAATTCTTGGTTGAATTTTCTTTCTGTTGAATTTTCTTGGTAGAACTACAGTAGTCGACTTTCATTCATTTTTTTATTTCTTGGGAAGCTTCATTCAAGAAGCGAGTGACGAAACCAATCTGCTAGCTAATTTTTCCAGCATTTACTATTCGGTCTCTGAATTCGTAGTAAGGATCAAATAGTTGTTTGACAAAAAGAGGAAGTCGCTTTTTGGTGCCACACTGTCTGGGATTACTACTCCCTTCTCCACTCCGGCCAAATCAAGTGCAGCACGTGGTCAGCCTTTTTTTTTTTCTTAGAAATAAATTTCTATAGCGGAGATTTCATCCATCCGTTGCTTTCATAGCCAATGTTCTTTAATATTACAAAGAGCGTTGTCACTGTTTCGGCCTCACTACACCCCGACCATCTTCTGACGTTGGTTGCATTCGGTAGTATGTTTTTCTACAGAATTTTCGGACTCTTCCTGTGATTGCATATTACCTGGCCCAGAAATTGAACTCGCTACTTCGATAGAAGTAATAACTTGAGATGCATAAACCTGGGGGGGAGGATGCCTTTGAGAGACAAATAAGAATGAAATGATTTGGGAAATTAGTTGGCGACCGTAGTCGAGGGTGACCAGAAGGCTCCCTTTTTCAATAGCTACTACACCGAGGTGTAGGGGAGGGCGCCACACCTTTCCTTGGATTGCTCCACTTTACCCTCGATACGTACCTTATATTGCTGAGTGTTAAGCAAGAAGGCATCAAGTACCATGTTTTAAGTCTTTGGTATGACGCGACCTGGGATTGAACCCCGGTCTCCTGGACCATTGGCAAACACTCTACCTACTAGGCCAATGAGCCGGTATAAATAAAAGTTGAAATTTACAACGGTTTGCTTAGTTTGGCACTTGGTCAGAAGCTCGAACATCAACTATGGTCTACTAGTCTAGTTCGCTAACCATTATAACATGCAAGGCATAGAGTCATTTACTATATTTAGTTTATGATTAGTCATAGTACAGGGTAGATGAACTCCCGTGGTGCTGTTGCTAATGTGAGGGACTGCAAGGCCGAAGTGAGTTCGAACTCCAGTCGCGTAACTGTGTTAACGTTTGAACTTATACTCTTGAGAAAGGTATAAACCCTCTTACTTTCCAATTATGGGCTAAATAATACAACCTCAGTTCTTTTTACAAGACGGCTTAGGCGTTAAATAACCCAAGAAGGCTGATGAGCCATTAAGCAAAGTTTAATATATTGAAACCGAAATAGTTTGGTTTGGTTTAATTTGGTTTTATGGCATATCAACCATTCTAGGTTATTTAAAGCCAAATCCGGCACACACACACACACACACACACACACACACACACACACACACACACACAAATATATATATATATATATTGCTCTAGTGGGTAGAGTGTTCGCCAATGGTCCGGGAGACCGGGGTTCAATCCCAGTTCCCGTCATACCAAAGACTTTAAAAATGGTACTTGATACCTCCTTTCTTAACACTCAGCAATATAAAGTACGTATCAAGGGTAAAGTGGAGCAAACCTGGGAAAGGAGTAGCGACCTCCTCTACACCTCGGTGTAGTAGCTATTGAAATGGGAGCCTTCTGGTCTCCCTCGACTACGGTAGCCAACTATATATATATATATGATTTGTAAACATAAGTAAACAAAGTTAAACAGTTTGAAGTATTGCTATGTATTCTACGCCGATGACATAGCGATACTGGCAAATACACCCCACCAAACCGAAACACTACTGCATAGTTTGGAACGAGCCGCCGCTGGCATTGGACTCCATGTCAATGCATACAAAACGGAATATATGTGCTATAATCAAACAGGTGACATCACCACACTAGACGGAACCCCTCTGAAACTAGTAGACAAATTCACCAACCAAGGAAGCAGCGCCTCGTCAACCGAAAAGACATCGACACGCGGCAAACGAAGGCATGGACAGCTCATCATATGGAAATCAGACCTAACCGATAAAATGAAACGCAGTTTTTTCCAGGCAGCTGTCGTATCGATACTGCTGTGTGGATGCACAACTTGGACGCGAACTAAACGGCTGGAGAAGAAGCTAGACGGTAATTACACAAGAATGCTGCGAGCAATATTGAACAAGTCCTGGTGGCAAAACCCCACAAGGCACCAACTATACGGCCACCTGCCTCCCATCACGAAAACTATCCAAGCTAGACGAACCAGACACGCAGGACACTGCTGGAGAAGCAAGGACGAGCGTATAAGTGATGTACTCCAATGGACCCCCACATATGGCCGGCCAAAAGCTGGACAGCCAACTCGAACATACATACAGCAGCTATGTGAGGATACGGGATGTAACCCTGAAGACCTGCCAGAGGCGAAAACGATAGGGAGAAGTGGCGAGAGAGGGTCAGGGATATCCGTGCTGGCCGCACGACATAATGATGATGATAATGATGATGATAAACAATTCTATCCCACATCAGTCATTTGTTTACTCACAGTAAAAAAAATCAGTTTACCATAAGCCATTTGTTTGTTCTCGGTTTAAATGTCAAACAGTTCTATTTGACCCATAGGTTGACCCTATCAGGTGTTACCACTCCGGGCCAGAGTGAATCTGGGAGCGATGGCAACGTAGTAGTACTTGGTATTCTCCAAAGTTCCCGAATTACAGGAGCCTCACCATCAGATAGTTTAATACCATGTCCAGAACATACGTTGTGAGACGCAGTCGGTGTATTCTTCAACCCCAGCTGGCAGGGTTGACCGAAATCATACCAGAGAGAACCGAATCTAATTACTCTGGTCTGAGAGTATAACTCACAAAACATCGTATTAAACGAAGCACCAAACTTTCTAAATAAAAGTAACAATTTCCAAAGATAAGGAAACACAAGACCTGAAGAATTGGAAGCCTTGAGAGTATTTCTGTGTTGAAGCCCATACAAAATTGAGAGGTGTGTGAAAAATCTAAAACTGGTTAAGATAGAGGCCTGAGCAGTAGACATAAAGAATCTGCAAATAGTAACCGAGCCTCACTAACTGTTATATTAAACCAAACGCTCTGTTAATCACTAAGCTAATATGGACAGGCTGAGATAGATCAATCGATAGGTAGATTGATATAAAGAAACTGAGATAGGAGCAAACTCACACACACACACACATATATATATATATATATATATGGAGGTGCCCGTGATGTAATGGCTATCGTCGTAGGAAATGAACACGGCGACACGAGTTCAAATCCTGAACGAGACTGATTGCATTTCACATAGCACTAATACCATTGGGAAAGATATGAATCCAATTATTCTCTCTCCAGTTATGAGTAAATAGTAGGGCAGACTGAGTTCTTCAGCCTTGGTGCGCAACTAGTCTAGGAGAAGGAAAACTCTGAATTGAAACCTGTTAAACTCCGCTTAAAAATTGACCCTGTTTCATATCCTGCCCGAGCGGAGGGTGTGGTATATATATATATATATATATAGATTGATAGATAGGAAAAGAGAGAGACATGAACAAACTAATATAGATATCTAGATAGATTTTTAGAGAGTTATGAATAAACTGAGATAGATGGATCTATCAATCTATCTATCTATCTATCTATCTATCTTGAATAAGATCATTCCTCCTAACTTGTTCCATCTGTTGTTGTAACATAAAAACCGTAATTTGTGTTTTTATTTGGAAATGTGAATGTTGTTTAAATCAAATATTTCTGTTCTGAGATATTTGGCCATTTTGTGTGATATATATATTTTTTTTTTTACAAAGATCTTTTCCCAACAGTCTGACTTTTACGAAAGTCGAATCTTCTGAAAATGTAGTGGAAAGATCTTAGAAGGTTAGATGTTCTGATGCGTATGACATTCTCATAAAGTTAGTTAATGAAAATGATTCTCTTGTTCCTAATAGAATTGTTGGAGATCAGTAAATATTTATATTCTAGGAGATCTTATTCAAAACTTTTCGAACAATCAACTTAGCACAGTTGAAACAGAGGCCCTTCAACTTGGTCTTAAATTCGCTACAGGAGTAAATAACCTCAACAGTATACATACATACATACATATCTATAATATCTCTTTCTTTCTCTCTCTTTCTCTCTCTCTCCCTCTCTCTCTCTCTCTCTCTCTCTATATATATATATATATATATATATATTTGCCTGCCCAGGAGGGGCTGTAGAATACACCGACTGCATCTTTGCAGAGAGGTAAGATCCCCCCTGTCAGGGATAAGATATTAAACCATCTTATGCTGAGGTTCTAGCCTTGGAGATTTAGGGAATGTTAAGTACCCCATTAATTGCCATTGTTTCAAGGTTCACTATGACCTGGAGTGGTAGCAACTATTAGGTCCCATCCATGAGTAAAAAAGAAAAAACTGTAGGAAAATGACCAAAGTTAAATTGTGACTGTTGTATAGCAATACTTGAAACCATTTTACTGTGTGCAAAAAAGATCTTTGGCTCGTTTAAGAATATTATATACAAAATGTGTTTACAGATCATATATATTTTTAATACATATGTATCAAGAGGAGTTGGCCTTAAATAACTTACAATGGTTGATATATCATAAAACCCTATCAAACCAACCCAATATATATGTATATATATAGAAAGAGAGAGAGAGAGAGAGAGGGAGAGAGAGGGAGAGAGGGAGGGGGAGATGGCCCCCAGCAAATAAGTGGCAGTCACTATTTATATAAGATAAATCTATCTCTAGCTACCGTCACAAACATTCTTTCTAATGGCTCGATTAAATGTCTCGAATCACGACTGTTGTCATGACATGTAATTTTACCTGAAAATGTTATTGTACCCCCAGTTGCATTCATTCTCTCAAATAGTTCTGAAATTTAACACCTTAAAAACGTCACACTGCACTGATTTGTACCGAAATCTATGGATTATATTTATACAATATTAACTCTCTATACAGACAAGACAGACGAGACTGCTTAGTAATATGACCATGTGAAGATTTTAAACGTTAGTTGTTGTAAGGTAGTCCTCTGAAACGATAACATTTTCTCATCCTAAGTCTATGGCCAATAACTTCAGGCTTGTTATGTTCTGCAAACGGTGGTGAGGCTCCTGTTCTTTTCGTTGCCATGAATCCCATATCTGGAGCGGTAGTTTCCGTTAGTAATCAATTAACCAAATAGATCTTTTGGCGGTAATGTTTAAAACGTTTTCGATCAGTAATAATACATTGGCTCTTGAAACATTGATATTGCGACTAAATTTGAAGAATTTGCCGGTTTCAAATGATTTTGAACTTTATTGATATATTGGCTCTCAAAATATCGATACTGCGACTAAGTTTATAAATATTTACCCGTTTCAAATGGTTTTAATTTTATTGATACAATTTCTCTTAAAACATTTATATTGCAACTAAGTTTGAAGTATTTGCCTGTTTCAAATGGTTTTAAACTTTATTGATATATTTTCTCTTGAAACATTGATATTGCAACTAAGTTTGAAGTATTTGCCTGTTTCAAATGGTTTAAAACTTTATTGATATATTTTCTCTTGAAACATTGATATTGCAACTAAGTTTGAAGTATTTACCCTTTTCAAATGGTTTAAAACTTTATTGATATATTTTCTCTTGAAACATTGATTTTGCAACTAAGTTTGAAGTATTTGCCTGTTTTAAATGGTTTAAAACTTTATTGATATATTTTCTCTTGGAACATTGATATTGCAACTAAGTTTGAAGTATTTGCCTGTTTCAAATGGTTTAAAACTTTATTGATATATTTTCTCTTGAAACATTGATATTGCAACTAAGTTTGAAGTATTTGCCTGTTTTAAATGATTTTGAAGATAAAATTTTAGTACCGTGTATAACTAGAAAACAACCGTTTAACTGACTTTGGCATGAAATCAATTCTATCTTATTAGCCTGACCGTTTGATTTTTTTCATATCACTGGTCTCAATGTCTATCCATTTTGTTCTTGATTTCGCTCTTCTTTTCCATAATGAAGTGAATCACTCCCCATTGTCACGGGTGTCTTCCGAGTGGTCCTTTCAGATCTCTCGAATAGTAATCGACAACTGCATGGGTCCACCTATTTTTGTGAACCTTATCACATGGCTTGCCCAGCAGTACTTCTACTTTAGGTACTTTGCGATCACGTTCTCCACTCCATTCTGCTCAAGAATTACCTCGTTTCAGATTTGTTCATGATATTCCCAGCATAGATCTTTCCAGAGCCGTCTGTGTTTTAATCAGTCTTTGTTCCATTTTCTTGGTCAGTAGCCCACGTTTCGATTGCTTATAATATTACAGGAGTCGTGATACTATTGAAGAAATTAATGTAGGGTCTTGTCCAGCTTTGCCTTGAGCACATCTTTTACCGTGAAAAAATTCTCCAACTGAGTTCTGATCTATATTTCCATACATATTCATTATCTATCTATCTATCTATCTATCTATCTTAACCAACCCCTCCCCTTCGGCAGGATATGACACAAGGTCAATTTTTAAGCGGAGTTTAACAGGTTTGAATTCAGAGTTTTCCTTCTCCTAGACTAGTTGCCTCACCAAGGTTGAAGAACCGAGTCTACTATTTACCCATAACTGGAGAGAGTATAATTGGATTCATACCTTTACCAAGGGCATTAGTGCTATGTGAAACGCAATTAGCCAGGTCCAGGATTTGAACTCGTGTCGCCGTGTCCATTTTCTACGACGATAACCATAACACCACGGGCATACCTATCTATCTATCTATCTATCTATCTATCTAAGTAATAAATAATTTCCGCTTAAATAAAATACGATTTATTCATGAATTGTTTAGCTCTGAATTAATTTGCAATTATTTTGAATCACCTCTTGCAATTTATCAGGTGTTGTATAGCCATAAAGATCTCAATTATAATCGTAATACAAATATATTTACAAATACAAGTGGACTGCGTCGTTTCAGATACGAACGGGTTTATTAATTTCTGGCTTCGGGTCTTGGCAACACGAGGAGAGAGACACAATTCTTACAAGCCTATGCTAACCATACTATGCTAACCCTATCCACAACGCATGGCGCATCTTGTAGTGTTTAAGATCTCTGCCGGCAGAGATCCGAAAAACTCTCCTGCTACATTCAACGGTAGAAAATTCAACTAACTGTCTTTTTTAAAATCCTTAAATTCTCTGGACGATCTCTTCTGGGCATGAGGACATCCATACTCCAGTCTCATTTCCTGTCTGGGGGTTTATTATGATAGATGATGATTGACATATCTTTTACGCTGTACCATCTGACTATGCACCAGGACTAAGAGACCCGAGTAGTTCAAAGCCTTACCAAACTAAACAATAAAATATAGTTGACGAAAAATGATTAATGTAAAAAAACCATTACCTTAATTATATAAGACAAGTAACACGTTTTTTTTTTTCAAGAACATTCAGCTGGGGCTATTGAATACACCAACTGCATCTCTGCAGAGGGATAAGACTCTCCCAATCGCCAACAAGTATCCATAATATGACACTAAACCATCAGATGGTGAGGCTCCTGTAATTCTGGAGGTTTTAGGAATGTGGAGTACCCCTTCATTGTCATCGCTCCCAAGTCCACTTTGGCCCGGAATGGGAACACCTGATAGGGTCCTATCTAAATCTTATATATCTAATATATATGTTTTAAGTGGATTTGGCATTAAAAACCCTACAATGGTTGATATGCCATAAAACCAACCAAAACAAATCTTATATATAAATAGGATTTGCTATTAAATAACCTACACTGCTGGTGGGGTGTCCTCGTGGTGTAATGGTTAAAGCGATATACTGCGGAATCGTAGTAAGCGAGTTCGAATTCTAGTCTCGCTATTACATTCACTTTCCATGGGAAAGGTATGAACCCCTTATTCGTCCAGCTATGGGCTAAATAGTACCACGCCTGTTCTTGTAAGGATGGTTTTAGCATTAAATAACCTACAAAGGTTGATATACCTTAAAACTTAGCCAAAAAAACTTTTATATACGTATAAAGAGGTTTTGGTATTAAATAACCAACAATGGTTGATGTGCCATAAAACCAAACCCAACCAATGTTATAGATAATAGCCTTGATACATAGCTATAGAGGGCGAAATAGGAAGAATTCTTGGTGGGTATCATCATCATCATCATCATCATGTCGTGCCGCTAGCATGGATATCCCTGACCCTCTCTCGTCACTTCTCCCAATCATTCATCACCTCTGGCAGGTCTTCAGGGCTACATCCCGTATCCTCACATAGCTGCTGTATGTATGTTCGAGCTGGCCGGCCTGCTTTTGCTCGGCCATATGCGGGGGTCCATAGGAGTACATCACTTATACGCTCGTCCTTGCTTCTCCAGCAGTGTCCTGCGTGTCTTGTTCGTCTAACTTGTATAGTTTTCGTGATGGGGGGCAGTTGGCCGTATAGTTGGTGCCTTGTGGGGTGTTGCCGCCAGGACTTGTTCAATATTGCTCGCAGCATTCTTGTGTAATTGCCGTCTAGCTTCTTCTTCAGCTGTTTAGTTAGCATCCAAGTAGTGCATCCATATAGCAATATTGATACGACAGCTGCCTGGAAGAAACTGCGTTTCCTTTTATCGGTCAGGTCTGATTTCCATACGATCAATAGCTTATCGATAGCTGTCCACGCTTTCGTTAGCCGTGTGTCGATGTCTTTTTCGGTTGATGAGACGCTGCTTCCTAGGTAGGTGGATTTGTCTACTAGTTTCAGAGAGGTTCCGTCTAGTGTGGAAATGTCGCCTGTTTGGTTATAGCACATATATTCAGTTTTGTGTGCATTGACATGGAGTCCAATGCCAGCGGCGGCTCGTTCCAAACTATGCAGTAGCGTTTCGGTTTGGTTGGGTGTATTCGCCAGTAACGCTTCGGGCGATAGTGATGTTCCTTTCGAATTCCACGATGTATTCTGTTCTCTCAAGAGCACATCTTCTTTCCGGTCAGCGGGTTGGGGTGGCTGTAAAATACACCGACTGCATGTCTGCTGATGGGTAAGACCTCCCAGCTATTAAGTGTCCCGGGAATGATAATTGACTGGATCTCATGTTGAGGTTGCAGTCCTGAAGTTTTAGGGTGTGTGTAGTACCCCTTCATTATTATTACTTTTTGGTCAACTCTGAACCCAAATGTTAATACCTGTTAGGGTCCTATCTATGGGTAAAATGGAATCTTTTATTTAGCATTATTATTGTCGGTGATTTGGAACCATACAGTTGTGTAGAAATTATTTGTATTAGATAGGAATACTTGAGAAATAGGATTTAGTTTAACCGACTCATTGACCTAGTGGGTAGAGTGTTCGCCAATGGTCCGGGAGACCTGAGTTCAGTCCCAGGTCGCGTTATACCAAAGACTCGAAAAATGGTACTTGATGCCTCCTAACTTAACACTCAGCATTATGAGGTAAGGATCAAGGGTAAAGTGGAGCAATCCATAGAAAAGAGTAGCGCCCTCTCCAACACCTTGGTGTAGTAGCTATCGAAAAGGGAGCCTTCGGGTCACCCTCGACTACAGTCGCCAACTTTACTTTATATTAGATAGCAATAATTTAATCTATTTAATTGTGTGCAAACAACTGATAAATATTGAAATGAATTATTAGTGATAGATATAAATTCTTGAAACCATTTAACTGTAGGCAAACAAATCAGCTTAAAAACACATTTAAACATGAAGTTACCTTTTAAACTATTTGCTTACAAATCTCATATATATATATATATATATATGGGGGAGGAAACTGGAACTAAACCTACAAAGGTTGATATGCTATAAAACCCAAACACCAACCAACCAATCAACCTCAACTAAATCCGACAGTATGAAAATTAACAAATGTGAGTAAAGACATCAAGGGTTGATTTTATTTATTGTGGAAACTTTAAATTTCACACGCTTTGAAAGCCTAATGCTTTCACAGTCCAAGTAAAATCATCCCCTGAAGAACTTGTGTATTTTCATATATGTAGATTTTCACACACACACACACACACACACACACACACACACACACACACACACATAAAGGAGGTGCCCGTGGTGTAATGGTTATCGTCGTAGGAAATGGACACGGCGACAATCCTGGACGAGACTGATTGCATTTCACATAGCACTAATACCCTTGGGAAAGGTATGAATCCAATTATTCTCTCTCCAGCTATGGGTAAATAGTAGGACAGACTAGGTTCTTCAGCCTTGGTGAGGCAACTAGTCTAAGAGAAGGAAAACTCTGAATTGAAACCTGTTAAACTCCGCTTAAAAATTGACCCTGTGTCATATCCTGCCCGAGCGGAGAGGTTGGGTAAATATATATAAAGTTGGTCAACCGTAGTCGAGGAAGACTCGAAGACTCTTTTTGATAGCTACTACACCGAGGTGTTCGGAAGGGTGCTACTTCTTTCCCTCGATTAATCCACGTATACTTGATCCATGCCTTATAATTCTCAGTGTTAAGCAAGAAGGAATCAAGTACCATTATTGAGTTTTTGATACGACTCGGCCTAGTATTGAACCCAGTCTCTCGGACCTTTGACAAGCACTCAAACCATAATGCCACAAGGAGTGATATGTCATTAAAAAAAACAACCAACCAACCAATGAAGTCAAATAAGCCATAATTTTTGTTTCGTTTATTTATTTATTCATTTTTGGTGTTTTTATGTCACCTCAAGTCTGTCTATAGTAAATCAAGCTTCCTATTATCGATTAAAATGTTAAAAACTTTTTATTTTCATAAACGAGAACGCCCACTTTACATAGCCATTGAGCTAAATCAATCTTGAAATGTTTTCTAGTTCAAATAAATACTTCCTGATAATAGCTAAATTCCGAAACTGGTTAGAATTAACGATAAATAAGTAAAACTTGTATACCAACATTTGTCGATCAAGTTTTTTTCTTTCGTAGAAATATATACACCAACCCACTCATCCACCCATGCATACGTACATCTCAGTCAGCGTTTCTTTATATTTTCTTTCTTGTAGCCCATTCTTGGTATCAAAACATATCCAGGCCCTCATAAGCTCAAATAGAAGTTCTATGTAACAGAAAATACATTTTTATTTACAAAATCAAAATATTGTAGAAAATATAAATCCAGACTAATATCAACTCTGCTCCTATCAGCTTGTCAAGTTGAACTTTCAAACTTTGATTCAGCTTCACACATGTCTCCTTTCTTTTGAATTTGCAATAAATTGTTTCTTTGCGAGTAGATCATTTGCTGCAGAAAATCTTACCTCAACCAATCAGGCAGTGGGAAAACCAATTAAGAATGGAACAACTTTTTCAAAGAGCAAAGGATGGGAGGAATTTACTTTCAGTCATCTAATCTGTTGTATAGTGGCTAGTACTACATGACTTCCGGTATCGTGGAAGCATAAAAGACGATGTGTATCTTAAACATGAGGAAAAGGAACCAGAAGCAGAAAGAGAAACAGAGAGACAGCTCTGAAAGGACGTCGGTTAGTAGTAAGACCAACTTCGGACATAACACCATCAGTACGAGACTTATAATACTGGTCGAACTGTACCACTTGAGTTAATAAATAATTAACTCTATTTCACTGTGTATCTTTTCCTTACCACGATACAACACTATCAATCCTTCTCTTTCAATTCTTTTCATCAATACTTTCTCTATTTTAATTCAAGAAGTTCTTTAGCAATATTAGGATTAATGTCTTGCTCATTTAGTACATCAGAATGGATCATATCAACAATCCATTTTGACTGGATCATTTCGATACCTTCTTTTCATATCTTCCTTCAAGATGGTAGTTCAAGCCCATTTTAAGAGTCAAATCGATGCCTATCTTAAAAATTAAGGCCCAACTTTTACGCAGTCAGCTGGGACTGTAAAATATACCGACTGCTCTTCTGCTGACGGGTAAGACAACCCCACCCCCAACAAGTGATCTGACACTAAACAATCTGGTGGTGAGGTTTCAGTGATGCTGGTGCTTTGAAGACTTCGGAGCACCCCTTCATTGCTATCGCACCCAGGTCCACTCAGGCCCGGAATGGTAGCACCTGATAGGGCTCTCTCTGGATTGAATGGAACTAAACTACGTACTTCTGCTAAATTGAACTGAATTAGAACAGTATGACGAAACTGAATAGATTGAAATTGAAATGTTTTTGACAATTAAATTGTGTACTTACATTTAAACTGCGTACTTACGCTAAACTGAATTGTTTGAAATAGAACTGTTTTTGATATTGAAACAGTACTTACGCTAAACTGAATTGTTTAATATAGAACTGTTTTGACTTTTAAGTGTGTGTAAACAAAATCTATACTTATACTAAACTGAATTGGTTTAATTAGAACTGTTTGACTAAACTGAATAGCTTGAAATAGAATTTTTTTGACAATTAAACTGTGTACTCATGCTAAACTGAATTGTTTGAAATAGAACTTATTTATTTTAAAATGGATTTGGCATTAAGTAACCTACAAAGGCTGATATGCCATAAAACCCAAACACCATCCAACCAACCAACCAATCAACCTCAACTCGAGGTCAAAAAGGGCCCAGGTCGAGAATTACTGAACATATAGAAATATCTATATATATTATCCATATATATTCAAATCTCTGTATTTGTATAACGTGTAGCCGTATATTATGTATTTTAAATGTTTGTAGCCATATCTGTGGCCATGAAATGTTACATAAATACATAGACAGATATGTTTACGTGTGAAAGCTATGTCAAAATATACGGGTGGTGAGCTTTGTTGTTCACCCTCGACTCGTCGTTCATACATGTAAGAGAAACGGGTGGATGCTTAGTTTCTTCTCGACTACATATCAGATTGCCCTTGTCACTATGACTCAGCCAAATTTCGCTATAACAATAACATTATTATTACCAAACGGCCTTTCTCTTCTCTATCGCCTTTTATCTATGTTATTTTTTTCTTTTTCTTTTTTTTTGCTTTCTTTTTCTTATTCATTCCTGCTTCAATTGCATCATCACCATCTCCACCCACAACATGTACCCCGCCGAAATTCATATCCCGAATCATATTACATTTAGGCGCCATCAACACGGGTACGTCGGTTTTATAATTTCTGTTTTTTCTTCAAGCCAAGCCCCGCTATTCAGACTTTTTTTCCGTTTTCATTTTCTCTTTCCTAACACTTAAATTCACATCCTTTAAACTAGCAAGGTTTTCCTTGAGTTGCCCGACACCATTACGTTTACATTTGTTTATTTGTTTAACGGCACATCAATCCTTTATAGGTTATCTTATGCCAAATTTTAATACAAATAATTTCTACACGGCCAAAGGTCCGGGAGACCTGGGTTCAATCCCAGGTTGCGTCATGCCAAAGACTTTAAAAATGGTACTTGATACCTCCTTGCTTAACACTCAGCAATATAAGGTACGTATCAAGGGTAAAGTGGAGCAATCCTGAGAAAGAAGTAGCACCCTCCCCTACACCTTGGTGTAGTAGCTATTGAAAAGGGAGCCTTCTGGTTGCCCTCGACTGCGGTTGCGTACTTGACTTGATATTGTTCAAAGTAAGCCTATCGAACACTAATTTTTATTTAATAATAATCAATTTTTCGCACACAATTAAATTATTTCAAATACTTTTATAATACCAAATAGCAAACACAATTATATGGTGGTAAGTCCCTGTGTTGTAACGGCTAACGTGCTTAACTGCAGACAGTAAGAAAGCGAGTTCGAATTCCAGTTGCGCTAGAATGATCACTTCCGGATTGATATCTTGGGAAAGGCATGAACTCTCTTATCCCCTCCAGCTATAGGTTAAATAGTATCACTGTTATTCTTCTACAATAATGGCTTTGGTATAAAATACCCCACGAAGGCTGATATGCCATTTACCAGAAAAACAAACAAACAAAAAACTAGATTACTATATGGATTTAAGTAGCTATTTCTATTTCATATCCTTTGTTTGCACACAGTTATATGGTTTCAATTGTTGGTTGTTGGTTGTTTGGGTTTTATGGCATATCAACCATTCTTGGTTATTTAACGCCAAATCCATTTTTATGAGAATACTTCTATTTCAAACAATTCAGTTTAGCATAAGTATGCAGTTTAAATGTAAGAACAGTTTAATTGTGAAAAACATTTCTATTTCAAGCTATTCAGTTTAGTAAAGCAGTTCTAATTCAAACGATTCAGTTTAGTATAAGTACAGATTTTCTTTACACACAGTTAAATGTCAAAACAGTTCTATATTAAACAATTCAGTTTAGTGTAAGTACAGTTTCAATGTCAAAAACAGTTCCATTTCATATAATTCACTT
>OY757945.1:42356401-42371401 GCA_963585895.1 Sepioteuthis lessoniana | reverse complement strand
TCAGAGTCTATCGTTATGAGATAATTGAGGAGATCAAAGAGGCTGTGACGAAGGTCATTGACATGCTCACACAAGAGGACTTCCATGGGGCCTTCCAGAAGTTGTTGGAACGGTACAATAAGTGCATTGCAGGCGGAGGAGATTACTTCGAAGGGGACTAGAGTTTCATGTGTGCACTATCAATAAAAGTGCCCATACGAAAAAAGTCTGGAAACTTATCGTATGCACCTCGTATTCTGATGGCTAGACTCCAGTCCTCCCTATAAGATACAGTTTTAATAACTATTCCTATTGTACAAGGTGTCTCAATGTTCATTGGACTCATGTGCCTGCTAATAACTCTACTACCAATAATGTTGTGTTCTTTCTTGTTTCACATTTGAAAATCGTATACTATGACAACTATCAGTCCTCAATCTCAATGACCTGGAGAAGAGAGGAAAAAATATTTTGCGCTACTAATTATTTGGAGACAGAATCTATATTTACCAACCCCTCCGCTCAGGCAGGATATGACACAAGGTCAATTTTTAAGCGGAGTTTAACAGGTTTGAATTCAGAGTTTTCCTTCTCCTAGACTAGTTGCCTCACCAAGGCTGAAGAACCTAGTCTGCCCCACTATTTACCCATAGCTGGAAGGAGAATAATTGGATTCATACCTTTCCCAAGGGTATTAGTTTTAATTGCCTCCCAGAAGACCTCCTATGCGTTGTGTCTTAGTTATGGCACTAAACTGTATTAGGGGGTGAGGTTGGAGCTCTGGGGAATGTGGAGAACCTCTTCATTGCCATTACCCCCAGGTCCACTCTCACTCTGAATGATAGTAACTGTTCGGGTCAAATAGAACTAGTGTCTCGGATATGACACTAAAATGCATCTGATGATGAGGCTCTAGTCCTGGAGCTCTAGGGAATGTGGAGAACCTCTTCATTGCAATTACTCCCTGGTCCACTCTCACCCAGATAGTAGTACTTCTTAGAGTCTTATCTATAGATCAAATACAACTGTTTGAAATAAGATCATGTACAAAAAATGTAAATATAAATGTATGATGAACGCGATTACCTAACTCTTGGTAAAAAATAACCCTCGACAGATTGACATACTATTAAAATCAATCAATCAATCAATCGCAACTGCGTGAAACATTGCGTAGTGATAAAGCAGTTTCTTATTTTGCATTGATCTTTAGTTTTTTAGTACAAAGTACACCTCTAAATTTAAGACATATATTTGAATTTTCAATAGAGTCTATGTTATCTTTTTTAACGTTGTAAACACCAGAAATTATTCTGAAGGACCCTGTATTCCACAAATAAAAATTATGAAAGAATCGCCACGTCCTGGTAATTTGTAGGATTTAAATAATTTGCCAAAAATGAATTAAAGTGTTAAATATATCAAATTTTATTCAATAAGACTTCAGTGAATCAAATGATATTCATTTTAGCAATAAAAAGTAATATCTATCTATCTATCTATCTATCTATCTATCTATCTATCTATCTATCTATGTCCCAGTCTCTTCATATCTATCTATCTATCTTAGTCTCTCCATATCTATCTGTCTATCTATCAGTGTGTGTATATATATATATATATATATATATATATATATTAGATAAAATATCCGACAATATGAAATTTATTCGAATAGGCTTTATTTGATACAACATTTTGTTCATTTATTAACTTGGTCAGATAATGGGTTGGGTTGGTTGGCTTTTACGACATATCAACCTTGAGGGTTATTTAAAGCTAAATCCCGTTTTTACATATGTTAAGTATATATCATTTGATATATAGTTTGTCGATAACATTTTTAAACGAGCCAGAGTTCCTTTGTTTGTGCACAGTTAAATATCTGCAAGTATTTCAATTTAACACGAATAATTCTATTAACTATTAATCATTTGTTTACATATAGACAAATGGCTATATATATAAGATTTGTAAATGGATTATTTGTTGGTAATTTCATCTTTTTTAAAAGTTAGAGCTGATTTGTTTGGACATAATTAAGTTGCGCTATTCTTTGCACACAGTTAAATGGTTTCAAGTTTTGCTAGTTCACGCTAATTTTATTCAACATTGCTCATTCGTTTACACACAGTTAAATGGTTCCAAGTATTACTATGTAACACTAACGATTCAATTTAATACCAGTTATTTGCTTGCACACAGTTAAACGATTAAACAGAGGTGCCTGTGGTGTAATGGTTATCGTCGTAGTAAATGGACACGGCGACACGAGTTCAAATCCTGGACGAGACTTATTGCATTTTCACATAGCACTAATACCCTTGGAAAAGGTATGAATCCAATTATTCTCCCTCCAGCTATGGATAAATAGTAGGACAGAATGGGTTCTTCAGTATTCGTGAGGCAACTAGACTAGGAGAAGGAAAACTCTGAATTCAAACCTGTTAAACTCCGCTTAAAAATTGACCTTGATATCCTGCCCGAGCGGAGGGGTTGGTAAATAGGTTACATGATTAAACAGTTCAGTTGTCCCGTCAGATAACGATTTGGAATTGTTTTTAAAATTTTTCAAGAGTACTGGAAAAACTAAACTGCCAACTAAATGTTTATGGTAACGTCTAAGAACAGCTGCCATTGCGGATTTTTAAAAAAAAGTTTTGAAATAAAAATGGTTCAAAATTTTGTCAGTGGCAGTTAAAAAGTGAAGATTAGAAGACATCAATTTTGTCAGTGGCAGTTAAAAGGTGAAGATTAGAAGACATCAATTTTGTCAGTGGCAGTTAAAAGGTGAAGATTAGAAGACATCAATTTTGTCAGTGGCAGTTAAAAGGTGAAGATTAGAAGACATCAATTTAACAATGTTTATAATGAATTATAACTATATCCTCATCAACATTATCAAGGCACGGCAAAGCACGGATTTCTGTGACTATCTTTCACCCTCCGTCCCTATCAGCCATCGTTAGTACATTATATTCAATTAATGTTGGGGTTTAAATTTATGCTAATCAAATGGATTTTTGCCTTGTTAGCTTATAAGTGATGTACTCCTGTGGACCCGTTCACATGGCCGACCAAAGGCAGGACGACCAGCTCGAACCTACATGAAGCAGCTCAGTGCTGATACGGGATGTAGCCCTGAGGACCTGCCGGAATCAATAGACGATAGGGAGGGTTGGCGAGTGAGGGTCAGAGATATCCGTACTGATGGAGTGACATGATGATGATAATAATTATAATAATATGGAACATGAAAGTGACAGTGATACCAATTGCACTCGGTACAATCACCAAAGTATTAGTACAGAGACTGGAGGATTTGAAAATAAGAGGACGAGTGGGGACCATCCAAATTACAGTATTAATAAGATTGGCCAGAATACTGAGAAGAGTCCTGGAGACTTGAGGAGACTTGCTGTCACTCAAACTCCAGTGAGAAACCATCGGCTTACGCTGGCGTGAAAAACTCGAAAAGGAGTACAATAATTGTAGTTATAATGATAGCAGTAAAATGACTGACGAATCTTGTACAACCAATGAAGAGACGATGTTATATAATTGCGGAAGGATTTTTTTTTATATGATCATTTTTCGTTTTATATATCTTATCTTTCGGTTTAGTTAGGCTTAGAACCTTTCGGCTTAGTGCATGAGTAGGAGCAGATATTAATGCAGGTGTTCACGCGCGCGCGGGGAGGATGTGACAATCACAAATGTCACAATAAAACCCCCAGAGAGAAAATGAGACTGGGGATGTGAATGACGTCATGCCCGGAAGTAATGGGTTGAGATTCTTAGTGATTTTGAAAAGAAGCAGTGAGTTGAGATTTGAACTTAGACGAAGCGAGTTGATTTTTCGGATCTGGGCGAGGCCAGTCCAGTTGGGACTATGAGGTGTGCGTGCGCGTTTGTTGGGTCAGTGAGTTGAGAGCTGAAGCGGGATGAACAGTCATCATAGTAAAAATTGTGTCTCTCTCTCCTCGTGTCGAATACCTAAAATTCAAGAAGGTAATAAACGTTTCGTACCTGAACCAAGAAAGTCGTCAGTGTTTCGTGTTTTTCGGGATTCCTATGCGTATGAGCATTCTATGCATATGAACGTTTTACATATCTGTATGTATATGTACATTTCACGTATTCGTATCAAGGGTATGTTACAAAGAGAGAGAGAGAGAGACGGAGGACTGCAATGATTGAGACCACACCGAGACAGACATATTCTCAGAGCCTAACAGGAGCTTGATACATGACAGGTTCTCAGCCCGGGGACCACCTGGACCCCCTCCGGGCTAACGTATCTACTCGCTGACTGCTCTCCGATTGATTGCGCCGACTTTGACTGAGGCCGAAAAACTTCTGCATTATATATTTTCTAGACGCCCACACATTTTCTTTCTGGCACAGTTCACGTGATTCATTTAGACATCGGTGCAACATCCTGTTTTCAAGTCTACAACTAATATGCTGTCAAAGGTTAATATATAGCGCGAATATCTGGATTTTGCTAGAGAGCTGAAGATGCGGTGGATTATGAAGGTGACGGCGATGTCGTTGGTACCTCAAAGACATGGAAAAGAAACACGAAGAACTGAAGTTCAAAGAAGGAATCGGGATCATGCAAACAACAGAGGGGTGTCCTCTTAGCGTAATGATTAAACAATGGACTCCAGAATCGTAGTAAGCGAGTTCGAGTCGCGTTATAACGTTCACTTTCGGACAAATACTTTAGGTTGAATAATACCACTCCTGTTCTCGAAGAATGGCTTTGGTATTCCATAACTTACAAAGGTTGATATGCTATTAAATAAAGAAACCAAACTAGACAACAGAATTGTTAAGAATAGCTTGGGGGTGTCCTCGTGGTGTAATGGTTAAAGCGATGGACTGTGGAATCGTAGAACGCGAGTTCGTACTCCAGTCGCGCTATAACGTTCACTTTCGGGCAAATACCTTTGGGAAAGGTATAAACCCCCTTATCATCCCAGCTATGGGTTAAATAGCACCACTACTGTTCTTCTAGGAGAATGGCTTTGGCATTAAATAATCTACAAAGGTTGATATGCTATTAAACAAAGAAACCAAACCGAAACCAAGAATAGCTTGAATACTGACAAAAGTCCTGGAGAGTAGAGGAGACTTGTTGTCACTAAGACTTTAAAGCAGCTGTGTAAATCTCGTTAAATGGCCAATACTTGAGATATAAGAAAATGAATATTTAGGTAGACTTGCACCGTAAACTTTTTAAAAAAATTTTATTTAAATAAATGAATATTTTTTTTAAATTTATAAAATCAATTCTTATCTAAATTTCTAATTATATTTATATTATACTTCATTAAAAAATTAAAGTAAAAGTTGGCGTCCGTAATCGAGGAGGAATCCGAAACCTCCCTTTTCAATAACTATAACACCGAGGTGTAGGGGAGGACGCTATTCCTTTCCCTGGATTGTTCTACTTTACCATTGATTCCTTCCTTATAATTCTGAGTGAAAAGCAAGGAGGTATCAAGTACTTTTTTGAGTCTTTGGTATGACTTAGCCTGGGATTAAACCCTGGGGTCCCAGGCCTTTGACTAACACTTTACCCACAAGACCAATGGGCCGTTATATATACATGTAATAGTAGTAATGATAATAATAATAATATAATGATAATAATATAATGATAATAGTTATAACAATAATACAATATATAATACTAATGAATATATATATATAATATAAAGAATATGCTATATTATATCTTATTATATTATATCATAGTAAATTTTTGTTTCTACTTTTTATCTTTTATTTTTTATAATCTTTTTTTTTATAAATGAATATCTTATCTTTGTTGATACCCTGGAATTTGGGTTGTTTTTAAATATCTCAAAAAATCTCTACCGCACTATTGAGGTAAAATTTAATATATTCATTAATATATATATATATTGTCATCCAGAGACAGACTGTATCGTTCTAGCAGATCTCTTCAGTGTGACTAGACACGCAGGAGGCTCTAAGCCGAGATCGAAACCCGTCCAACTTTACGTCAGACTAAGTTTCAGACCTCTCTGCCACCAAGCGGACCACGTTGGCTAAGGGAATTTTTAAGGTATTTATTTAGCAACAGTAGCAGCCATTTGTTTATATTTTTTAAAACCCTATCGGCTACCAGAGTGCTCAATTCTTTCGAAGAGCTTTGCATTATGCGAGCGGCGGCCGACAATTCATTCGCTATATCATCATCATCATCATGTCGCGCTGGTAGCACGGATATCCCTGACCCTCTCTCGCCACTCCTCCCAATCGTTCATCGCACTAAGCAGGTCTTCAGGACAACATCCCGTATCCTCACATAGCTGCTGAATGTATGTTCGTGCTGGTCGTCCTGCTTTTGCACGGCCATGTGTGGGGGTCCATAAGAGTACATTTCTTATGAGTTCGTCCCTGCTTCTCCAGCAGTGTCCTGCATGTCTGGTTCGTCTAACTTGAATAGTTTTCGTGATTGGAGGCAGGTGGCCGTACAGTTGGTGTCTTGTGGGGTGTTGCCGCCAGGACTTGTTCAAGATTGCTCGCAGCATTCTTGTGTAATTGCGGTCTAGCTTCTTCTCCAGCCGTTTTGTTAGCGTCTATGTAGTGCACCCGTATAGCAGTATCGATGTGACCGCTGCCTGGAAGAAACTGCGTTTCATTTTATCGGTCAGGTCTAATTTCCATATAATCGATAGCCTATTGATAGCTGTCCATGCTTTCGTTAACCTCGTTTCGATGTCCTTTTCGGTTGATTCGACGCTGCTTCCTAAGTAAGTGAATTTGTCAACTAGTTTAAGAGGGGTTCCTTCTAAAGTGGAGGCGACATTAATATTTGTCGACTTTACCAAGGCCTTCGATTCCATTCACAGAGGAAAGATGGAACAAATCCTACTAGCGTACGGCATACCTAAAGAAACCGTAGCAGCAATAACGATTCTCTATAGAAACACCAAAATAAAAGTACGATCACCAGATGGAGACACAGAATACTTCGACATTGTAGCAGGAGTACTACAAGGGGACACGCTGGCTCCGTACCTTTTTATCATTTGTCTAGACTACGTACTTAGAACATCAATTGACAAAATCAGAGAGAATGGTTTCGAGCTGACGAAGAAAAGAAGCAGAAGGTACCCCGCAAAAACAATTACCGACGCCGACTACGCCGATGACATAGCGATACTGGCAAATACACCCGACTAAGCCGAAACACTACTGCATAGTTTGGAACGAGCAGCCGCAGGCATAGGCCTCTATGTTAATGCACACAAAACGGAATATATATGCTATAATCAATTCGCTATATATATATATATATATGTGTGTGTGTGTGTGTGTGTGTGTGTGTGTGGAAAATTTGATCGGTAGTAAAAGAACATTAGTGGATTGCGGATGAATTTTTGTTGTAGAACTTTTCTCTACAGTCCCCTTAGTCACGTGACCGGAACTTTTTGCCAAAAAGGAAATGATAATGATAATACGGAATACGTCAAATGATAAACAAAGATCGAGCATTGTTGAATTCTCCCCCCACCCCACAAAAAAAGGCTCAAATCTAAACGATCAAAATATTATCACTTATACGCTAATCCACGTACATAGTATTTGCTTAAGTCAAATTGAATTTGATTTGAATAATGAATTTGCATTTAGAAATTAATAAGTATATCCCTTATACTCCAATCCACACACAAAGTAGCATCTTAAATAAGTAACAAATCCAACAGGTTTAGAAAAAAAGAAGGAGACTGTACTTTTACAAGTTAAAACTTAGACATATTTTTATGATTCGCTCACATGTCCTATGGCTCAATCGGCTGGGGCTGTGGAATACGCCTACTGTTTCCCTATAGAGGGTAAGACCCCCTAACGAGTGCCCCAAGGCCCAGTCGGCTGAGGCAGTAGAATACACCGACTGCTTCTCTGTTGAGGGCCAAAACTCTCCTTACGAGTGTCATATGGCCTAATCGGCTGTGGCGGCATAAAACACCTATTGCTTCCCTGTAGAGGGTAAGACCCCCTAACGAGTGCCCTAAGGCCCAGTCGGCTGGGGCTGTAGAATACACCGACTGCATCTCTGCAAAGGGGTAAGACTCCTCTAATGAGTTTCCTATGGCCCAGTCGGCTGGAGCTGTTGAATACACCGACTGCATCTTTGCAGACGGGTACGACTCCCCCAACGAGTGTCCTAGATATGACACTAAACTATCTGACGATGGGACTCCAGTAATGCTTTGGGGAATGCAGTGTACGTCTTTATCGCCATCGCCCCCAAGTCTACTCTGGCCGGGAGTAATAGCAGTTGATAATGTCCTATCTATGGGTCAAAGAGAACTAAACTGTACTCATGCAAAACTGAATTGTTTGAAATAGAACTGTTTTTAGATAGAAATAAACTCTGTACTTATGCTAAACTGAATTGTTTGAAATTTAATTCGGCGTTAAATGACCCGAAAAGGGTTGATACGCCGTTAAACAAAGCAACCAACCAATCAACCAATATGTGTCCTTTTTCTTATAAGAGTATCATGTCACATCACTGAAAGAAGTACACATAATAATCAACCCTGGTGTATGTTATACCACAATATACCAACCATGAAAAATGACAAATCCAAATCTAAATCAACTCGAGTCCCTGATAACGGGTCTGCTTGTCATGATCGGCAGGAACTTCCTCGATAGCTAACATTGAGGACTTATTCGGCATCTTGCGAATGTTGGATGCTGTAATTTTAAGTACTCAAACAACGACTAAAGCAACTTCTCAACAGAGAGATAACTACAGGAAAATTGTCTGGAAAAGACAAGTCTACTGCAATGTTTATTTAAGAACAAACCTTCACAAAAAGGGTATACAAAAAGAATGATAGAAATTTAGGCAGAATCCGCTAGATTTAATACAACTATCGAAAAACTTCCTGAACAAGCTCGAATGATATTAAAGAAAAGTTTTTTTTCTGACCTTGAGATGCCAGAAATAAGTGGACGAGTAAATAGTTAAGAACATTACTAAAATCATCTTACTTGAATCAAAACACTAAACACTGAAAAGCAAACGCCCTCTACTCGAATTGAAACCCCGAATGCTGATTAACGAAACACCACAGGTCCCAGCATCACAAAGCAAATGTTAATACAAGGAGACAAAATAAATATAGAGTAGAGAAAGAAAATCCTGACGGAAAAGAAGACTATATTACCACCCACTAAGAAAAAGTTAAGGCAGAAAGCGAAAAGGTAACCAAATTATTACCAAATATCCCAACAGGCAACACCACTGAACTAACGAAGGTAATTTATGCAGAAGTGAAACTACTTTTATCATTCAGGGTTTTCGGACTATTGACTTCATCTTTACTGTTATATTCACAACGTTTCGACCGATATGTCCTCCGGCCTTCTTCAGGTGTTTCTTGTCGAACTCGGGAGCTGACACAGAACTTCTAACCACGCCCTTCATTTAATTCACTCTGAACTGTTCAGCAGACACATAGAGTAACGGTTATCGGCGTTGGTTGCTTAAGCTTCAAAAGAGACAATCATCTGGAAGTTGCATGTTCAATTCTGACTGCCGGAGGGTAACAATACAGGAATGCTTAACACTTGTAACCGATTATGGCTAACGGAATCAGAGCAAGCGACCCCCGTGGATTAAATAAAGGACGTGGTTCGAAGTTCCACGTAGGATGTGACACAAGGTCAGTTTTTACGCGGAGTATGAATTTACCCAACCCCTCCATCACGAGCAGGATGTGACACGAGGTCAATTCTTAAGAGGAGCATGTTTTTACCCAACCCCTCCGTCACGAGCAGGATGTGACACAAGGTCAGTTTTTAAGAGGAGTTTACAGGTTTGAATTCTCCTAGGCTGGTTGCCAAACCAAGGCTAGAGAACCCAGTCTGCTCTACTATTTACCTATAGCTGGTAAGAAACTAGTTGGATTCATACTTTTCCCAAGGGTATTTGGGCTAAGGGAACTTTTAACATGATTACAAACATAATTGGTATCATTAGAAAACTCGACAGCGATAATATTAAAGGAATAATAAGCATTTTGAAGGTTTAGCGTCAATCTCAAACACTATTTTGGAAAAGTAACGGGAGGCAACTCGATGGCTTTTAATATGCTATCACATGGAGTAATTGAAAACTGTTCTGAATGAATCAGCTTGTGTTATAAAATTAAGGAATGATTTTTTTTTATAAATCATTTTTCGTTAATTAAATTTTATCATTCAGTTTGGTTGGGCTTTGAACTATTCGGGTTAAGAGTTCAGGTGTAGAGTCAACTGTTGCAGTTTACGTTCCCACGCAAATCACCATTGTCATAATAAACCCCCAGACAGGAAATGGGACTTGAGTGTGCATGACGTCATGCCCGGAATATATGGTCCTAAAAATTTGAGGATTTGGAAAAAAGAGTCAGTTGAGAGTTGAAAGTTGAGATTGGACCATGGAGGCAGAGAGTTGAATTTCGGCCGTTGAAAGATGTAGTTGGGTTTTTCAGATCTCTATCGACAGAGATCAAAACATCACAAGATGCGCCGTGCCTCAGATAGTATGGTCAGCATAGTATGGTTAGCAAAGAATTTTAAGAATTGTGTCTCTCTCCTCGAGTCGAAGAACCGAAGTCAGAAGTTAATAAAAACCGTTCGTATCTGAAACGACAGAACCGCCTGTATTTGCATTTGTATTTGACTGTATATGAATATGTATATGTAAAGTATACAACACTTGTCTGCATTTTTGAAAGCGTTTAAACTATCGTATAAAAATAGAAATATTTATTTAGACGCCATCTTGAAAACCAAACTTTTCCTGGGGTTGGTTGGTGGGTTGGGTTTTATGGCATATCAACATTTGTAGGTTATTTAACGCCAAATCCATTTTTATGTAAATAATCAGTTCTATTTAAAACAATTCAGTTTAGCATGAGTACAGAGTTTAATTGTCAAAAACATTTCTATGTCAAACAATTCAAGCAGTTATATATAACAATTCAGTTTAGTATAAGTACAGTTTCAATGTCAACAGTTCAATTAAACAATTAAGTTTAGCAAAGTACACAGTTTAAATGTTAGTACAGTTTAATTGTGAAAAACATTTCTATTTCTAGCTATTCAGTTTAGCCAAGCAGTTATAATTCAGCTTATTCAGTTTAGTATTAGTACAGATTTTATTTACACACAGTTAAATGTCAAAACAGTTCTATGTTAAACAATTCAGTTTATTGTAAATACAGTTTCAATGTCAAAAACAGTTCCAGTTCAAATAATTCAGTTTAGCATAAGCACGCAGTTTAAATGTAAGTACGGTTTCATTGTGAAAAACATTGATATTTCAAGTTATTCAGTTTAATCAAACAATTCAGTTTAGCATAAGTATGCCGTTAGTTTTATTTAACCCATAGATAGGTCCCTATCAGGTGCAACAACGCGGGGCCAGAGTGGTCCTGGGCCATATCAGGTGCAACCACTCCAGGCCATATTGGACATGGGAGCAATGGCAATAAAGGGGTGCTCCGCATTCCCCAAAGCCCCAGCATTACTGGAACCTCACCATCAGACTGTTTAGTGTCATATCCAGGACCCTCATTGGGGTGGGGGTCTTACCCCTCTGTAGAGGTGCAGTCAGTGTATTCTACAGCCCCAGCCGACTGGGCAATTTTCCAGCGGTCAAACAATGAAAGAATATTTTTGTCATTAAGGGTTTTCGGACTATTGTCTTCATCTTTATTGTTATTTCCATAGTGTTTCGGCCGATATATCCTCCGGCCTTCTTCAGGTGTTTGTCGAACTCGGGAACCTTCACGAAACTTCGAGCTACGTCCTTTATTGAATCCACGGGGGTCGCCTGTTCTGATTCCGGTAGCCAAAAACCCTTAATGATAAAAATCAACAAGCCTCTTTTTAGAAATTTAGACAACTACTGGAAGAATATTATTATGTTATTAAGCTCAACTTGATACTACCAGTTGCTCTTCTTAAACTTTGCTTAGATTTATTAATGAACATGTAATGAGCATGTTTAATCATTTAGCAACTGGCCATTTCATACGATACTATGAAAACCTTTCATTTCCCGTAGTCGGACTGTAATCAACTTTTGATATGTTATCAATCACATATAATACAATTAAAAAAAGATGGGAAATATAACCAACGATTAACAATATAAGACGGATGAACATTTCTGAAAATTTTGTAGCTTTTTTGAACGCCATAATGAAAATGCAGAAACTTGAGAAATTTTAATGTTATTCTCACTAGATAAAGGGAATTATTCTGAACTCTCCTCTCAACTTCTTAGCATATGCTTCCGTTTTAAGTGTTATTCAAAAATCAAAAACCCAGTTTCCTGGTTGCCATTCTGGAACTGTTAAAAACACAGAGTCAATTGAAGAATTCTAGTCATGTTTCTCAGAATGAGAAAACATGTCTTTCTCGGAGTTTAACCTTCAAAGGAAACAGTTCTGAAAGATGAAGTCATTTTGGGATTTTAAAAAAGTGATGATTAAGCAAAAAATGATAACAAGAAATTGGTAAATAAGAATAATCAATTAAAGAAATTTAATAAAAAATTAAAAAATTGATAATTTAGAAAAAATGATTATTAAAATCTGGTGAATAAAAATTATTGATTTTAAATATTTATAATAAAAAATTAAAAACTGGTGACAACTTAAAAAAAATGATAAGCACCATTTAAACATTGTTGATAAGAAATTGATAATTAAAAGTTGATTATTTTTGATAATTATAAGAAAATATTAATTATTAAAAATGAATAATAAAAAATTGAAAATTACGATTATTTAACTGGCTATTATGTAGAATTTCAATTAAGCTTATTGAAAGTCTCAATTCTCTTGTTTCACATGTTAACAATAAAAATGGAATGTTCGTTTCCATATATCGTGCATGTAGTAATTTACTTAGCTTTTTTTTTGCTTAGGTGCGGCACAAAGTCAATTGAATCGGGCAACAATTGAGACTCGAATTCACCCTTGCAGGTTTGCAAGTCAAGCTTGCTCACTATTACAGGGGTGTCCTCGTGGTGTAATGGTTAAAGCGATGGACTGCGGAATCGTAGTAAGCGAGTTCGTACTCCAGTCGCGCTATTACGTTCACTTTCGGGCAAATTCCCTTGAAAAAGGTTCGAACCCCTTTGTCCTATGGGTTGAATAGTACCACTACTGTTCTTCTAGGAGAATGGCTTTGGCATTAAATAACCTACAAAGGTTGATACGTCATTAAACAAAGAAGACAAACAAAACAGAGGTGAGTCCCCGTGCACGTAACTAGGTGGGTGCGCATGTATATTACTTGAGTGCAGATGTGTATTTGTTCGTTAGGGCTTTATGGCATATCAACCTTTGTTGGTTATTTAATGCAAAATTCATTTTTATACAAATAAACAGTTCTTTTTCAAACAATTCAGTTTAGCATAAGTACAGAGTTTAATTGTCAAAACATTTCTATTTCAAACAATTCAGTTTTGTCAAACAGTTCTAATTCATACAATTCAGTGTATTAAGGGTATAGTTTTTGTTTACAAAAAGTTAGATGTCAACAGTTCTATTTCAAACAATTCAGTTTAGTGTAAGTACAGTTTCAATGTCAAAAACAGTTCCATTTCAAACAATTTAGTTTAGCATACAAAAACAATTCCATTTTAAACAATTCAGTTTAGCATACAAAAACAGTTCCATTTCAAACTATTCAGTTTAGCATACAAAAACAGTTCCATTTCAAACTATTCAGTTTAGCATACAAAAACAGTTCGATTTCAACCTATTCAGTTTTGCATACAAAAACAGTACCATTTCATACGATTCAGTTTTGCATACAAAACAGCTCTATTTCAAACAATTCAGTTTAGTATAAGTACTCAGTTTAAATATCAAAACCGTTCTATTTCAAGTGATTCAGTTTAGCATAAGTACACAGTTTAGTTCTATTTGACCCATAAATAGGACCCTGTCAGGTGCAAAATCTCCAACATCACTGGAGCCTCACAATCAGATTGTTTAGGACCATAAAGAGGACACTCATTGCGATATGGGGGGGGGGTCCTTCCTTTCTGCAGAGATAGAGTCGGTTTATTCTACAACCCCAGCCGACTGGGCGATGAGTGTTTGTGTATAAGCGTGTGCACGTATGTGCATATGTCTCTTCTGAACGTGTGTGCGTGTATTTGTGCGTTGATAAGTGTTATATAATTACGGAATGACTTTTTATATTAATTATTTTTCGTTAATTATATTTTATTATTCAGTTTGGTTGGGCTTTGAACTCTTCGGCTCTTAGTTCAGATGCACAGACATTGGGTACAGTTTACGCTCGCGCGCAGAGGATATGACAATCATAATTGTCATAATAAACCCCAGATAGGAAATGTGGCTGGAGTGTGAATGACGTTATGCCCGGAAGCTATGGGCTGAGAATTTGGGGATTTTGAAAAAGACGTCAGTTGGGAGTGGACTTCGGACCATGCAAGGCAGACAATTGAGTCCCTGCCTGGCGCCTGAGGCGCCCCAAAAAGGGGAATGCCGACGGGGCCAAAGGTATTTTTGGCCTTGCCGGACGCGTGTGGGCTTCGGCCCTGCGACCGGGCCCACCTTAAAAACGGCCTTGTGCCATATTCGTGCGTTGGTGGGACGCAACGATAAATATAGAGTCCCTGCCTTTGGGGCATAGAGAACTGAGTCCTCTGCCATGGAGTCGAGAGTTGGAAAGTTGACTTGGGCCATGACAGACAGTAGGAGTTGAGTTCCGACCATGGTGTTGGGAAGTTTGGATTTCGACCGTTGAGGCATACGGTTAAGTTTTTCGGGTCCCGACCAGCGAAGATGAAAAGAGACCTAAAAAACTCCACGAGATGTGCCGAGCGTTGAGTTTTATTAGCATGATACGAAAGACTTTTAAAAAATCTCTCTCTCTCTCTCTCTCTCTCTCTCTCTCTCTCTCCTCGAGTCTTGCCCAGTCGGCTGGGGC
>OY757945.1:42311401-42351401 GCA_963585895.1 Sepioteuthis lessoniana | reverse complement strand
TTCTATCAACCTGGTACGAGAAAAAAAAAATGGGAAAGTCTCTCGTGATCTCATGAAGGACAGAAAAAAACCCGCGAGAAAAAACAAACAAACAAAAAAAAACAAAAAAACAAACAAACTATTGATATTGATAACATAGAGTGCCCGTGGTGTAATGGTTATCGTCGTAGGAAATGAACACGGCGACACGAGTTCGAATCCTGGACGAGACTCATTGCATTTCACATTGCACTAATACCCTTGGGAAAGGTATGAATCCAATTATTCTCCCTCCAGCTATGGGTAAATAGAAGGACAGACTTTTCTTCAGTCTTGGTGAGGCAACCAGTCTAGGAGAAGGAAAACTCTGAATTCAAACCTGTTAAACTTCGTTTAAAAAATTGACCTTGTGTCATATCCTGCCCGAGCGGAGGTGTTGGTAAATATGATAACATAGTTTTCTATAACTGTAAATAATGTATATTGAATATCGATCACTAAGCAAATACAAGGGTCGTTCGAAAAGCCTCACCAAGAAAAGAAGAGCCATACGTGAACGTTTTTGTTGTAGCAACTTACTAACACCTCTTATAAAACTGGAAATTCTGTTTCAGATGAAAGATGTGTGACAAGTCTAGAATCCGAACGAGGCTTAGAACTTTTTGAACGACCCTCGTATATGTAAGTTCGGATAAAGAAGACAGAATCAACGATGCTAGGTGACTCAGTTTCTTGTCTATTCGATGATAGCAGAGGCGAGAAACTAACTGTGACAAAGCTCCGTTGACATTGTGTCAACGTTATTCTAACACACACACACACACACACACACACACACACACAACACACACACACACATATACGTGGTGTAATGGTTGTCGTCGAAGGAAATGGACAAGGCAACACGAGATCAAATCCTGAACGAGGCTGATTGTATTTCACATAGCAAAAATACCCTAGAATTGGTAAGGGTAAATAGTGGGGCAAACTAGACTCTTTAGCCTTGGTTAGGCAATCAGACTAGCAGAGAGAAAACTCTGAATTCAAACCTGTAAAACCCCGCTTAAAAATGATCTTGTGTCACACCCTGCTCGTGCGGAGTGGTTCGTAAACACACACACACACACACACACACACACATATATATATACATATATATATATACCTTACAATACTCCAACTATATATATATATATACACTCAAGGAAAAAGGAACAAAGACCCTGATATAAACAAATCTGACCAGACGAGAATCATTTATACTGGAAACAGGAATGAGTTCAAGTCTAATTGAATACTCCATTTAAAAGGCATTGTGCCACACATGTTCTCTGACGAAAGCAATAAGCTGGAAACATACACATATATATAACACGTATGTAAGAACAAAATAAATAAATTCAAAAAATACAAATATCTCCGTGGACCTTCCTATTTTAAATATATCCTTATTCTTTCTTTGGACCTACAACATCCATCTTATATATATATATATATAAACAGTATTGTAAGGTTCTTTTGGGACGGTCTGGGTTCATCATAATGCTGCCTGATCCCATTTTCATACTTTGATAAAAATTTTGTTGACTGCTCGCCCCGTTGTCAAAGTTTAGAATATGTTGAGTGTATCCCCTAAACAGTATCTGGTAATAAGGTCCTTGTTCTGGAGACCTAGATAATGTGGACAAACCTTTCATTGATATTACTCCCAGAACCACTCTGATACGGAGTGGTAGTACCTGTTAGGGTCCTATTTACGAGTCAAACAGATATCCTTAAAACTTATTCGTATTCGAAAGGACCATTTGCAAAAAACAAAAACAAAAACAAAAAAAAAAAAAAACAAGAAATACCTATACACAAAATTAAAATCTGAATTTCAGTGAATGCGATCATCTACTTTCTATCCATATTTACCAACCCCTCGGCTCGGACAGGATATGACACAAGGTCAATTTTTAAGTGAAGTTTAACAGATTTGAATTCTGAGTTTTCCTTCTCCTAGACTAGTTGCCTCACCAAGGCTGAAGAAATCAGTCTGCCTTACTATTTACCCATAGCTGGAGGGAGAATAATTGGATTCATATCTTTCCCAAGGGTATTAGTGCTATGTGAAATGCAATCAGCCTCGTCCAGGATTTGAACTCGTATCGTCGTGTCCATTTCCTACGACGATAACCATTACACCACGGGCACGTCCATCATCAACTTTCAATGGATAAAATAACCCTAGATGGATTGACATTTCGTTAAATTACTCAAACATTGCTGGAAATGTTCAATGGACATAGGAAAAACCGGAGCGAGCAGTCAACAAAATTTTTCTCAAATTATGAAAATGGCAACTAATCTAGGAGAAGGAAAACTCTGAATTCATACCTGTTAAACCTCGCTTAAAAACTGACCTTGTGTCATATCCTGCCCGAGCGGAGGGGTTGGGTAAATAGGATTAGGAAAGACCGCCAGGAAAAACCTTGTAATCGCTACTACGTCACAAAGAAATGGGATACACACCCACGGTGATAGAATGACACCATCACGTCCAGCAAAAATGCAGAGATATTTTGAAAAAATTGGTCACCTGTGTCGATAACGGCGCAAATTTCAAAGCGAGTTTGTGAATCGATTGAAAGGATACAGAATTATGTGTACACCGCTGTACACATAATGTCTTTGCTTGTCGGTACGGGTCGTTTGCTTTTAGTCGTTTGAATATGAACAGCGTAAAGCGATGTCTCGATTTTCCAATGAATTTTCTTATTGCTATCTCGTCATACATTCTAAATCAAGATCATTGAATCAACGATTCATTCATGGAGCTTTTATTTTAATTCACATCAATTGAATGGACATTCCATTTCCCGATGAGTGTACTGACGTGTCATTTAGTCAGCTATTTCAAATTTTGCATCATTGACTTCACGCTTCGTTGCTTGGTCGGTTATTTCCGCCTGGCAAAATCTGATAGGTTAATGGTAATGATATTTTAACCCCAAAACTATGCTTGATCCGGTGCCATCAGCTAATGAATTTTTTCAGGCATAAAATCTAAAAACACAAATCTTTAACTGTTTTCATTTCTTTATATACACACACACACACACACACACACATATATATATATATATATATATATATATCCTTGATGATCCGAATAGGTGAAACCTATGTAGATTACTTTTGGTCCCTACGGTATTTCAATTTCTCAGGTTAAGATATTTTTTTTTCTTTTGACTGGGCATTGCGGTATTGGTTGATTTTTTTTCAAGCAGTACGAATGTTTTTAGTATTTTCTTCTTTTATTGAATTTTTCTCAGATATGAAGGTATGAAAATAAAAATAAAAATAATATATATAAACCGGCTCATTAGCACGGTGGATAGAGAATTCGCCAATGGTCCGGAAGATCTGGGTTCAATCCCAGGTCGCGTCATACCAAAGACTTTAAAAATGGTACTTGATACTGAAAAATTTCCGAAAATTGAAAACATCCAAGATTAAAACGCCAGTAGTTTATATATATATATATATATATAATTTGGCGACCGTAGTCGTGAGTGACCCAAAGGCTCCCTTTTCAATAGCTACTACACCGAGGTGTAGGGGGGCGCTACTCCTTTTCTTGGATTGCTCCACTTTACCCTTGAATCGTACCTTATAATGCTGCGTGTTAAGCAAGGAGAAATCAAGTACCTTTTTTGAGTCTTTGGTATGACTTGACCTGAGATTGAACCCTGGTCTCCTGGGCCATTGGCGAACACTCTACCACTAAGCTAATACGAAAGTTTCAGAGATCTAGCATTTAGTGTGGAGATGTCGCCTATTTGATTAAAGTACATAAATTCTATTTTGTCTGAATTGACATGCCACCTGCTGCTCGTTTCAGACTATGCAGTAGAGATTCGGCCAGGGTGGTTTTATTTACCAGAAGCGCTATATCATCAGAGTAGTCCGCGTCCGTAATCGTTAGTGCGGGGTATCGTCTGTTCCTTTAGGTGCCCGTGGTGTAATGGTTATCGTCGTAGGAAATGAACACGGCGACACGAGTTCAAATCCTAGACGAGACTGATTGCATTTCACATAGCACTAATACCCTTGGGAAAGGTATGAATCCAATTATTCTCCCTCCAGCTATGGATAAATAGTAGGGCAGACTGATTTCTTCAGCCTTGGTGAGGCAACTAGTCTAGGAGAGGGAAAACTCTGAATTGAAACCTGTTAAACTCCGCTTAAAAATTGACCTTGTGTCATATCCTGCCCGAGTCGAGGGGTTGGGTAAATAGGATCGTCTGTTTCTTGCCTTTGCCAGCGTAAAGCCATTTTCTTTCATTAATTCTACCGACGTTCGAAGCTCGTAGTCAAGACCGATAATAAACAGGTATGGGACTAATGTGTCCCTAAGCAGCACACCTGCGACTATGTCAAAGAAGTCTGTTACTCCATCCGGTGAGCGAACTTATACTTTCATTATGGCGGTGACAGTTTCTTTGGAGAGACCGTAGACCAGAAATATTTGCTCCATCTTCCTTCTGTATAGGGCGTCAAATACTTTAGAGAAGTCTACAAATAATAGTGTCGCCTCAAGGTTTTTTGCATGAACACCTTCCAATATTCGACGGATAGTCAAAAATTTGTGATATCGTGGATCGATTTTTTCGAAAGCCATTTTGGTTCATCCTAAGAATTTTCTCAATTTCAGGTTTTCTGCGATTGAGTAGCAGAGCATTGTAAATCTTCGCCGCTAAGGAAGTAAGGGTTATACCTCGGTAGTTCTTGGCAATTCCGAGGTCACTCTTCTTGGGGAAAGAGAAGATGCAGTCCTTTGATCATCTGTCTATTATGTTCCGATTGGTCTAGTGGATAGAGTGTTTGCCAATGGCCCGGGAGACCAGGTTTCAATCCCAGGTCAAGCCATACCAAAGACTCAAAAAAGGTACTTGATTTCTCCTTGTTTAACACGCAGCATTATAAGGTACGATTCAAGGGTAAAGTGGAGCAATCCAAGAAAAGGAGTAGCGCCCCCCACACTTCGGTGTAGTAGCTATTGAAAAGGAAGCCTTCTGGTGACCCTCGACTACGGTCGCCAACTTATATATATATATATATATATATATATATAAACTGCTTGCGTTTTAATCTTGGATGTTTTCAATTTTCGGAAATTTTTCGGTATCAAGTACCATTTTTAAAGTTTTTGGTATGACGCAACCTGGGATTGAACCCAGATCTCCCGGACCATTGGCGAACACTCTTAATACGGCGTTGCAATATAGGAGCAGTATGTCATAAAATTTCCTGGTTTTCTATACTTCTGAGGGTTTTTTTTTATCAAGACTTGCAGCTTTCCTATTTTTAATTTTCTTAGTTCTACGTCGAGTTCATCTTGCGTAAACTATCATAGTTTGAACTTTAGTGGATTTCTAATGATTTTCGTGATAGGTTCATCCGTAACTTTGGGGATTTTCCAAGCAGATTCTTGAAATGTTGTTTCCACAGGTGTATTCGTTCTTCTTGACTGGCAGCTTTTAGTTTGGCTCACCCGGTACTTTTCCTTCTACTCACCTCATTTACAGTCTGCCATGCTATCCTAGATTGTTTATCTTCAACCAAGTCTTTATTATGATTGATCTGGTTTTTGATGCATTCTGTTTGTTCTTTCAGGAATGCGTTATTTAGTTCACTTTGTGCCTGAGTTTCTGAGCGTTGGCGTTATTTGGTTTCTCCTTTTGCATAGGGATGCAGTTTTGATGTCGTCACGTTTTTTTTTAACTGCAAATATCTCCCAGGGAACTCTATGTTTTGTTCTTGGTGTGGTTGGTATGCATTCAGCTGCCGCTTCTTTGTGGGCATTGACGAAGTTCTCATAATCGTCATTCGGCTTAGATATTTCTGTTATCTCTTATCGAATTTATTTATTAGTGTTATCGTATATTTATCGCCAGTCATAGTGTGTGGTTGTGATTGTTTCCGCCGCATTCCTGCGGAGGTTCAAACGTAATTTCGCCGTGACAATTCGGTGATCAGAAGACACACCCTCAAAAAAGGAATACGCCTCACAATTCAATGTGCTATTAATCCATTTCCAATTCATGAGGATGTTGTCTATATGTGCTTTAGCGTTATTTGGGTATGTGTAGATCCAAAGTTTTCCCTTGCTTTTCTGAAATTTAGTATTAGATAAATTTAGTATGAATATATATATATATATATAGTCATCCACAGACAGATCTGTTTCGTTATATCAGAACTCATCAGTGTGGCTAGACATTAGCTTCCCGTAGCTGGGATCGAAACCCGGTTGACTCAATATATATATATATATATATATATGTACATATACACATATGAATATGTACATATATATATATATATATATATATATATATTTTTTTTTTTTTGGCAGCATTTCTTCATTAATACATTTTTGATTGAACATAATAGATATTTTTTGTCTACATATTTTTTGTTAATCCTTTCGAATTGCCATATTGATCTTATGATATTTGGTGGGAATTGTTTAATAAATCTTCCATAATTAGTTATTTCCCAAGTAATTTCTGCCCGAATTTGGGCCATCATCAGGGGAAGATGTATTAGGAGGTGCCCGTGGTGTAATGCTTATCGTCGCAGGATATGGGCACGGCGACACGAGTTCAAATCCTGGACGAGATTCATTGCATTTCACATAGCACTAATACCCTTGTGAAAGGTATGAATCCAATTATTCTCCCTCCAGCTATGGGTAGATAGTAGGGCAGACTAGGTTCTTCAGCCTTGTTGAGGCAACTAGTCTAGGAGAAGGAAAACTCTGAATTGAAACCTGTTAAACTCCGCTTAAAAATTGACCTTGTGTCATATCCTGCCCGAGCGGAGGGGTTGGGTAAATATGATCAGGGGAGGATGTATTACAAAAGTGATGCTACTTTTGTGTATACATTACCACAACAGTACAGATGTTCTTCATATAAAGTAATAATGTACACACAAAAGTAGCATCACTTTTGTAATACATCCTCCCCTGATCATATTTACCCAACCCCTCCGCTCGGTCAAGGTCAATTCTTAAGCAGATTTTATCAGGTTTGAATTTTTAAGCGGAGTTTAACAGGTTTGAATTCACAGTTTTCCTTCTCCGAGACTAGTTGCCTCACCAAGGCTGAAGAACTCAGTCTGCCCTACTATTTACCCATAGCTGGAGGGAGAATAATTGGATTCATACATTTCCCAAGGGTATTAGTGCTATGTGAAATGCAATGAATCTCGTCCAGGATTTGAACTCGTGTCGCCGTGCCCATATCCTGCGACGATAAGCATTACACCACGGGCACCTCCTAATACATCCTCCCTTGATGATGGCCCAAATTCGGGCAGAAATTACTTGGGAAATAACTAATTATGGAAGATTTATTATACAATTCCCACCAAATATCATAAGATCAACATGGCAATTCGAAAGGATAAACAAAAAAATATGTAGACAAAAAATGTCTTATGTTCAATCAAATATATACATATGCCGCTCGCATAATGCATAGCTCTTCGAACGAATTGAGCACTCTGGTATCCGGTAAGGTAAAAAATGTAAAAAAAACATGTTGCTACATAATACCTTATACCTTGCCGACATGGTACGCTTGTTGGCCGAGTAGTCTGATACTAAGTCTAACGTAAAGTTGGGTGGGTTTCGATCCCAACTTCAAGCGTCCTACGTGTCTAGCCACACTGAAGAGTTGTAATACAACGAAACAGTCTGTCTATGGATGACAATATATATATATTCGTATAAAATAGTTCTTATATCAGTTAGTAAAAACAATAGCAAGAGAAGAACAAACAACAAAACAACAAAAACTAGAAAACTGAAATTGGAAGAAAAACAACAGTATTGATATTTCAAGCAACAATGTAAACTACGTAGTACATTTGCACGCTGGGAAGTGGGGATGACAATCCTGAGGTCCAAGAGCACTAACCCGTCGTCCACGCTGAGGCGGTGCCTCACCTCCCAGTACTCGCAAATCTCGGGTGCAGTGAGGCTGCGTGTCTTCTCGAATCCGTTTTGTATGGTTTCTATTAATTTTTTGTATTGCAGGTCATTGTGTCCAGCTGCACGAATAGCGTCTGGTGAGATGAGCGCTACATTGTCGCTTGCCCCGAATGATGATAATAGAGTTGTCGATTTGACCCAGTTGTCCATGTCGTCAGACTCTATGATGTCTAATTGGGAGGGTTCAGTCGGGAATCCATTTAGGAGTGCCCGCAAGATGACCGGTGGGTTGCGCGAAACAGCATCGGAGGCTTTGTGCCACTTCCCAGGGCAGTGTTGGATGGTAAATCTGTACCTGAGGTTCTTTTCTTTTAGTCTGAATAATCGGGGGTTTGAGCTTTTACGTTGTCTTATGAATATATGTGTAGCAAAATGTGTCGGAAGTCGGGAGATGGTTGGGGATTTGTCCAAATATTCTTTTATTGTGTGTTTGGGTGATTTTAACTAAGGGGCAAAGTTATCATCATCACTACATTATGAGGAAAATTAATTTTTGATTTAACATATATGTATGAAAGACGATGGGTAGTCGGTGGCCGTACAGCTGCTGTTATCAAAGTTAGACGAACTTGACATGCGAGGCACTGCTGGAGAAGTAAGGACGAACGCAACAGATAGGTATTCCTGTGAACCCCTTCACATGGACAAGCAAATGTTGGACGACCAGATAGGACCTATCTTCAAGAGCTCTGTGCCGATTCAGAATGTAGCCTGGAGGACCTGCCGGGAGCGATTGACCGTACAGATGGGTAGCGAGAAAATGTCAGGGAAATCCCTGCTTGCAGCACTTCTTGATGATGATGATGATAATATAAGAGATGAATGCATTCATTATACTTACATGCTGTTTCCGAGCTAAATTTAGAGGTTGACCACAGGACGGTGAAAGAGGAGGGAAATATATAAGAAAGAGATTGCACACAAAATTTCAGTTTGTCATAATCCTATTTACCAACCCCTCCGCTCGGGCAGGATATGACACAAGGTCAATTTTTAAGCGGAGTTTAACAGGTTTGAATTCACAGTTTTCCTTCTCCTAGACTAGCCGCCTCACCAAGGCTGAAGAACCCAGTCTGCCCTACTATTTACCCATAGCTGGAGGGAGAATAATTGGATTCATACCTTTCCCAAGAGTATTAGTGCTATGTGAAATGCAATGAATCTCGTCCAGGATTTGAACTCGTGTCGCCGTGTCCATTTCCTACGACGATAACCATTACACCACGGGCACCTCAGTTTGTCATAATGTAAATAATATTACCAAACTGATGACATCATTGAAGATTGTGGTATCAGTTGGATTGGTAGTTGAGAATGTAGAAGCATCAGTTGACTGTAATCCTTTCAAATTGTCCAAGAGAAGTAAGAAACAAAGCTTGAGAAGAAGAAATAAAAAGAATTGAAAGGAGGGAGAAAATGAAAAAAGGAGAAAGAACACAAACTCTTATAGGCTAGAGAGAAAAAGGGAAGAATGAAAAGACAAGGAGAGAAATGAAAAAGAAAAAAGGAAATGAATGAAAGAAAATAGAGTAGTCTACCTTGTTATTACCAATGAAAAACTCATAAACATATTTGAATTTTGAGAATACTTCTGGTTACCATAACAATTGATTTTCTAATTAGTTTGCAGTTGTGTTGTATTTTGACCTTCGGCCCGAGCAAATATGCCATTACAAAGTGATGCACTGGAAGGAAGTGACACATTCCAATGGCCAGTAATCGAAAGAGATCGCGTGGGCGTGCTTAGCTGATGAAATGGGACAAGGTAAAAAGTCCCATGATACACTCATAGACTGATACACCGGAAGAGAGTGACCTCTGAACTGCATGACAGTTATTTCCGCTTGATGACGATCGAACATGCCATTCCAAAGATCGAGTGGGCGATTGAGTGGGCGTTGAACTGTTATATAGCTCAGTCTGACAGTTGGAGATCGGACGGAGTAGAGACGAGATGTGGTAGGAAAAGCCACGCCAGGCCGAAGAGGCGCTCAGGGCCCCCCGATTGAGTTGGGGTCCAGAGAAGTTGCTGATAAGATGCAGTAAAGAAAGCCATCACCCAGCAGAGAGCTGAGCCCCTAGGCAGCCCTGGAGAACGAGAAAGACACAACGCTGACGGCCATAAGAGTGGGGGTCAAAATATTGCAGTTTCTGTTCAGTCTCCAACTCCCTCTCACACGCAAACGTTACAGTTGTTGTATAGCTACATACATATACATAATACAAATATAAGCGGAAACATAGTCAACAATAATGACGAACTTCAATGAATAAACGAACACACTTCTTTATGAAAATATATCTCACACTTTATTCTCTAAAGGGTTGATGTTCGTTGTGTGTGAGAGATGAGCTGGAGACGGGGACAGACTGTTATATTGACCAAGCAGTACTTCTTTCTCATCTTGGCTAGGTTGCTCAACCGTGGGTCACTGAGGGCTCAAAGCCCTCTGTCTGCCGCAGGCTCTCAATTCGTCATCTTGTCTCTAACTGACTGTTTTTCAAAATACCCAAATCCTCAGCCCATCGCTTCCGAGCATGACCTCATTCACACTACAGTCCATTTCCTATCTGGGGTTTATTATGACAATTGTGCTTGTCATATTCACTGCGCGCGCGGGTAGACTGTACCCGATGTCTGTGCACCTGAACCAAGAGTCGAATAGTTCAAATCCCAACTAAACTGAATGATAAAATATAATTAACGAAAAAGGATTAATATAAAAAAAATCATTCCATAATTATATAACACAGTGAGATATAAAAATATATCATATTCATTGAATTACCATGATCAGAAAATCCGGCGATTTGCGCGTGACATACAGAGACACGGGACTGATGTTTCAACCTTATTAGGTCTCATCAGCAGTGTATACCGTGATCTCCCCCACTGGAGATTGAACCAGAAACCACAGAATGCAGAACAAAAACTCTACCACTGAGCACACAAGAGATGCCAAATTAACTTGTCATGATAGTTGCCTGGATATGACTAAGAAAAGGCAACCATATGTGACAAAATGAATCCCTGTCAACAACAGTACAAATAATGACATTAGGATCAATTATATTGAACAGAAAATTGATAATACGCAATAGAAGAGTAAGTGTGGGTTATGTGAAGACTGAGATGTAACAGTTAATCACAAAATCAATGCAGAAAAGTAGCACAAAAGGAGTATAAGACTAGGCACGACTGGGTTAGAAAGATGATCCACTGGCAAAGGTGATTATGATTCAAATTTGATCATAGTAACAAATGCTATATGCTCAAACCAGAATCCATTCTAGCAAATTAAACATATAAATTCAATTGGATCTTCATATATATATATATATATATATGATATCGCCCAGAAGAGCAGACCTTAAGTTGATATTTGTCGGGCGCCCCACGTACAGCAGAGTACGGTACAAGGCCATTTTTATTGTCGGTATCAGGCGCAGGTTTGCTGCTCGCATACACTTTGCGGTGCCAAAAATGCCTCGGCCCCCGTCGGCATTCACTAAAAAAAGGGTGCCTCAGGCGCCAGGCAATAAACCTAGCCTCACCAAAGGCGAGTAAGATCTTGGGGGACGGTCCTCTGATGCCCGAGGAATTGTCAATCCCGCTCGCGTGTCACGACTGTTCAGCTTCCCTGGCACCCATACCAGGTGACCTTGACCAACGAACCACCGACACGCGAAACTTGCGTTTATTAACAAAAAAAAAAAAAAAAGGACTTGTAATCAAGTGGATTTTATCGTTCTGGTGAACTGTGGGGTAAAAATAAAAGGAACTGAAAAATAGATAAACTCTTCGTCCTTGCGAGGTAACTAAAAACGAACAAAACTGCGGAACAGTAAATTGACGGTGATACCAATTTGTATTGGAGCACTTGTATCAGTTCCCAAAGGCTTGGAAATGGGTGGAATTGAAAATTAGAGAACGGATCAAGACCATCCAGACCACAGCATTGTTAAGATCGACTATAGTACTCTGAAGAGTCCTGGGGACTTGCTATCACATAAACTAAGACCAACGGCTAACCATGGTGTGGAGAACTTGATAATAAAAATAGTAATAATAGTAATAATAATTTTCAAATAGTTATAGCTACAAGTAAGTAACCCTGGTAGTACATATGAATAAACATAAACAAAACTAGAGAAAAGCACAGCCGTAAAAAGTTCTGTCGAAAACGTCAGATATACATCTGACATTTTTATAGCACTTCAAACATTTTTAGTTACTTAATGCCAAATCCTTTTTTTATGCATATAAATAGTTCTTTTTCAAACAATTCAGTTTAGCATGAATATAGCTTTTTGTTTACACAGGGTTAAATGTAAAAACAGTTCTATTTCAAACAATTCAGTTGAGCATAAGTACAGATTATTGTTTATCAACAGTTAAATGTAAAAACAGTTCTATTTCAAACAATTTAGTTTAGCATAAGTACAGATTTTTGTTTATCAACAGTTAAATATAAAAACAGTTCTATTTCAAACAATTCAGTTGAGCATAAGTACAGATTTTTTATCAACAGTTAAATGTAAAAACAGTTCTTTTTCAAACAATTCAGTCGAGCATAAGTACAGATTTTTGTTTATCAACAGTTAAATGTAAAAACAAGACTAAGCACGACTGGGTTAGAAAGATTATCCACTTGCAACAGTGCACAAGATTCAAATTTGATCATAGTAGCAAATGCTATATGCCCATCCAGAATCCATTCTATAGAATGAAACATATAAATTCAATTGAATCTTCATATACAGACGGATATCCCAATATCGGCCAGAAGAGCAGACCTTAAATTGATATTTGTCAAGCGCCCAACGCACAGCAAAGTACGGCACTAGGACTTTTTTTTATTCTGTGTATTAGGCACAGGTCTGCTGCCCACATACGCCCTGCGGCGCCAAAAATACCAACGGGGACCGAGACATTACCTGAAAGGTCCCGTTGCTAAAAAGGTAGGAAATAGTAGTAGAAATAATGATGAAAGATTGACCAACATAGCCTGATTGAAGTAGGTGTTGTTAGACTTAACAAAGTTAAAACTTGGAAATTTTAAACACATGATTATAAAACGATATTTTTTTGTAGTTTGCTGAATTTCTTTCTTCCTTGGAACAGACTAGTTCACACCTGGGAAAGGAGCACGGATAATAATTAACCTCTGGGTCTGGTATAGGTAAGATACACAACTCATGAAAAATTTTGATACAAATAATAATCAACGTTGGATTAAGATGACAGATCTGAGTGTCATGATCCACTGGTGCTCCCGAAATAGCCAACGTTGGGGAGCAGTTTGGCATCCTGCGAACGCTGGATGTTTTAATTTCAGATACACAGACAAAGACCAAAGCAACAATGTATCTGAACATCACTAAATTAAAAAATTGACTAGACAAGACAACAAAGATGTAATCCACTGTCTTTTAAAGCAATCCTACACAAAAAGTTTGGGTCCAGTTGGCTGGGGATGTATAATACACCGACTGCATCTCTGCAGAGGGGTAAGACTCCCCCAACGGGTGTCCTGGATCTGAGACTAAACATTTTGATTGTGAGCTTCCAGTAATACCGGACTTTTAGAGAATGTGAAGTACCTCTTCAATGATATCGCTCCCAGATCCATTCTAGCCTATAGTGGTAGCACCTGTTAGGGTCCTATCCATGGGTAAATGGTGTACTTATGCTAAACTGAATTGTTATAAATAGAACTTTTTTTTAACATTTAAGTTAAGTAAAGTTAGCGACCATAGTCGAGGGTGACCCGAAGGCTCCCTTTTCGATAGCTACTACACCAAGGTGTAGGGGAGGGCGCTACTCCATTCCCTGGATTGCTCCACTTTACCCTTGAACCGTACCTTATAATGCTGAGTGTTAAGCAAGGTGGTATCAAGTTCCATTTTTAAAGTCTTTGGTAACACTCGACCTGGGATTGAACCCAGGTCTCCCGGGCCATTGGCGAACACTCTAACCGCTGGGCCAATGTCCCGGTTTTTTAACATTTTTTAACATTTAACTGTGTGTAAACATAAAACTATACTTATACTAAGCTGAATTATTTGAAATAGAACTGTTATTGACATTGAAAAAGTGTACTTATACTAAACTAAATGATTATAAATAGAACTGTTTTTGCATTTAATCGTTGAATATATTAATCGTTGAAAATATTAAAAGCTAAAACACTGAAATCAGCACTACAACATCGATGACAATGCAAGAAGAAATAAACGATGTATAAAGAATAAGAAAAATCCTGAGCGAAAAGATTACATAACCATCTCAAAGGAATCAAGACCGAAAAGTCAAGGTAAAATTAGAAAAAAAATTTTTTTTAAATATCCCAACGGACATCACCGAAATAAACGAGCTAATTCTTACAGGAGTAAATCTAGTCAGTGATAAAATCGGTAACCCCCATAAGGAACCCATATAGAAAATCAAAATGGGAAAGAACAAATAAAAAAACTACGGAAACTAGCGAAAGTATTAAGTAAGAGAAAATAGGAATTGAATGAAAAAGACCGATAAAAGACAACAGCAGACAAAAATGACTATGCAACTAGAAGAAACAAATCAAAAGATATTGATGAAAGAAAGGAAGCTAAAAAGAATTCTGATTTTTTTATTGATTACATAATGTCATAAAGCTTAAATTTTATACGGAGTTTTCCCATAAAAAAAAACAACACTGAAGAAGGCTGGAGGACATATCGGCCGAAACATTGTAGAAATAATCATAAAGATGAAGACAATAGTCCGTAAACTCTTAATAATAAAAATTTTACTATTCGTAAAATATGATTTTACCAATATTTTACACTTCTGAAATGATTTTACCAATATTTTACACTTCTAATATGATTTTACCAATATTTTACACTTCTGAAATGATTTTTACTAATATTTTGCACTTTTCAAACGATTTTAGACTTGCAGGTGGAATTAACCATTTTTTTACCTTTCTAAAATAATTTTACTCTTCTATGAGGTTTTTACTATTTAAAATTTTTTTTACAATTCTAAAATAATTTTGCTTTTTAAAAATGATTTTACCAATATTCTATGCTTCTTACATGAATTTACTTTTCTAAAATCATTTTACCAATATTTTACCCTTCTAAATAGATTTTATACTTCAAAAATTAATTTATCCTACAAAAATTATTCAACTCTTCAACCAATGTTTTACGCTTGTAAAATAATCTTATTATTCCAGATGATTTTATGAATATCTTTCCTGTTATGAAATAGCCGAGGGATTTCGGTTCATGCCTTTGAGTTTAGTTAGGCTGAGAACCTTTCGGCTCAGCACATGGGTTGGTTGGGTGTAAGATTGAAGCAGGTGTTAATGCGGGTGCGCGCGAGCGGATGGAGGTGTCACTCAGATGTCATAACAGACGATACTGGGTGACAAGGTGCGGGTGACGTCACGCACCGGAAGCACGCGGAAGTTTGTGTGAGAATTTGAAGAAAATAAGAGTCGGGTTTTGGACGCCGAACGAGAAGGATCGATTTTGGAGCTCGCAGGCGCGAGGCGAACGTGCACCCTATGAGGGGCCGCTCGAGTAGGGGGCCAAATGAATAAGACAGCATAGAAGATTGTGCCTCTTTTCCTTACGTCGAAACCTTTAGCTCAAAGTTAATAAAAAGGTTTTGTACCTGAACAAGAAGTCGTTACGTGTTTTCGAATTCTGAGATTCCTATATTCTTTATATGTTCTATCGTTAATGAACATTACATGTCTATTTCGCACATGGCCATATTCGTGTATATGGCTACGCAACATTTCCCTTGAAAAATGAATTTAACCTTCTAAATTGATTTTACCATAATTTTACTTATCTAAAATGATTTTACCCTTCTAAATTGATTTTACCGTCATTTTACATGTCTAAAATTAATTTGCCTTTCTAAAATATTTGTATAATTATTTTACATGTCTAAAATGAATATACTCTTCTAAAATGATTTTATCATTATTTTACAGTTCTAAAATGAATTTACCTTTCTGAAATGATTTTAATAATAATTTACACATCTAAAATGAATTTATCCTTCTAAAATAATTTTACCGTAAATTTACACGTCTAAAATAAATTTAGCCATCTAAAATAATTTTACCATTATTTTACGCATCTAAAATGAATTTACCCTCCTAAAAGGATTTTACCATTATTTTACACGTTTAAAATGAATTTACCCTTTCAAAATGATTTTACTATTATTTTACACGTCTAAAATGAATTTACACTGGTAAAATGATTATACCAATGGATTTACCTAGTAAAATGATTTTACCATTATTTTACGCGTCTAAAATGATGATACCCTTCAAAAATGATTTTATCATTATTTTACACGTCTAAAATGAATTTACCCTTGTAAAAAATGTTACCAATGAATTTACCTTTAAAAATAATTTCACTCTTCTAAATTGATTTTACCATTATTTTACGCATACAAAATTATTTTACCCTTCTAACATGATTTTACCATTATTTTTCGCGTCTAAAATAAACTTAGCCTTCTAATATAATTTTAACATTATTTTACACGTCTAAAGTGAATTTACCCTTCTGAAATGATTTTACGATTATTTTACACGTCTAAAATGAATTTACCCTTCTAAAATTATTATACCAATGAATTCACCTTCTAAAATGATTTTACCATTATTTTATGCGTCTAAAATGATTTTACATTTCTAAAATGATTTTACAATTATTTCCCACGTCTAAAGTGAATTTGCCCTTCTGAAATGATTTTACCATTATTTTACGCATCTAAAATGATTTTACCCTTCTAAAATGATTTTACCATTATTTTACCCGTCTAAAATAAATTTGCCCTTCTCAAACGATTTTACCATTTTTTACACGGCTAAAATAAATTTACCCTTCTAAAATGATTTTGATAATATTTTCACGTTTAAAATGAATTTACCCTTCTTAAATGATTATACCAATGAATTTACGTTATAAAATAATTTTATCATTATTTTACACGTCTAAAATGAATTTACCCATCTAAAATAATTTTACCATTATTTTACACGTCTAAAATGAATTTACCCTTCTAAAATGATTTTACCATCATTTTACACGTCTAAAATGAATTTGCCTTTCTAAAATGATTTTACCATTTTAAAATTAATTTACCAGTATTTCATCCATCCAAAAGTAATTTTGACAATATTCTATCCTTTTAAAAGAATTTGACTAATTTTTAACTTTTCCAAAATCATCTTACCCTTCCGAAATGGTTTTATCTTTCTACAGTGATTTTATCATTTCTTTTATGTTTCTAATATGATTTTACACTTCCAAAAGGATTTTACCAATATTTTATGCTTCTAGAATGTTTTTCACATACTAAAACGATTTTCCCAATATTTTAACCATCTAAAATCATTTTACGAAGATTTTATGCTTCTAAATTGAATTTACCTTTCGAAAATGATTTTTACCAATATTTTTCTCGGCTGAAATGATTTTACTTTTCTATCATGAGTTTTCCAATATTTTACCTTTCTAAAATCATTCTACCCTTCCAAAATGATTTAGTACGTGCTTGCAATAATTCGAAGCGGATATATATATATATATATATATATATATATATATATATATGAAGGTAGCAGGAAAAAAATATAATCCAAATAGGTGAATATATCATGATGTAAAGTCGACGTTAACGTTTCGGTTTTAATAACCATCATCAGGACTTGGATATGAAATAGTTCACATATCGATGGGTGATTGCTGAGATGACAGGAGCAAATGAGAAATATACAACGAAAAGATAGATAAACACGCACATAGCGTTCAAAATTCAAAAGTCATCTGAACGTGTTTTGCACGTGGAAAAATATTAGAAAATGTAGGATTTTTCAAAGAATCCATATTTACTTTCATACTGTCTTTTCGGAAAAAAACTAATACCAAATACATTCTTACATAACATTTAACATGGATGATTCCTTATGATCTATACATATGAAAACTTATTTGTTGCGTATTTCTCAATAAACGGGAGGTTTTGTCTCGTTTCTTTGAAAAATCCTACATTTTCTAATACTTCATGATGATGGGAAGGTGGAAGTGTCAAGCAATTTGGGCCAATATGTAGAAAAAAGACATGAGCAAGAACGAAATGGAAGTACATTGTGGCCAGCTAAGTGGAAAAATTCAGACTACCAGACCAATAAGTTTTTTGGTTCGTTTGGTTTTATGGCACATCAACCATTATAGGTTATTTAATGCCAAATACATTTTTATACATATAAACAGTTATATTTCAAACAATTCAGTTTACCATAAGTACGCAGTTTAGTTCTATTTGACCCCTAGATAGGGTCCTATCAGATGCTACTGATTGACACACTTCTGCTTTTTAATATAGATACGTCCATAGAAATATTAACTTTGCTTTTATCACTTATGGGAGATTCCGAGCATGTGTTGGCAAGGATGGTAAACATATGAAGACTGTTTAAAATGGTGTCATAAACGTACTCCAATAACAGTGCTAACATCTTTTTAATCGGAATAAATTTATAATCTTAATGTAACCGTTTTTGTTTTTCTCAAAGGAATTATTGCTCTATGATGTCAGTGACATCGAGCTCTTTACCAGGAAAATTTAAATGTTCATAGTTGAATGATTTTTTGTCCTGACGGAATTATTCCCGACTCCGGTTTAACTGGACTAATATATATATATATATATATATATATATATATATAAGACAGAAGCAAGAGTGAGAATAGGGATATACATCGATAGATAAGTGTCGTAAGAAGGAGTGTCAGTCTAAGAAAGGAGAGAGTGAGAGAGATAAAAAGGAAAAAGACGAGTGAAAGGGAGAAGCCAAGACAAACTCGTAAATGACTTTCACTATGGAACACTACACCTGTGTTGGCTGACCAGCAAAATGTTACACTAGATGCCGTCTATACGACTAAACGAGAACAAAGACTGATTAGGACGAAAGGCGAGACAGAGAGAAGGAGAGAGAAAGTGTGTGTGTGTGTGTGTGTGTGTAAGAGAGAGAGAGAGAGAAGGAGAGAGAAAGTGTGTGTGTGTGTGTGAGAGAGAGAGAGACAGACAGACAGACAGAAATGGAGAGAGAGAAGAAGAGAGATTAGGTGAGAGAGAGAGAGAAATGGAGAGAAAGAAGATGGAGAGAAAGAGAAGGTGAGAGAGAGAGAGAGAAGGTGAGAGATAAGATGGAGAGAAAGAGAAGGTGAGAGAGAGAGAGAAGGTGAAAGGGAGAAGGCCAGAGAGAAGGAAGGCGAGAGAAGGAAAGAAAGAAGGCCAGAGAGAGAGAGAGAGAGAGAGAGAGAGAGAGAGAGAACGAGAGATAGAGAGAGAAATAAGGCCAAAGATAGATAGATAGATAGAGAGAGAGAGAGACTGATAGCGAGAGAGACCGAGAGAAAGAGAGAGAGAAGATAAAAGAGAGAAATTAGGAGACGGAGAATGAGAGAGAGAAGAAGAGAGAGAGAAGGCGAGAGGAGAGAGAAAGAAGGTCAGAGAGAAAAAGAGACACAGAGAAGGAGGGAGAGAGAGTAGAAAGAGAGACAGAGAGAGAGAGAGAGAGTCAAGGGAATCGTTGCTGTTAGTACGCTTTAATGATCATGATATATCGATGGGTCACCTCGTTTGATATGTGGGAACATCCGGGTTATTTTTTAGGGCGTATGTGAGGTTAGATTTATCGACGCCGCAGTCGAATGAAAATGGCATTGTGAATCGGCTTCGCTGATTCCGTTATTCAAGAAATGAAAAGTAGGACACCAACTTTATAGTGCGTGGGAGTATAATTCTATTGACTAAAAGAGATGACATTCTTCCGAAGTGTGAAAAAGATTTAGGAAAATCAGAATTTGCTGCTAAACAGGTTCACTGTCCGGGAATGCCGCCATCGAAGGTAATAGTATAACATTATACCCTCCCACCACGAAAACAATACAGGTTAGACGAGCCAGACACACCGGACACTGCTGGAGAAGCAAGGACGAGCTCGTAAGTAACGTACTCCTATGGACCCCCACATATGGCCAAGCAAAAGCAGGACGACCAGCCCGAACATACATACAGCAGCTATGTGAGGACACAGGATGTAACCCAGAAGACCTGCCGGAGACGATGAATGATAAGGAGAAGTGGCGAGAGATGGTCAAGGATGTCCGTGCTGGCGGCACGACTTGATGATGATAGTGTAGAGTATTCGCCAAAGCTCCGGGAGACCGAGGTTCAATCCTAGGTCGAGTCATACCAAAGACTCAAAAAATGGTACTTGACGCCGTCTTGCTTAACACTCAGCATTATAAGGTAAGGATCAATGGTAAAGTGGAGCAATCCAAGGAAAGGAGTAGCACCCTCCCCTACACTTCGGTGTAGTAGCAATTGAAAAGGGAGCCTTCGGATCACACTCGACTACAGTCGCCAACTTTACTGCTTACGGTGTTCAAATACAACTAGTGTTTGATAGCAATACTTGAAACCATTTAACTGTGTGCAAACAAATTAGCTACGGATCGTTAAGAAATGTTTTGTACAAACTATTCGTTTAAGGGCATCTCGGGTGGTGTAATGGTTAGCAAGTTATACTAGTAAACCTTCACGAATGAGTTCGATTCTCTTTGGGTGCCCTATTCATGCGGCTTTATGCTACACAACAAAAAGTTGAGTAAATTGCTGCAAACTATTCGTTTACAAATCATTATATATATATATATATATATATATATATATATATAGGAGTGTGTATTAAATTGCCTGCAAGGGGTTGATATGCCATAAAACACAATCTACTAACAAACCATATATATATATATATGTTCGCCATTGGTCTGGGAGACAAGGGTTCAATCTCAAATTGAGTCATACTTAAGACGCAAAAAATGGTACTTGATACTTCTTTGCTTAACATTCAGCATTATAAGGTACGGATCAAGGGTAAAGTTGAGCAATCCAGTGAAAGGAGTTGCGCCCTCCCCTACGACTCGGAGTAGTAGCTCTTGAAAAGGGAGCCTTCAGATCGCCCTCGATTATGGTTGGCAAACTTATATATATATATATATATATACATGTTGAAATGATAAATCGTGGTGAATCTGAAAGTATGATGGAAATATGTGGAAATTTTGATAAATCAAACACTTAACTCCGATTCAGATGCGTGATGTTTCGTTCTTTATTTCCATTGAACGCTGTGTTTGAAAAAGTTCTATGGAATAAAAAAAACGAAATATCACGCATCTGAATGAGAGTTAAGTGTCTAATTTATCCAACTTTTCCACATATTTCTATTATATATATATATATATAACCTTGCACAAAATATGATATATATATATATATATATATAGCTGACACCTTTGTGAAAGGCATGAACTCACTTCTCTCTTCAAATGTGGGTAAACAGTAGGATATACTGGGCTCCTCAGCCTTGATACGGCAACCAATCTAGGAGAAGGAATACTGAATTCAAACAAGCTATGAGCCCGAAGAGGGTTGCGGCCTCGCTAGGCTATTCTTGTCCAAAACATGCTGTTTGATTTGCGCCCCCAAAGAAGTGATCCAGGGTGTATATACAAAGCGGAGGATGTCACATGGGGCCGACGTGAATGATTATTTCTACAAGGAGGCTGACTGAGTTCAAACAAAAGCGACACATAGTACTTGTACGAATTACAAACTCACTCTCAACAGCTTTCGAGAACAATATGATCACTCGGCAATGACTTTTATCAAAGAAAGTCTTAATTTTGTCAAGACTGACAATAGGTCTAACAGAATTCTTTTGCTGCTCTCTGATCTTAGGTGGTGATGGGAAAGTGTCAATGTTGAGATAAAATGATACTGAGTTACAAAACAAAGGGAGACGTGGATTCATGCCTTTACAAAGAATGTTAGTACCAAAGGAACATTCGTTCGTCATTGAGAGCTCTATTATTACAGTCTTATGCCAAACTATGCTGAGCTAAGTAGATATGCCTGCAGATGGCATTTTTCTATTAACCTTACAGTGGTACGTCCTAATATCTTCAGATAGATGTCTGGTAGTGGTGCAATGGTTAACAAGCTAGTCTTGCAAAACAGTAATTACCGATTAGTGGGTTTGACCCTCTCTTAATTGTGTAATGGTTAATAATCTAGTATCTCGGGCCAATGATTACTAAATCAGGACTTCGATTCTCACTAGATGCTTCGTATTTACGTCCCTGGGTCAAATAGAATTTATGTTTAACAAAGGTTTTGTCTCGGGTAAAACTTTTGCTGTAGAATATACTGACTGCACCTCTACAGAGGGGTAAGATCCCCCCCAACGAGTGTCCTGGATATGACACTAAACAATTTGATGGTGAGGTTCCAGTAATGCTGGAGCTTTGGGGAATACGGAGTACCCCTTCATTGCCATTGCTCCCAGGTCCACTCTGGCCCGGCGTGGTAGCACATGGTAGGGCCCTATCTATGGATTAAATAGAACTAACGGCACACTTATGCTAAACTGAATTGCTTGAAATAGAAATGTTTTTGACAATTGACAGTGTTAACATTTGAACTGCGTGCTTGTGCTAAACTGAATTATTTCAAATAGAACTGTTTTTTGACGTTGAAACTGTATTTACACTAAACTGAATCGTTTAACATCGAACTGTTTTGACATGTAACTGCGTGTAAACAAAATCTGTACTTTTACTAAACTGAATTAGCTGAATTAGAATTGCTTAACTAAACTGAATAGCTCAAAATAGAAATGTTTTTTACAATTAAACAATACTTACATTTAAATTGCATGCTTATGCTAAATTGAATTGTTTTAAATTGAACTATTTTTGACATTGAAACTGTACTTATACTAAACTGAATTGTTATATATAACTGCTTGAATAGTTTGAAATAGAAATGTTTTTGACAATTAAACTATGTACTTATGTTAAACTGAATTGTTTTAAATTGAACTGATTATTTGCATAAAAATGGATTTGGCGTTGAATAACCTAGAAAGGTTGATATGCCATAAAACCAACCAACCAAACCAACCAACCAAACAAACAAACAATCGGGTAAAACTTAAAACTAATATGCACTACTTTCTTGATGAGTCTATTGCAATTATATTGTTTGATTTGGTTTATTTTTTAACGGCGTATCAACTCTTAATGGATTATTTAATGCTGAGATTTGAATCATTTGTAAATGTTTGATCCTGTTTCATAACCAGTTATTTTTCAACCTTCAGCTGCAATAATTTTTCAAGTGATAGATTTTTTATTTGACTATAATAATAATTCATATACAGTTATGTAATGGTTATCGTCGTAGGAAATGCACACGGCGACTCGAGTTCAAATTCTGGACGGGACTGATTGCATTTCACATAGCACTAATACCCTTGGGAAAGGTATGAATCCAATTATTCTCCTTCCAGCTATGGGTAAATAGTAGGGCAGACTAGGTTCTTCAGCCTTGGTGAGGCAACTAGTCTAGGAGAAGGAAAACTGTGAACTGAAACCTGTTAACTCCGCTTAAAAAACTGACCTTGTGTCATATCCTGCCCGAGCGGAGGGGTTGGTAAATATGATATACAGTTATATGCTATCTAGTATTCCTAACTAAACCGCCCCATTAGCCTAGTGGGTAGAGTGTTCGCCAATGGTCTAGGAGACCTGGGTTCAATCCCAGGTCGCGTCATACCAAAGACTTTAAAAATGGTATTTGGAACCTCCTTGCTTAACACTCAGCAATATAAGGTACGTATCGGGGTAAAGTGGAGCAATACAGGGAAAACAGTAGCGCCCTTCCCTAGACTTCAGTGTAGTAACTATTGAAAGGAGAGCCTTCGGTTCGCCCTTGACTACGGTCGCCAACTTTACTTTATTCCTAACTAATAATAAGATTTATATACAGTTATATACTTTCAAGTATTTCTAACAAATAATATTGCCCACTCGGCTAGGGCTGTAAAATACGCCGACTGTGCTTCTGCAGAGGGGTAAGACCCCCACCCACAGAGTGTCCTTAATATGACACTTAACAATCTGATGGTAAGGTTCCAGTCATGCTTAAGCTTTGGGGAACGCAGAGTACCCCTTCATTAACATCACTCCCAGCTCCACTTTTTCCTGAAGTTGTTGGACCAGATTGGGTCCTGTGTATGGGTCAAATAGAACTAAACTGTGTTTTCGATAGTTGACTGTTTTTGCATTTAAACTGCGTACTTATGCCAAACTGAATTGCTTGAAATAGAACTGTTTTGACATTTAAACTGCTTACTTATACTAAACTAAATTATCTGAAATAAAACTGTTTTTACATTTAATTCAGCATATTGCCCTGTCGGCTGCGGCTGTAGAATGCATCAACTGGATCTTTGCAGACGTTTAAGACCCCCCACCCACCAACGAGTGTCCTAAAATGTCACTAAAAAATCTGATAATGAGGTTCCATTAATGCTGGAGCTTTGGGCAATACGGAGTACCTCTTCATTGCCATCGCTCCCAGGTCCACTCTGTCCTGGGGTGGTAGCACCTGAAAGGGCCCAATCTATGGGTTAAATAGAGCTAAAATATGTACTTATGCTAAAATGAATTACATGAAATAGAACTGTTTTGATATCTTAACTGCGTACTTATGCTAAACTGAATTGTTTGAAATAAAACTGTTTTGACATTTAACTGTGCGTAATTAAAAAACTATACTTATACAAAACAAAATTGTTTGAAGTAGAACTGTTTGAGTAAACTGAATAGCTTGAAATAGAAATGTTTTTGACAATTAAACTGTGTACTTATGCTCAACTGAATTGTCTGAAATAGAATTGTTTATTTGTATAAAAATGGATTTGGCATAAAATAATATACCGTTATGATGATATACCCCATCACGTCACAGCATGGACCCTCCCCGACACTATAAAGAATGACTGACTCGATAAATGAGGCAAGTGAGTTTGGTCAGGTATCCCAGTCCAGGTTTACTGAAGATCTTGAACATTCATATGTATAAAAATCATATCACCTACTTGTATTAACCCATACCGCGCCCGACCCCTAAATTCTTTTCACCCCTGTAGATTAGGATCCCTGCCCCACCTAGGGTAGGTCCGACTTGTTTCCGGTTCTTTCGCCCCGGAAAACAGTCGGCCTCCAATTTTATAGACGGGGGGATGGGAGGGCAACCAAACGGGGGATTTTTCCTTGTTTTTATATATATTTCGGGGTTTTTCTCCCATTCCCATCACATTCATTGTAAATAAATCATACTTGTAAATAAAATCATTCACGAATCTCGGGATTTTAAGTAGGACTTCTTCATAGAGCAAATATGGTATTGTGGTGATTGTAGCGCAAAAGGCGATGGATGAATGGATATTTATTGTATTGTTGAATGGGTCGGCGAATGTGGCTAGCTAGGTCTCCTTAGTTTATATAGAAAAGTATGACCGCTCCCTTCCCCTCCCCAAAAACTTCAAGGCCTTGTGCCTTCTGTGTACACTACACAGAAATAAAGCAAGTGAGTTTGGTCAGCTACCGGTAACCGTTACTGTCTGTATTTCCGTAAATATATCCTATTGTAAGCCTTAAATCTCTTTGTGTTATTCCATTCTGGCCCTTCCCTTACAAAGATTGATATGCCATAAAACAAAAAAAAAAATAAACAAACAAACCAAACTAATTAATACTAACGATTTAAATAGTTTTACAGTATCAAATATTTCTAACTAATACTAATAATTTATATATAGTTTTATGGTATCAAGAATTGTTAACTAATAAAGTAAGACAAGTTGGCAACCGTAGTCGAAGGCAACCTGCAGGCTCCCATTTCGTGAGCTACTACATCGAAGAGTTGGGAAGGCCGCTACTCCTTCCGCTAGATTGCTCCAATTTACTCTTGATCCCTACCTTATAATCTTGAATGTTAAGCAAGGAGTCATCAAGTGGCATTTTTGAGTTTTTGGTATGAACCCAACGGCAATTGAATCCTGTTTTCCCGGGCCATATTCGGTTATTGACTATCAAGTATTCCTAACTAATACTAATAATTTTTGCAAAGATCTTTTTGAAGGAATACTAACTGGTGCTATTATTCCTAGAAAAAGGCGAAGATAGAGTACTGCCCTCTCCCTTTAGGACTGTAGAATACATCGACTGCTTCTCTGCAGAGGAGTAAGACCCCACCCAACGGGTGTCCAAAACATGACACTAAACAATCTGATGGTGAGGTTCCTCTAATGCAGACGCTTTGGGGAGTGCGGAGTACCCCTTCATTGCTATCGTTCCCAGGTTGACTCTGACGCAGAGTGGTAGCATCTTAGACTGTCCTATCTATAGGTCAAATAGAACTAAACTGTGTACTTATGTTAAACCGAATTGTTTGAAATAGAACTGTTTTTGACATTGAAACTGGGTACTCATGCTAAACTGAATTGTTTGAAATAGAACTGTTTTGATATTCATTTGAACTGCTTTGATATTTAACTGTTTGTTGACTAAAAACTATACTAATACTAAACTAAATTGTTTGAAATTTAATTTTGGCGTTAGATGACCCAAAAAACGTTGATACGCCGTAAAACAAAACAACCAAGCAACTGCACCCCCCCAGATTTCTAGAACAAGAGCCTCACCACCAGTCATCTCTAAGGTAGGGTAAAACTTAAGACTGATGCACACAGCTTAGGAGAGGCATGGGCTCTGTGTCTTGCCAGCCGGCTGGGGTTGTAGAATACACCGACTGCATCTCTGCAGTGGGGTAAGACTCCCCCAGGGAGTGTCCTGATCTGACACGAAACAATCTGATAGTGAGATTCCAGTAATACTGGAGCTTTGGGGGATGTGGAGTACCCCTTCATTGCCATCGCTCTCAGGTCCACTCTGACCCGGAGTGGTAGCACTTGATAGGGTCCTATCTATAGGTCAAATTGAACTAAACGGTATACTTAAGCTAAACTGAATTGCTTGAAAAAAAAAGTTTTGACATTCAAACAGCGTACCTATGCTGAACAGAATTGTATGAAATAGAACTGCTTTTGATATTGAAACTGTACTTACGCTAAACTGAATTGTTTGTATGTTTTGACATTTAACTGTGTGTAAACAAAAACTATACTTATACAAAACAGAATTGTTTGAATTAGAACTGTTCGACTAAACTGAATAGTTTGAAATAAAAAATGTATTTGACAATTAAACTCTGTACTTATGCTAAACTGAATTGTTTGAAATAGAATTGTTTATTGGTATAAAAATGGATTTGGCCATAAATAACTTACAAAGGTTGATATACCATAAAACACAAACGAATAAACATGGGCTATGTGTCAGACTATTCAACCCTAAGACACACAACAAGGGTTGTTAAAAAAAGCTTAACCCTCACTCAGATTTTAAATTTCGTCACACACTAATTATCTTTGAATGAGCCTCACTTGCAGAGGAATTAAGGCAGAAATCTGCATTAGATTTTTTTTTTGTTTTATAAGAAGAGCTAGTGTGTTTTCACAACAAAAATGTTCAGCCGTGGCTCTTCTGGTTGAGGCTTAGAACTTTTCGAACAACACTCGTATTCGTATATGAGTAACGCCCCCATGACCAAAACAGGTTATAGCACCAGTATATATACATATAGTTTGGAACGAGCCGCCGCAGGCATTGGCCCCCATGTCAATACACACATAACTGAATATATGTGCTATAATCAAACAGGCGATATTTCCACACTAGACGGAACCTCTCTGAAACTGGTAGACAAATGAAGCAGTGTCTCATCAACCGAAAAAGACATCGACACGCGGCTAACGAAGGCAAGACATCGACACGCGGCTAACGAAGGCAAGGACAGCTATTGATAAGCTATCGATCATATGGAAATCAGACCTGACTGATAAAATGAAACGCAGTTTCTTCCAGGCAGCGGTCGTGTCGATACTGCTGTATGGATGCACTACTTGGACACTAACAAAACGGCTGGAGAAGAAGCTAGACTGCAATTACGCAAGAATGTTGTGAGCAATATTGAACAAGTCCTGGTGGTAACACTCCACAAGGCACCAACTATACGGCCACCTGCAAAGTAAACTATCCAAGTTGGACGAACCAGACAAGCTGGAGAAGCAGGGAAGAGCTCATAAGGGATGTACTCCTATGGACACCCACATATGGCCGAGCAAAAGCAGGACGACCAACTCGAACATACATACAGCAGCTATGTGAGGATACGTGGTGTAGCCCTGAAGACCTGACAGAGGCGATGAACGATATGGAGAAGCGGCGAGAGAGGGTCAGGGATATCCGTGCTAGTGGCACGACGTGATGATTATGATGATATATAATATATATATATTGTATATATATATATATATATATATATATATTGTATATATATATATATATATAATGAATTCAATATATATACAGGGTGGAACGATAAAATTGTCGCCCTACTGCCCCCTCCTCCCCCGACCTGAACCCACTGGACTACTTCGTTTGGTCATACGTCGAGAACATCGCCATCATGACCTCCCACAACACCAAAGCCAGCCTGATCGCCGCCATCCGCCGAGTATTCATCGAGCTCCCGCCGGCGCTAGTGGGAAAGGCATGCTCCCAGTTCCGGATCCGTATTGAGGCGGTTATTGAGGCCGAAGGTGATTAAATTGAATAGATGTCAGCTCTACTACATAATCAAGTTACCTGAATTGATTTTTTCAATAAAAGTTTTAAAATAAAGCTGTAGTGTTGTTTTTTTAGGACTACAATTTTATCGTTCGACCCTGTATATATATATATATATATATATATATATAATCTAGATCCCGACACAAGAAAAATAACGAGACTTGCAAAAATAGAATTTAAAATAATAAACAGTGTTCCACTGTCTTTAACAAAACTTGTTGAAATATAACTTTCTGCCTTGATATACACTATTCAATAAGTGGTCGCGTATTTACTATGACTGGTTAATTTGGCATTGCTTGGTGTGATGTGGACCGGTGGTCCCGTGATAGAATTTCGGCTCTTCATTCTGTGGTTGCTGGTTCGATCTCCATTGGTGGAGATCACGGTAAGCACTGCTGATGAAACCTAATAAGGTCGAAACAGCTGTCCAGTGTCGCGCTTGCCGGATTTTCTACTCATGGTAATTCAATTAATAATGCACAATTACTCTATTAAAATGTAACTCTTATATATATATATATATATATATATATATATATATACCATCACGCCTGCACAATCAGGATGCGACACAAGGTCAGTTTTAGACTAGTTGCAATACCAAGGTTAAAGAGTCAGTCCGTCCTACTATTTACCCATGGCAGGATGGAGAATAATTTCAGTCATACCTTTTCTAAGGGTAATAACACTATGTGAAATGCAAAAAGTCTCGTCCAAGATTTGAACTCGTGTCACCGTGTCCATTTCCTACGATGGTAACCATAACACCACGAACGCCTCATCTTTTCTGTTAATCTCTACTTCATTTTTCACCGTCATAATACCTTTTTCTACCTCTTCCAACCCTCTTCAAACCTGTTCTTTCTTTTTTTCCGTTTCTCTTTCCAAGCTAATTTTAATTCGTTAATTTTTTTTCTCATGACATTAGATAGATACTTATCTTTCAAACTAAAAAGCTAAACAAAACCCCCTTTTCCGTTTCTCTTATTTTTCACATTCTCCTGCTACAATTGAAATTCTGACAATATTGAGACGTTATCTTGAATTGGAATAAAATTCATTGAAGCTAATTGCAGAATTCAGGATGTAAAAAGAAAGGAAAAAATATATTTAACCCGATTGCCAAAAAAAATATCCTTGTCAACTATTCTTAAAGATGATTTAATTTTTGAATAAAGCTTAAATGTGAACGACAACCAGTTGTCGATTATAATGTAACTATCCAGGAAAAGCTTTGAACATTAAAAGGTATTGTTTGTCAGATGTAATGTTTTATACCTTAACTTAAAATCGGTTGAAACGAATATAATGCCTGATTTTAGAATCTAGATTATAAATGAAAAAAACCTATGCCTCTATAGGCATAAGTTTTTTCTTTTACTATGGAGGTTATGTTAATGATTAAATATCTCCATAGATATTTAACCATTGCTTCCTAGAACCCTTTTTCGTCAGTACCACAAACTTATAAATGCTTGTAAAATTCTTTAGGTTTGGATAAAGAATATGAGGCAAATAGGTGTACCTTTTCCCTTGATGTCAACCTAAGACCATACGAATGATTCTCTAATCCCTTGTTGTGAGTTATTGATTACACGAGACCATCAGGTACATTTTTAGAGAGGCTGATTACTGGTGATGCGAAGTGGATCCTTTATCATAATATTAACCACCTTCCTCAGTGGATCAGTCGAGGAAACAGACCAGCTCAACAACCGAGTGGTGAACTTCATCCACAGAAGATCATGTAGAGTTTATGGTGGGATATTCAAGGAATTGTCATTGAAAAATGTTTGATAATAATCAATTAGCTCTAATCACTACTGAAATCAACTTCGTCGTTTGAAAACAGCTTTAAACAAAAACTTTTCGTCTTTATTCAACAGAAAAAGAGTTATCCTCCATCACGATAATGCCCGTCCAAAAACAGATCAATGGACGAAAGATCTATTAGAGGAGCTGGGTCGGGAAAAATGCTTCATCCTCCATATTCTCTTGACTTGCTCCTGATCATCATTTATTTTGGGGATCACAAAATCATTTGGATAGTCATTGTTTTGGTTTGGTTGGGTTTTATGGCATATCAACCATTGTAGGTTATTTAATGCCAAATTAAAAAAATTAAATAGTCCCAAGTATTGCTATGTATCACTAACCATTGTATGTTATTTAATGTCAAATCCTTTTTATACATACATATCAAATATATATGATTTGGTTTGGTTTGGTTTTATAGCATATCAGCCTTTAAGGTTATTTGATGCCAAATCCTCTTTATATATATATATATATATATATATATATATATATATATATATATATATATATATATATATATATATAATTTGTAAACACCGATCAAAAAAATTAAATAGTCCCAAGTATTGCAATGTAGCACTAACAATTCAATTAAACATCAGTCATTTGTTTATACAGTTAAATGATCAAACAATTGAATTTAGCATAAGTCATTTGCTTGCACTCAGTTTAAATGTCAAAAAGTTCTATTTGATCCATATCCTATCAGGTAAGAGTGGACTCGGGAGTGATGGCAAGGGGTACACTGTTCACCAAAGCTCCATGGCTTGAGCCTCACCATTAGATTATTTAATGTCACATGCAGGACACTCGTTGAGGGTGGTGTCGCACTCCTCTACAGAGATGCAGTCGATGTATTCTACAGCCCCAGTCGACGGGGCCGTTTTTCTAAGGTTGGTGTCAAGAGAAGATGTTGATCACCTGTTGATCTCATATTTTGCACTGAAACCTAAAGAATATTACAAGCGTGGCATCTACAAGTTTGTTGATTGATGGAATAAAGTTCTTGGAAGCAATGGAGGTTATGTTCATGATTAGATGTTTCTATTGATATAAGTTTTTTCATATATAATATATACTCTAAAATCGGACATTGCATTCATTCCAACGAGACATAGGAGCTTGCTAGATGTTCTTTATGAAGTGTCAGTTGATTAATAAACAAAAGGACTTTTGATACACTCCAACCATCAAAAAAAAAGTACGCAGTGTCTAACAAAGCAGGAGAAACAAAAAAAAAAAAAAAAGAAAAATAGGGAGGACCGGAAAGAAAGGAATGAAGAGAGACGTAAATGCATATATATATATATATATATATATATATATATATGTGTGTGTGTGTATATATATATATATATAGAGAGAGAGAGAGAGACAGACAGACAGACAGACAGACAGACAAAGAGACTGACATAGATAGATAGATAGATAGATAGATAGATAGATGAACAGATATAGAAGCTGACTTAGCGAGCTAGCCAGAAAGAAAGAAAGAAAAATAGGGAGGATCGGAAAGAAAGGAATGAAGAGAGACATAAATGGATATATATATATATATATATATATATATATATAGAGAGAGAGAGAGAGAGAGAGAGAGAGAGGGAGGGAGAGAGGGAGAGAAAGAAAGAGACACAGACAGACAGCCAGAGGAACAGATATAGAGATGAGAGATATAGAAGTTGACTTTGCCAGCTAGCAAGAAAGAAAGAAAGAAAGAAAGAAAGAAAGAAAGAAAGAAAGAAAGAAAAATAGGAGAACCGAAAAGAAATCAATGAAGAAAGACAAATGAATATATATATATATATATAATATATATATATAGAGAGAGAGAGAGAGAGAGATTTTTATAGGAACAGCGATATAGAAGGGAGAAATATAGAAGCTGACTTAGCGATCTAACTAGCCATCTAATAAGAAAGAAAGAAAGAAAGAAAGAAAGAAAAATAGGGAGGACCGAAAAGAAATCAATGAAGAAAGAGAAATGGATATATATATATATATATATATATATAGAGAGAGAGAGAGAGAGAGAGAAAGAGAGAGAGAGTGTTATGGGAACAGAGATATAGAGGGGAGAAATATAGAAGGTGACTTAGCGATCTAACTAGCCAGCTAACAAGAAAGAAAGAAAGAAAAAAGAAAGAAAAATAGGGAGGACCGAAAAGAAATGAATGGAGAAAGATATAAATGCATATGTATGTACAAGAGGCATAATGGTGTAATGGTTATCGTCGCAGGAAATGGACACGGAGACACGAGTTCAAATTCCTGGACGAGACTGATTGCATTTCACATAGCACTAATACCCTTGGGAAATGTATGAATCCAATCAGTCTCCCTCCAGCTATCGGTAAATAGTAGAGCAGACTAGGTTTTTCAGCCTTGGTGTAGCAACTAGTCTAGGAGAAGGAAAATTGTGAATTCAAACCTGTTAAACTTCGCTTAAAAAATTGACCTTGTGTCATATCCTGCCCGAGCGGAGGGGTTGGTAAATATGATATGAGAGGCATACGATAAGCTTCCAGACTTTTTTCGTATGGGCACCTTTAATTGATAGTACATACATGAAACTCTAGTCCCCTTCGAAGTAATCTCCTCCGCTTGCAATGCACTTCTGGAAGGCCCCATGGAAGTTCTCTTGTGTGACTATGTCAATGACCTTCGTCACAGCCTCTTTCAGCTCCTCAATTGTCTCATAACGACAGCCTCGGGCTTAGGGAATAAGCAAAAGTCACAGGGAGCAAGGTCTGGACTATAGAGAGGGCGAGGAACTGTCTTGATGCCCATCTTGGTCAAATAGTCTGTGACAAGGATGGAGTTGTGGACTGGTGTATTGTCCTGCCAGGTGGAAATGCCACTGAGCCGATTTGAAGAGTGCTGGCTTCTTCCGACGGAATCTCTTCCTGAACTCTCTTAAAACCTCAACATAGTATTCCTTGGTGACTGTCTGTCCAGTGGGAACTCAACTCTGGTGTTCTGACTCCCTTAGTCCTCCCATACCTCTCATCATCCCTCAGAGACACTCTGCCTTCCTTAAATCTCTTATGCCACTCAAAAACTGATGCTCGATTCATGCAAGATGGTCGAAAAGTAGTCTGAAGCATTCAAGACGTTTCTATGGCTTTTTTTTTTCAAGTTTAAAACAGAATTTTATTGCATATCATTCTTCTAAAATGTCAGATTGCATTTTTGAAATTCACGAGCTGTGACAATCAGGCTTTAGTAGGGTGTATTCGAATTCCTGCTGTAGCTGTTCATTTGCAGCTGAAATCATAAAAATTGGTCAGTCATCTCATAAGATGTATAGCGAATAAGATGTAAAGTGAATTTTCAAGAGACTGCGACAATTTTAAATGCCCATACAAAAAAAAATCAAGAAGCTTATCGTATGCACCTCGTTAATATATATCTATATATATATATATAGAGAGAGAGAGAGATAGGAATAGAGATACAGAGGGAAGAAATATTGAAGCTGAATCAGCTAGCGAGCCAACTAAAAAAAAGAAAGAAAGAAAGAAAGAAAGAAAGAAAGAAAAATACGGAAAGAAATGAATGATGAAAGACATAAATGAATATATATATATATATATATATATATATATATAGAGAGAGAGAGAGAGAGGAACAGATATATAGTGGGGAGAAATACAGAAGCTGAATCAGCAAGCTAGCCAGATAACATGAAAGGAAGATAGATAGATAGATAGATAGAAAGATAGAAAGTTTTAGAGTTTGGTTGTCGGATTAAATAACGCCGGACAAAGATCATATAACGATTTAGTTCACTGATATTTTTTATTCGTCCTTATTTTTCTTTATTTTCGCTTGACAATTTGGCATTGACAAAATCTTCAGGGGCCCGTTACATTTTTACATTCTGCCATCTTTTCACAAGAACAATGATTAACACTTCATTGCCCACGCACCGAGAAGCACCGAGATACTGTTTAAGGTTCAGGGTTCAGGGATCATATGATACTCAGATCAACCATTCAGTTATTTATCATTAACTGACTACGGTAAATATTTCATTTACCCCCTCCTCTCTCCCGTCTCTCCCTCCCTCTCTCCCTCTCTCTCTCTGTATATATATATCATTATCATCATCATCATCATCATCATCATATCGTGTTACTAGCACGGATTTCCCTGACTCTCTCTCTCTCTCTCTCTCTCTCTCTCAATCTCGCTAGTCTTTTCCATCGTTCATTGCCTTTTTTAGGTTCTCTAGACTACATCCTGTGTCCGTACAAAGCTGTTGCAGATAATTTCTTGCCGGCTGTCCAACACCTGCTAGTCCGTATGAAGTGGTCCATAGGACAATGTCTATATTTATTATCGGGCAGGATATGACACAAGGTCAATTTTTAAGCGGAGTTTTCCTTCTTCTAGACTAGTTGCCCCACTAAGCCTGAAGAACCAGTCTGCTCTAATATTTACCCATAACTGGAGGGAGAATAGTTGGATTCATACCTTTCCCAAGGGTAGTAGTGCTATGTGAAATGCAATCAGTCTCGTCCAGGATTTGAACTCGAGTCACCGTGTCCATTTCCTACGACGATAACCATTACACCACGGCCACCTCCTTTTTTTTACTATTTAATCCATAGCTGGGAGGATAAGGGGGTTCATACCTTTCCCAAGGGTATTTGCCCGAAAGTGAACGTAATAGCGCGACTGGAGTACGAACTCGCGTACTACGATTCCGCCGTCCATCGCTTTAACCATTACACCACGAGGACACCCCCATATATCCATAGGACAATGTCACTTATGAGTTCCTCCCTACTCGTCCAGCAGTGTCCCGCATGTCTTGTAGGTTTGATTTGGATGGTCTTCGAGCTGGGTGGTAGTTGGCCGTACAGCTGCTGTTTTGTGAGATAGATAGATAGATAGATAGATAGATTGAAGAGCTTGTTCATTACACGAGATATGTTTTTGAAACGTTGAGGCTTACCTTGTTTGGTTTGGTTTGGTTTGGTTTTATGGCATATCAACCTTTGTAGGATATTTAACGCCAAATCCATTTTTTATGTAAATAATCAGATCCATTTAAAACAATTCAGTTTAGCATGAGTACACAGTTTAATGGTCAAAAACATATCTATTTCCAACTATTCAAGCAGTTATATATAACAATTCAGTGTAGTTTAAGTACAGTTTCAATGTCAAAAACAGTTCAATTTCAAACAATTCAGTTTAGCATAAGCACGCAGTTTCAATGTAAGTACGTTTTGTCAAAAACATTTCTACTTCAAGCTATTCAGTTTAGTGAAACAATTCAGTTTAGCATAAGTATGCCGTTAGTTCTATTTAATCATTAGATAGGGCCCTATCAGGTGCTACCACGGTGTAATGGTTATCGTCGTAGGAAAGGGACACGGTGACACGAGTTCAAATCCTGGACGAGACTGATTGCATTTCACATAGCACTGATACCCTTGGGAAAGGTATGAATCCAATTATTCTCCCTCCAGCTATGGGTAGATAGTAGGGCAGACTAGGTTCTTCAGCCTTGGTGAGGCGACTAGTCTAGGAGAAGGAAAACTGTGAATTCAAACCTGTTAAACTCCGCTTAAAAATTGACCTTGTGTCATATCCTGCATCAGTGAGTTTAGTGTCATATCCAGGATATTCGTGGGGGGGGTCTTAACCCTTTCCTACAAACTGTTCACTTACAAATCATATATGTATATCCATTTAAATGTTTTGCAAACAAATGACTGATTTTAAATTGTTATATAGCAATAGTATTTAACTGTGTGCTAAAAAGAGCTCAGACCCGTTTAAAAATGTTTTCAACGAAATGTGTTTCCAAATCATATATATTCAATATATATATAAACAGGATTTGGCATTAAATAACCCACAATTGTTACATACCATAAAACTAAACTAAACCAAACCAAACATGTCTATATACCCATACCACATCATTTTCATTATAAAATAAAGGCAGTCATCTGCATGAGACATTCAAAATCTTATGGTAGCATCTGATATGAAAGGCTTCAATGCGTCTCTGGATGGTCAGCAGTGAGGGTTCAGTATTTCAAAAAAAATAATCGGAATTATAAGTTAAGCAGTGATTAGTCTGTTCAGTACTCAAATGGGTGACTACTTAGGAAAAGCATATACTGCATTGCAAGACTTAGCCAAACAGATTCAATAATACGATATATAATATGGAAATTAGTTGGCTAAATTTCTGAGACGCAGCTTGATGATTTTTATCATTAAGGGTTCTCGGACTATTGTCTTCATCTTTATTGTTATTTCCACAACGTTTCGGTCGATATGTCATCCGGCCTTCTTCAAAAAATCTGAATATGAGCATAGGTAAAAAATCATTCATAATAGTAGTAAACCTAGTCAAATAAGAACATTAAGTTTATAAGTCCCAAAATTTCACTCTGAATTGTCCACATAGCGTAACGGTTATAGGCGTTGGTTCCCTAAGCTTCCAAGGAGACAATCATCTGGAGGTTGCAGGTTCAATCCTGACTGCAGGCGAGTAACAATACAGGAATACTTAACACTTGAACGGAATCAGAACAGGCGACCCCCGTGGATTCAATAAAGGACGTCGTTCGAAGTTCCATGAAGGTTCCTGAGTTCGGAGGACATATCGGCTGAAACGTTGTTGAACGAAGAAAATAGTCCGAAAATCCTTAATGATAAAGAAATAATATGGAAATGTTTATGTGTTCTAAACAACACGCACATACACACGGTGAGAGAAGTCCTCATGGCCTAATGGCAAACGTGCTGGACTATGACATCGTAATAAATAAATTCGAACTCCAATCACATCATTACGTTGGGACTAATACCTTTGGGTATGTAACCACTTATCCGCCCTCAACTATAAATCAAATAGTATCACTGCTTTTTGAAGCCATAATCTATCTATCTATCTATCAGAGGCTCTCGATCATATGGAAATCAGACCTGACCGATAAAATGAAACGCAGTTTCTTCCAGGTAGCGGTCGTATCGATACTGCTATATGGATGCACTACTTGGACGCTAACTAAACGGCTGAAGAAGAAGCTAGACGGCAATTACTCAAGAATGTTGCGAACAATATTGAACAAGTCCTGGCGGCAACACCCCACAAGGCACCAATTATATGCCTCCCATCACGAAAACTATACAAGTTAGACGAACCAGACACGCAGGACACTGCTGGAGAAGCAAGGACGAACTCATCAGTGATGTACTCCTATGGACCCCCACATATGGCCAAGCAAAAGCAGGACGCCCAGCTCGAACATACATACAGCAGCTATGTGAGAATACGTGGTGTAGCCCTGAAGACCTGCCAGAAGCGATGAATGATAAGGAGAAGAGCGAGAGAGGGTTAGGGATATCCGTGCTAGCGGCACGACATGATGATGATCTATCTATCTATCAAACTAAGTCTTCAAATCTATCCAACGAAGATTGGTATGCCATTAAACAAAGAAACAAAAGCAAATACATATGCATAGATCTACATACACATGCCCGTGGTGTAATGGTTATCGTCGTATGAAATGGACACGGCGACTCGAGTTCAAATCCTGGACGAGAAGGATTGCATTTCACATAGCACTAATACCCTTGGGAAAGGTATGAATCCAATTATTCTCTCTCCAGCTATGGGTAAATAGTAGGACAGACTAGGTTCTCCAGCCTTGGTGAGGCAACTAGTCTAGGAGAAGGAAAACTGTGAATTGAAACCTGTTAAACTCCGTTTAAAAATTGACCTTGAGTCATATCCTGCCCGAACGGAGGGGTTGGTAAATTGGATCTACATACACACACATATTCATATATCTATTTTCTGGAGGTGTATGTGATTTAATGGTTACAGTCATAGGAAATGGATACGGTGACCCGAGTTCAAATGCTGGAAGAAGCTGTTTAAATTTCACATAACGTTAACATCTTTGGGAAAGGTATGAATCCAACTATTCTCCCTCTAGCAATGGGTAAATAGTAGGACAGACTGAGCTCTTTGAACTTGCTACGGCAACCGGCAAAGGAGAATGAAAACTCTGAACTCCACTTAAATAATGAAACTTGTGTCCTGCTCGTGCGGAGCGGTTGGTATATATATATTCATATACGTGGTGTATTCAATAAGTTTCCAGACTTTTTTGTACAGGCATTTAAAATTGTCGTAGACTCTTGAAAATTCACTATGTTATTGCTGGAAACTTAATTAATGATCCTCGTATATACGAGGTGCATACAATAAGTTTCCAGACTTTTTTCGTATTGATAGTACATACATGAAACTCTATCCCCTTCGAAGTAATCTCCTCCGCTTGCAATGCACTTGATGTACCGTTCCAACAACTTCTGGAAGGCCCCATGGAAGTTCTCTTGTGTGACTATGTCAATGACCTTCGTCACAGCCTCTTTCATCTCCTCAATTGTCTCATAACGACAGCCTCTGGGCTTAGGGAATAAGCAAAAGTCACAGGGAGCAAGGTCTGGACTATAGGGAGGGTGAGGAACTGTCTTGATGCCCATCTTGGTCAAATAGTCTGTGACAAGGATGGAGTTGTAGATTGATGCATTATCCTGCCAGGTGAAAATGCCACTGAGCCGATTTGAAGAGTGCTGGCTTCTTCCGACGGAATCTCTACCTGAACTTCCTTAAAACCTCAACATAGTAACCCTATCCCTAACCCTTTGGCCAATCAACTCTGGCGTATTGACTTCCTTACTCCTCCCACACCTCTTATCATCCCTCACAGACTCCCTGCCTTCTTTGAATCTCCTATGCCACTCAAAAACTGATGCTCGATTCATGCAAGATGGTTGAAAAGCAGTCTGAAGCATTCCATACGTTTCTGTGGCATTTTTTCTAAGTTTAAAATAGGATTTTATTGCATATCGTTCTTCTAAAGTGTCAGATTGCATTTTTGAAATTCACGAGCTGTGACAATCAGGCTTTAGTAGGGTGTATTCCAATTGCTGCTGTAGCTGTTGATTTGAAGCTGGAATCATAAAAATTGGCCAGTCATCTCATAAGATGTATAGCAATAACATAGTGAATTTTCAAGAGTCTACGACAATTTTAAATGCCTGTACGAAAAAAGTCTGGAAACTTATCGTATGCTCCTCGTATATCTTTGTCTCGTATATCTATTATTATCGTGGAATTGGGAAAATGAGAGGGGGAAAAGTTTGGGAAAACTGAGAAGTCGTCTCCTTTTTCACCTGTTCGTTAATCTAATTAACTTGGTCTTACCTGAATATTCTGTAACCAGGCAACCAGAAAGTTCTCAAAGGGTTCAAATCCTAGGCGAGGAGATTCATATCAAGGAGAATTTATTCTTTTATTCATCCGTTTAAACTTTGTCCCCTCTCACCTTTTGCACGGGGAATTTCGCTTGTATTATTTTTTTGTTGTTGTTGTTGCTGTTGTTATCCCTTTCTTTTTTACTA
>OY757945.1:42296401-42306401 GCA_963585895.1 Sepioteuthis lessoniana | reverse complement strand
TCATAAATTAGTATAATCGTGACATTCTTTTTTATAATGAAAATTTTCTTCTAAGTTAAAGATCCCTGGATTTCGTTATTTTTTGAAGATCATTATACAATGATAATAGATATTATAACGTGTTATTTATCACCAAATTCTACAGCATTTTGATTCTGATATATATATTGACGCAAATTGCTTTTTTTGGTCTGTCTATTTCGAGGTATGACCTGTCACTTGGATAAGAATCCCGATCGCAAGTCATAGAACAATTCCGTTTTTTTTTTCTTTTTTTTCTTTTTCAGAAATTCCAGAAATTGTTTCGAACCGAAGAAAAGTTCAAAATTTTGACATTTGTCATCTCTGTCTTTTCCACTTGAAAGTTTTCCCATTTAACAATCGATCGTACAAAGAAGAATTGAATTTCTTCTCTCTCTCTCTCTCTCTCTCTCTCTCTCTCTCTCTCTCTCTCATAAAAAAATGTAATAATAGACCGACTTTGACGGAAGTTCCCTCTTTCAGCCTCACTAACACGGGTCTCATAACAATGGAATGTTCCAGATGTCAGTCCTCAGTAATTTTAATAAGGTATACTCGTCTATATCGGGGTTTTGTAGTTCTTCCAAACATAAAAAGGGAGGAGAGTGACTGAAAGACAGAAGGGAAAAGAGAACGATTAAAACGTTGACTAAAAGTGGGGTATATCTAAATGAGTGGGCGGAAACCGTAGTACACTTCAGTGAAGACACGCTTTGAAAAGAACAAACAAACAAACGAACAAACAATAAAAAACTACTAGAGATTGCGTCTCAAGATGAAAGGGTAAACGATGGGAAAAACAAAGTAGGTTTTGCCTATCGACACAATCAAGTTTATTAATACCTGCATAAGTGATAGATAGATAGATAGATAGATAGAGTTGATGACTATTTTTTTTCTTTTTTGCTGTTGTCTCTTCTGCCGCCTTTAATGTAATGTCGATATAAACCTTGGAGATTATTAAGTGACCAGTTAATATCCCAGTCGTGCAAGACGTTGACAGTGACTCTCTGTTTTTGCTTTAAACCTCGTTTCAGGCTTTATGGGTGTGGGATGCCGATTTTCAAAGCGAACAAAAAAGGATCTTATTTTTTTCTTTGTTTCTTACATAACTTTTTCCCCTGCGTATATCTGAATTTTCCGAGGCAAAATTGGAGGTCTTTTCCGAGCACAAATTGTGACTTTTCTTAGCTAAAATTGTGACTTTTCCTAACCCAAAATGTCACATTTCTAATTCAAAATTGTAACCAAACTTATAACTTTTCCTAACTAGAATTCTGGTTCTTTTCCGAACCAAAATCTGTTATTCATTTTCTAAGCCAAAATTGTGTCTCTTCCATAATTTTATTTCCGTTAAGGGAGAAAGGAACGTTAGTTGTAGGTATTTTTCATAAGGAAAATAATGCCGAAACAAAACGACGAAAATTGTATTAAAGATCCAGGACACAAATATTTCGGGATCCCATTTTTTGAATAAATCTGATAAGCAACTATCATGTATTTTAGAGAAAAGTCAATCTTTAAACATTAAAATCGTAATTGAAAAAGACATACATTTTTGACACGTTTTATATTTTTAAATTTCACTGATGCAGGACACTGCTGGAGAAGCAGGGACGAACTCATAAGAGATGTACTCTTATGGACCCCCCCACATGGCCGTGCAAAAGCAGGACGACCAGCACGAACATATATTCAGCAGCTATGTGAGGATACGGGATGTTGTCCTGAAGACCTACTTAGGGCGATGAACGATAGGGAGGAGTGGCGAGAGAGGGTCAGGGATATCCGTGCTACCAGCGCGATATGATGATGATGATGTCTTAGATATAAAAAAACAGACCCAAAAATCAAAACATTTTGATAATGTATTTTATCGAATATTTGTCTAGATTAAAAAGAAACGAAAAACAAAAAGAGAAAAAAAAACACAAACAAGTATATACTTGAAAATTTATTAGAAATGAACTCTACTGATAGGTGAATCCCTGTTTTTTCCAGGTATCACCTAATATTCCCATTGGGTGGTTGTTATTATGTATTATTATTACTAAGGTTTTTTGCTCAGATGTAGCACAAGGCCATATGAATGAGGCACCCAATAAGACTTGAACCCTCTCGTGTAGGTTTGCTAGCCGAACTTGCTAATCATTACACCACCAGTGTGCTCACTACCTAGTCCTAGGGGGTTCCCCACCCAAAGTGATAGGGTTGACAGGGATGAGTTCATCGCTTGGCACCTGAGGCGACCGAAAATGGAGAATACAGACGGGATCCAACATTTTTAATGACAATTGTGCATGAGTTTCAATGTGTGCGTGGCCCTGACTTTATGTTAAACCTGGTTTGGTTGGAAGTCGGATGGATATCAAACTTCATTGGTCAGCGTCTAATTTTAATTATATACTGATTTATTGATCTTAGATGCTTTCATTATCAATAATTTAGTTATTATTGATGATTTTGATTAGTCCTTTCTTACATTATTTTATTTTATATTGATTTTAATTGTTTTTTAATTGTTTGTTTTTTCTTGTTTTACGTATGTTCTGTTCCTTGCTGTCGAAGAAGTGAAAACCCAAATCGCATTTTTAGGGATTTTCTGGGTGAGTAAGTCAATGCTAGAAACATAATCGAAAGGTTCAGCCGTTAACAAAGATGGCAACCAGAATTAAGAAAATGATGGATAATATTTATCAAAGTTATTTACGACATTGATTGACAAAATAACTAGAATAAGGATAGAAGATAATACTAAACACAATTATTATCAATAATGATTGATAAATGAAGTAGAATTAGGAGGATGAAGGATAATACTAATCAAAGTTATCAATAATAATGATTGACAAAGCAGTTAGAATTAAGAAAACAGAAGATATTGCTCGACAAAATTATTATTAACTATGATTGACAAAGTAAGTAGAATTAGGAAGATGAAAGAAATGGTTATCAAAATTATCAATGATAATATTTGAAACAACAACTAGAATTAAGAAAATGAAGAATTATACAGGACAAAATTATTGATAATAATGATTGACAAAGCGATAAGAAATAAGAAAATGAAAAATTATACAGGACAAAATTATTAATAATAATGATTGACGAAGCGATAAGAATTAAGAAAATGAAGAATTATATAGGACAAAATTATTAATAATAATGATTGACGAAGCGATAAGAATTAAGAAAATGAAGAATTATATAGGACAAAATTATTAATAATAATGATTGACGAAGCGATAAGAATTAAGAAAATGAAGAATTATATAGGACAAAATTATTAATAATAATGATTGACGAAGCGATAAGAATTAAGAAAATGAAGAATTATACAGGACAAAATTATTAATAATAATGATTGACGAAGCGATAAGAATTAAGAAAATGAAGAATTATACTAGACAAAATCATTAATAATGATTGACAAAGCAACTAAAATAAAGAAGACGGAAGATAATACTTGACAAAATTATTATCAATAATGATTGACAAAGAATTACGAAGACGAAGAATAATACTTGTTAAAAAATAATGATTGTCAAAACAACAAGAATTAAGAAAGTGAAAGATAAGACAAGTTAAAATTAATAAAAATGATTGGTAAAGTCACTTGATTTAATAAAGTGAAAGATATATTAGACAAAATTCTATGGATCTAATTTTTTTTCCTTTTATTACTGATGTAAAAACGTCTGTTTTAAACTAAATTCAATGATCTGATTCTGATTGGTTGGTTGGTTGGTTGGTTGAGTTTATGTCATATCAACCTTTGTAGGTTATTTAATCCCAAATCCATTTTTATACAAATAATCGTTTCTATTTCAAACAATTCAGTTTAGCATGAGTACACTGTTTAATTATCAAAAACATTTCAATTTCTAGCAATTCCGTTTAATCAAATAGTTCTAATCTAGTCAATTCAGTTTAGTTTAAATATAGTTTTTGTTTACAGACAGCTAAATGTCAAAACAGTTCTATGTTAAACAAATCAGTTTAGCGTAAGTACAGTTTCAATATAAAAAACAGTTTCATTTCAAACAATTCAGTTTAGCATAAGTACGCAGTTTAGCCCTATTTAACCCTTAGATAGAGCCCTATTAGGTGCTACCAATCCGGGCCAGTGTGGATCTGCGAGTGATGATAATGAAGGGGTACTCAATATTCCCCAAAGCTTCAGCATTACTGGAACCTCACCATCAGATTGTTTAGTGTCGTATCCAGAACACTCGTTGGGTGGGAGTCTTGACCTTCTGCAGAGGTGTAGTCGGTGTATTCTACAGCCGCAGCCAACTGGGAAAGCTGATTCTTAGTCCATGCAGCGAATTGTTCTAACCCGTCAGGATTTTATAAAATGTACATCATTTGGCGCTGTTTGACGATCCTCTTTTCGACTCTCTAAATCGAGATTGGCATCGTTATGAAATTGTTGATGATTCTGTTGGGTATCACCTACATTTTCGGCATAATGAGCCAGTCCCATCTGCTATATATATAGCAGTAGCTTATAAGACCAGTAAATCTTGAGCCTGAGTCTGAACTAGTCTGAGTCAAGTCTGGATAAGTCTGGAAGGTGAATAGCCGCTCCTTATAACGGAAGCCAATAACTATTGTTGAACTATATTCTTATTCTAGCCACTAATCCTATGTTCTTATTACTAGCAGCCTCTCTCTTGTAAATACTTGTTCCTGTAAATATAACTCTTTTTCCTCGTATCTCGTGGTGTACCATAGGACCAACATTTGGTGGTGTAAAGGAAGAAGTCTGCAGAAAAAGAAATACTCAAACTCGAAGGTAAGGGAAGAAAATATAGCAGTCGTTTTTATTCAGCTATGATCACTGTAACTCGAAAAGTTCCTTCTTCTCCCTTCCTCTCGGTGGTGACGGTGTGTGTGTGAGAGCTGGCGGTTTGACACATGCCTGTCACAGTAGATAGGTCGTAGCAGACTGGGGTATGTCGGGTCGGGGCCTCTGGAACCTTTACGCACCCGTTTTGACAATTGCCTTCAACTCTGCCAAAATCTCATTACTTGTTTTCTTATGTAGAGATTTTGGGGAACAAATCGAAGATCATCGAATGTTCGATGTCACTAGTGAAACACGTGATGATACATCTGTGATTATTTTAAAATCACGTCTAACTTTGCATAGCTGGAGGGAGAATAATTGGATTCATACCTTTCCCAAGGGTATTAGTGCTATGTGAAATGCAATCAGTCCAGGATTTGAACTCGTGTCGCCGTGTCCAATTCCTGCGACGATAACCATTACACCACGGGCACCCAAGATGAGTTGATATGCCCTTAATATCGATCAGGTAATCAATCGTGTAATTCCTGACTGTGGCCATTCATCATTGCCAATATTGTCCAATTGTGTAGACGCGCCTAAATCAATAAAAGCAAATCGTATATATGTATTTACCAACCACTCCCACACAAGCAGGATTCGATAGGAGATGAGTTGTTAAACGGAGTTCTACTGGTTTTAGAGTTTTCCTTCTTCAAGACCTGTTACCATACCAAGTCTAAGAACAGTCTGGCCTACTATTTACCCATTGCTGGAGGGAGAATAGTTGGGTTCATACCTTTTCCTATGGTATTAGTGCTTTGTAAAATGCCACAACCTTGTCCAGGATTTGAACTCGTGTTGCCGTGTCAATTTCCTACGACGATATCCATTACATTACGAGCGCCTCCAAATGATATGTAGGACAGAAAAGAAATTGATAGATATGAACCTTTCGAACTTATTACCATAGTCTTTGTTAACGGCAGATGAACGTTATTCATCCGCGAAATTTCTATACGATAACTTTCGGCAGTTCATTAGTACTATCAATTCAACTGTATCACTCCGCGATATCCTAATTGCACTTTGTAAATAATCCTGCTCTTATCGTGACATCTATTGAAAATTGCTTGTCGAAATAAAAAGTACCAAACAAAATAAAGGCGGGTAAGTGTTTGCCACTCTACAATGGAACAAGTGGTAAATATTACAAGTTGTATACAAGTGTTAATATTACAAGTGGTTAGTATTACAAGGGGTTAGTATTACAGTACTGGACAAAAACAAAATCAGACAGTTTAAAAAAACTGAACCATTTTTTATTATTGCCACAAATTTTAATGAAACTTTAATGGCTTCGACACACATAGGAAGTTATTATTTTCTTTGATTATTGTTGTCAAAATTACCTTAGTTGTAACGAAAAGTCATTATTTTAAAAAAGATATATAAAAGTAAGTTGGCGACCTTAGTCTAGGGTGACCCCCAAGACCCCTTTTCAATAACTACCACAGCGAGATGTAGAAGGGGCGCTACTCCGTTCCCTGGATTGTTCCACTTTATCCTTGATCCTTACCTTGTAATGATGAGTGCTAAGCAAGGCAACATCAAGTACCATTTTTTTAGTCTTTGGTATGTCTCAACCTGGGATTGAACTCCGGTCTCTCGGACCATTGGCGAACCCTCTACTCATTAAGCCCGGTTAAAAAAGATATATAAAAAAAAATATCTTAGAAATATTAAAAAGTAGGAAATTTCTTGGAAGTTTTTTCCTTGATTTGATATCCTAATTTGTGATTAGTCCTTTGCTAATGGCTTGTAAGCAGATGTCCAAGTTTGAACAGATTTAAATTATGACTTGCGATGATTTTGGACTGTCGCTTCTAGAAGGAACACTTAAGCTTGGTTAATTTGGTTTGGTTTTATGGCATAGCAACCATTTTAGGTTATTTAATGCCAAATCCATTTTTATACATATAAACAGTTTTATTTCAAACAGTACACTTTAGCATAAGTATACTTTTTTGTTTACAATCAGTAAGATCTAAAACAGTTCTATTTCAAACAATTTAGTTTAACATTAGTACGCAGATCAAATTGTTTGTTTGTTGGGGCTTATGGCACATCAACATTTGACAGTTATTTAATGCCAATTCCATTTTTATACAAACAGTTCTATTTCAAACAATTCAATTAAGCATAAGTACACAGTTTAATTGTCAAAAATATTTCTATTTCAAGCTATTTAGTTTCGTCAAACAGCTGTAATTCAAACAATTTAGTTTAGTATAAGTATAGTTTTTGTAAATACACAGTTAAATGTCAAACAAGTTCTATTTCGAACAATTCAATTTTGCCTAGTACAGTTTTAATATCAAGAGCAGCTCTATTTCAAGCATTTCAATTTAGAATAAATACGCAGATTAAATGTCAAAACATCTCTATTTTAAGTAATTCAGTTTAGCATAAGTACACACTTAAGTTCTATTTGACCCATAGATAGGACAATCAGGTGCTACCAATCCGGGTCAGAGTGGACCTGAAAGTGATGGCAATGAAGAGGTACTCCGCATTCCTCAAAGCTGTACCATTACTGGAACCTCACCATCAGATTGTTTGGTGTCATATCTAGGACCCTCGTTGGAGGGGATCTTACCCCTCTGCAGATGTGCAGTCGATGTATTCTACAGCCCCTGGCAAATAGACAAAATGAACACCAGAGAAAAACAAGAAAACGTCTTGAAACCAAACATTATAATAGAAATATCATCAAATGAATAAATACCTGTGTAGTCTTCCTTCTACGTTTCTCTGGGCCATTCTTTAAAATGAACACTGAAGAAACTCTGAAATATGGACAATAAAACGGGGAAAATGATATCCATGCCCAAAGCCTGATTGCCCGGGGATTACAAAAACGGACTTTATGTTAAAAGAAAAATGTGTTAAGAATTTACCATTACACAAAGAATATACAAAAGAAAGCTAGAAAAAATTAATTACAACAGCCAGTAATTGTAATATTTACAGAATATATAAAAGAGAGCAAAGAAAAATTGATTACAGGAGCCAGCAATTGTAATATTAACAGAATATATAAAAGGTAGCAAAGAGAAACTGATTACAATAGCCAAAAATTGAAACAGAATGAACTTAAGGTCAAAAGGGGGAAAAGTCAAATGATGGCATCCATTGATTATGGACTGTCATTTCGAGCTATTGCAAGAAAATTGAATCACTATTTACCAATTGATGTTTTCCTAAAAAATAACGAGGGAACAAATATTTGAATGAAATGATTTTTACAACTATGTAAGATAGCAAATAAGTATCCTTTTCTTATGCAGCCGAGTCAGTTGAGACTGTAAAATTCACCCACTGCATCCCTGCAAAAGGGTAAGACCCCTCCCCCATTAATAAATGTTCCGGATATGACATTAAACAATCTGATGACTAGGCTCCACCCCTAAAGCTTTGGAAAACGTAGAGTAACCCTTTACTGCCATCGCTCCCAGGTCCACTCTAGCTCGGAGTGGTAGTACCTGATAGGGCCCTATCTATGGTTCAAATAGAACTGTTTAACATTCAAACAGAGTGCAAACAAATGACTTATGCTAAATTGATTTGTTTGAAATAGAACTGTTTGATCATTTAACTGTGTGTAAACAAATGACTGATGTTTATTTCAATTGTCAGTGATGCATAGAAAACATTTAATAGTATGGAAAAGAATGAACTTAGGCTTATTTAAAAACATAATCATCAAAATCAAAATGTGTTTGCAAATTACATATTCAGTATATATATATATTTTATATATATATAATTCAATGACATTTCACCCCGTCCAGTGTTATTTTATGCTTTCACTGTACATTCATATTTGTTTTTTTAAGAGATCTTTTTTGTGTGGGAAAGAAGATTGATTTATTAATTTTAATGACATTTCAACCCGTCAATATATATTTTTAGAGAGGTGAATTGGATCGTAGTGTTACTTTCCTCACGAACAGTGTCCAACTAATTCAAATTTACTGCTCAGTAGATAAAACGGAAACAACTAAAGAGCAAGCGCGGATTTGATAATTTAAAATGATGCCAAATTACGCATCGCATCCTGTATAATTTACTTGCTTGATAGTAATATAGTTGTGGTCGAATTAGAAATTCCATTTGCCTCTTTAATATAGTACGATGTTGTGGTTGAATCAGAAATTCCATTTGCCTCTTCAAACGATTGGAAGGACCAAGGCAGGAAATGACAAGAAGACAGGTGTACAACTTAACAAATTTTTTCAGTTTGAACATCCGGAGAAAAGACATGTCACTGGACAGTGTAAAAAAAAATTCAGAGTTTAGTGTGGAAACTTTTTTTTTTGCTATGAATACCCCCCACCAAAATAAAAAATAATAAAAATAGTAGCTGAAATTTAGCTGGAGTAGCTTATTTATTTTCCAATGTGTCGCTGCAGTTGGAAGAAAGTTGAAAAATTTGTTTCGAGATGGAATATATGGGATGAGGTTGTTTGCACTTTCCTTTGCGCTAATGCTCTTGGGAAATGTACGAATCCAACTATTCTCCCTCCAGCAACGAGTAAATAGTGGAGCAGATTGGGCTCTTTAAATATGGTATGGCAACCAGTCTAGGTGAAGGAAAATTGTGTCTTCAAGCCTGTTAAACTCCGTTTAAAAATCGACTATATTTGTGTGGACGGGTTCAGCAAACACACACACACACACACACACACACTCACAAATACACGTATATATATACATTTTTGTGTAAATATATACCGGCTCATAGCACCAGTTGGTAGAGTGTTCGCCGATGATCCAGCAGACCTGGGTTCAATCCCAGGTCACGTCATACCAAGGACTTTAAAAACGGTAATTCTGGTAGCCCTCGAATATGGTCGCCAATTTTACTTTACCTATATATATATATATATATATATATAGGGTGGAACGATAAAATTGTCGCCCTAGAAAAGACGACATGATTCCATTTCTGTTTAATGAAAACCGGTTTTCTTTTTTTTCTTTTTCTTTTTTTTTTTTCTTTTTTTTTTTTTTGCAGACCATCTACTAGTTGGTCGGTTGTGTACAAATCCCTAGAGCGATAGGAGCCTTCTATCATGTCTGAAAAGGACACAATGTTCAACGAGCGAGATCGGAGATGCGCCG
>OY757945.1:42288901-42293901 GCA_963585895.1 Sepioteuthis lessoniana | reverse complement strand
CGACCATGTGTAAGAGTTTATGAGCGTACGTAACTTGTGATTTCATCCTGACTTCACTAACTGTGAGTGGCATGACTTGTTCGTCTTACTTGGATTGTCTGTGAGATGGGAGATAAGTAGCCGTACAGTATCTGTTTTCTGGAGTGCTGCTTCGAATATTTGTTCATAGCAGCATGTAGCATTCTTGTGTACTTTTCATCAACTTTTTTCTTTAGGCGTTTTGTTAGCGTCCAGGTGGTGCATCCACACAGCAGTACTGACACAGCCACAACTTGGATGCAATTCTGTTTTATTTTATCAAAGTGATCATATAATCAACAATCTGTCACTATTCACGACTTCGCTAGAGATAGATAGAGTGAGAGAGAGAGAGAGAGAGAGAGAGAAAGTAAAAGAGAAGGAGAAAGTGAGAGAGAGAAAGAGAGAGAGAGAGAGAAAGTAAAAGAGAAAGAGAAAGTGAGAGAGAAGGAAAGAGAAAGACTGAGAGAAAAAATGTGAGAAAGAAAGAAGGGAGAAAGAGAGCGAAAAAGAGTGAGAGAGAGAGAAAGAGAAAGTGAGAGAGAGCAAAGGAGTGTGCGTGTGAGAGAGAGAAAGAGAGAAAGAGTGTGAGAGAGAGAGAAAGCGAGAGAGAAAGAGAGTAAGAAAGAAAAAATAGTGAGAGAGAGAGAGAGAGAGAGAGAAAAGTGAGAAAGAAAAAGAGTGAGAGAGAAAGAGAACGAGTGAGAGAGAGAGAGAGAGAAAGAAAGAAAGAGAGAGAAAGAGAACCAGTTAGAAAGAGAGAGAGAAAGGGGGGGAGAAAGAAAAAGAGTCAGAAAGAAAAAGAGTGAGAGAGAGTGAGAAAGCAAGAAACTGTGGTAGATATGAAGATGTCAGTCTGTCGATCTCTCTTTCAATATATATATATATATATCAGTGGCGACTCTAGCCTATTTTTGCTACTCGTGCCCCCCCCCACACCGCACTCTGTCAACTGCAGTTCCCAACCCGTGGTCCGGGGACCCAAAGTAAGTCATCATAGTTGCTATTGCGTGATTCTCCATTGTATAGCACAGATTGACAAACGTACCTTGCACGGTGTTTTTTTTTTGTAAACAATCAAGATACTATATAATTTGTAGTCTTGTTAATACAGTAGATAAGATAATTTTTTTTCCTTTCAAAAGTATAGAAGAAAAGAGAAGATGTTCATTACTATGATGAGAAAAATATGTTTATTAGAATAAAGAAACTGATGACAATATACACAGACACAGCTAGTAGTTTCAATTTCGCTTAAAATAAAGATTATTTGTTGAAAATGTATTCAAATAAACAAATTTTAGTTACAGAATGTAATATATGCAACATTCATTAAAAAAAATAGACATCTGTTAGTGAAAAAACGAATTAAAACACGCCGTTTAACCAACATTTACCATAGCGATGATGATGACGTCGGCGATTGCTCAAATCTGCTATCCTCTCTCTCTCTCTCTCTCTCTCTCTCTCTCTCTCTCTCTGTCCCTCTCCCTCTTCCCAATATATCTATCAACAGTCGCACGTGCTAAGATTTTTGAGCACAGTGTCAGGGTTGCTCTTGCTATTGGCTACAGCCAAAAGCGCATTTCTCTAACATTACTGTTATTATAAGGGTCTAGTGCCTGGCACGGATCGGACGTTCAACATTATAGCCGATTTTATGGGCTGTTCAATGAATCTGACGGTGGCCGGACAAAGACCATCCGTTCAAAACAGCATCGTTCTATTATTCCCAGATATATTTATGAACTTTTGGCTACTTAGTTATCGAAACATGAATAGATACGTAATTTAATTGAGATCAGACTAAGTATGTTTGCTTGAAATTAATGGATGATTTTTAATCCATTTTAAATAACATTGACCGAGTTATTGGTCGTGCCGGGCACGAGTAGCACTAGTCCCGTCTCCGCCCCTGATATATATATATATATATATAGTAGCGGTCAAAAGTTAAGGAACGGAACATTAACAAATACTTAAACGGTTTTACTTGAAAAAATTTGCATGTACGTTTATGAAATTTTCTCAAAATATACTTCGAACATGTATGCATTTATTACTTATAAAATTTTCTAAATTTTTTTTTAAAGTAAATTAACAGTCAACTTAAAAAACAAAGATATACATTTTGCCTTGGTCAAAAGTTAAGGAACGCTTCCTAAATCTTTGTTTGATCAATATATAAACTAAAGAAAAATTCAATATTTAGTGAATTTTTCTTGGCATTGGATTACCCCATTACATCTTCGACCACATGAGCTGAGCCAAATAACTTCTTACAAAAGGTGGTAGTGATACTTACCCATTCTTCTTTCAGAAAACCCTGTAAATCATCAATATTTTGTGGTTTTCTTTTCTGAGCTTTCTCTTTTATGATTTTCCATACATTCTCTATAGGATTCATATATGGGCTTTGTGTGGCCACTTCATAACAGCTATTCCTTCCTCTTCAAGAAAACTTGACACAGTTTTAGCTTTGTGGAAAGGCACGTTATTTTGCATAAATATCGGAGTTTCAACTGTCCCTTTGCGTAAATAAGGAATAGCATGCTGGCGAAGAACTTTATAAACACTGGCCTTAATATTACCATGAAAATGAACAATAAGTCCTACTTCCGCTGAAGAAAATCCCCATACCATTACGCTCCCACTTCCAAATTTCACAGTTTTCGTAACCCATTGAGAAGATAAGCGTTCCCATTTTTACGTCTCACAAATCCCATACCATCAGATCCACACAAGTTGAATTTAGATTCATCACTAAAGTGAACCATATTACATTGTTCCTCTGTCCACACGATATGCTCTGTGGCGAAGTCAAGACTAACCTTTTGATTTTTCTTTGAAATCAAAGGTTTGCGACATGGAATCTGAGCCACTAATTTTTCCTTATTTAACCTACGAGAAACAGTTTTTCAAGAGATTGGCTCTCCAGTTTGCTCACAAAATGCACGAGAAATAGACAGTGCTGTAGCGAAACGGTCTTTTAAAGACATTTTAACAATCATCCGATCTTCCCGTTTGGTTGTCATATGAGGGCCTGCCAGTTCTCAGTTTTGTTTCAAGTGTCTTGTCGGCCTCAAATCTAATGATTACACAATAAACAACGCTTTTTGACTTTCGTTCGATACCAGCAATTTGAGAATACGATTTGCCTTCTTCATGATTTGCTAAAACGAGCTTTTTTCTTCTTGAGTTAAACAATTACGTGCTTTTGCCTCTATCTTGCTTAAAAATAGTTCCAACGATGTATGACATTTGACTATAAATCAAAATTAGCTATCAACTTGTTTAAAAATTACCTAAATTATTATAATTCAACAGCTTTCCTTAATTTTTGACCATGGGAAAATGTATATTTTTAATTTTTAGTTAATTATTAATTTAGTGTAAAAAAAATTTAGAAAACTTTAAATGTATTAAATACATATCAGTTCTAAGTATATTTTGGGAAATTTTCGTAAACGGACATGATAATTTTTTCAAGTAAAAAATCATTTAGATATTTATTGTTGTTCCGTTCCTTAATTTATGGCTGCCACTATATATATATATATATATATATATATATATATATATATATATAAATAAAGAGAGAGAGAGAGAGAGAAGGAGAGACATTGACAGAAAGACAAAGAGACAAAGAGACATAGATAGATAGATATAAACATAGTGCCTTCTTTATTTAATTTTTTATTAATTTGTTTAAGTTAAGGTATCTCCCCTTTTTACTATCAACTAGCGAAGAAATTATTGGCTGTCACTCGCGTAATGCAAAGCTCATCTAATGAATTGACCACTTCGGTATCCGATCGCAAAATGTAAACAAACGAAAGTTAATGCATATAAACGTTAAATTCCCGAGCTGACATTGAGTCGCGGGCTTGGCTTTGGGGTATGTCTGTCGTAAAATTAGGCAGGTTTCGATCCCGGTTTGGAGCGTCTCGCGTGTCTAGCAAAACTGAAAATTTGTAATTCAACGAAACAGTCTGTATATGAATGGCAATATATATATTGTTTGATGTTATAATCTGTATATAGTTGTATAGAACATACATACATACATATGTGTATATATATTGTTTGATGTTATATCTGTACAGTGTGGAACGATAAAATTGTCGCCCTAGAAAAGACGACAGGATTACATTTCCGTTTAATGAAAAACAGTTTTCTTTTATTGTTGCAGGCCATCTACTAATTGGTTATCGTCACAGGATATAGACACGGCTATACGAGTTCAATTCCTGGACAAGACTGATTGCATTTCATATAGCACTAATACCCTTGGGAAAGGTATAAATCCAATTATTCTCTCTCCAGCTATGGGTAAATAGTAGGGCAGACTAGGTTCTTCAGCCTTGGTGAGGCAACTAGTCTAGGAGAAGGAAAACTCTGAATTGAAACCTGTTAAACTCTGCTTAAAAAATTGACCTTGTGTCATATCCTGCCCGAGCGGATGGGTTGGGTAAATATGATCTACTAATTGGCTAGTTGTGTATAAATCCCAAAAGCGATAGGAGTTTTCTATCATGTCTGAAAGGGACACAATGTTCCACAAGCGAGATCGGAGATGCGCCGCTGTACAACTCATGCTCTCTACCGATCCAAGTTATGACAACTGGACCATTGCCAGCACCCTCAAAATGCAAATCCGGACGGTTCAACGCATCGGATGACCCTTTGGGGGGTGGTGGAGCGGAAGGCCACATCATGCCACCTCACATCATCGAAGTCGGCTTGAAAGTCAACACCAAAGTGTACCTGGATGTGATGAAGAGTGTGGTGAGCCCCTGGTGCAATCAGGTGGCCGGTGGCTGACCCAGGATCTGGCAGCAGGACTCTGCGGCGGCCCACAAGTCCAAAGAGACTTAGGCTTGGCTTCAGAAGGAGTGCTAAGACTTTGTACCCTTCTCTCATTGCCCCCCTCCTCCCCCGACGCGAACTACCTCGTTTGGTCATACATCGAGAACATCACC
>OY757945.1:42263901-42286401 GCA_963585895.1 Sepioteuthis lessoniana | reverse complement strand
GAAGACTTTTATTACGATTTCATGCCGAGGATGTAAATGCTGAAGAGTAAATTCAACATGGCGATTCGTCCATTGATTACTAACACCTTCAAGGATGCAGCCTATATAATATATCGTTGTCTTGCGTCTATTTAAACGTGTATCTCTATACTGAGAATCATATATATGCTCCATCACGAATATGTTCGGCAAACTTGACTTCTATTTAGTGGAATTTGAATTATTAACTGCAAACTGTCGATAGAGTGAAAAAAAATCGTACACCGAGAAAATGCCAATAACTTTGTTAAATGGGGCATGTAGTAGGGGAAAATATTTTTCAACCGGTTTCATACGGTAATTTGGTCACAAACAGGCTTAAACTGACAGGATAGCCGGATATACCGTTGAATTCACTACACACATTTATTACAGGTTCTACCCAGATTTATCTAATATTTCTTTCGTAAAGGTTTTTATTTTATTTATTTTAATTTTAACTTCTTTTTTTTTTTTTTTTTTTAACTATTTTGCTCGTTTTGCAATACCTTGTCCTTAAATACGCTCCCTTGATTATCACAAGAGATTGAGCCCTTAGCAGGAAGTACGCTATAACCAGGGAAATAAGACAAGCCTTCGAATCTAGGGACCAAACAGAAAGTCTGTTATTCAGTTGATGGCCCTTTGGAGCTGGTTTGGAACAGGTGAATATAAGTGGTCTTCCAGGTGAGGATAAGGTAATCACTGTTCTATTTCGACAGACAGATATTTATATCTTATTTTTCTATTTTTATTTTATCGGTGTAAACGAGATACGAAGGAGAGAAAGAGGAAAGTATTGGGATACGTTGCTGCTAATGGGTAAGAATTTGGGACTTGAGTGGAGAATAGAGTTCAACGCATTTATGTCAACGACTTTTCTCACCTCCATATATGATATGTTCAGAGAGCTGCTGCTGATGGCATATCCTGTGGGTAGAGTGTTCGCCAAAGTTCTGGGAGACCAGGGTTCAATCCCAGGTGGGGTCATACTTTAGAAATACTTGATACCTCCTTGCTTAACACTCAGCATTGTAAGGTGCGTATCAAGGGTAAAGTGGGGCAATCCAGGGAATTGAGTCGCGCCCTCCCCTACTCCTCGGTGTTGTAGCAATTGAAAAGGGAGCTTTCGGGTAACCCACGACTACGGTCGCCAACTTATATATTGAAATAGGAATTGTATATCATTTGTTAATCCGGCAAGAAAAACAAATGGTCTGGTTTTTATTTTTAAAAAATACAACAAAATGATGAAAATTGGATTAGGGAGATAGGGTGGTCGAATTTTGTGGGTTTTTCAAAATTTTCATTAGAAATTTCTCATCATTTCTTTGTCTGAAGATGCAGACCTAACATTTAAAAAGAATATAGGGTCTGCTGAAACAAATATTATTACAAAAAATGTGTGATTTTTGAACGTTTTTCTTTTATGTGGTATATATATAGCGCTCTTCGAGTAACTGTTATCGTTTTAGGAAATGGACAGGTCAACCTGAGTTCAAATCCTGGATGAGGCTTTTTTGCATTTCATATAGCACTAATACCCTTGAAAATGGTATGCATCCAATCCTCTCTCTCTCTCTCTCTCTCTCACTCTCTCTCTCTCTCTCCAATTATGGGTAAATAGTAGGTCGGACTAGACTCTTTCACCTTGGCATTGCAACCAATCTAGAAGGAAAATTCTGAATCTAAATATGTTTAACTCAGCTTTAAAAATGACCTTGTGTCACATCCTTCTCGTGCAGAGTGATTGGGGGTATATCTCTCTCTATATATATATATATATATCATCAAGGCGTGCCGAGTGTACACATTCCTTTGTCTCATATGTCATCCATCCCTATCGGCCATTGCTCTTGGTAGTCCTCTAAACGACAGCCAGTGTCTGCACAGAGGATGATGAATGTAAGTTTTTACTGTGTAACAAACACTGATAATTGTACGTATTCACCAATCGATTCGCACGGGCAGGATGTGACAAAAGGTCGATTTTTAAGCAGAGTTTAACGTTTTTAAATTCAAAGTTTTCCTTCTCCTAGATAGGTTGCCATACCAATGTTACTATTATTTTCCCATGACTGGAGGAATAATAGGGGGATTCATACCTTTCTCAAGTTCTATTTGAACCATAAGATCCGAAATAAATTTATAATGACCCTAAAGAAGTGAATTTATATATATATATATATATATATATAGCCACAAGTTACATATAGATATATGTACAAATAGATTCGTAAATTATCCCACAGAATAGAAGAGAAATATGGGACCAATGTAGTGAAGAGTTTGTATATTCATTATAACGTTTCACTCGATACGAGCTTCATCTGATAATGAGTTAGAAAACGAATTATATTCTAGGAAAATGTCAAGGAACGTCATAGCTTTCTCTCTTAGCGTGACTCTATAAACCTTCCCACCCTGTTGGTGAGGCTTAGAATATGCTGACTGTATCTTGAAGCCTGGCTCGTTTACCAAAGCCTTTCTCGTTCTCTAATGATACCGGCATCATAGAAGAAAGGTAAAAAAAAGTTTGACTTCTAGATACCTTTACAGCGCTTTTAATCTAAACTATTTCGTGCTAGCTCTAGGCTACAGGGGATGAAATTTGGCATGAGATGCTGTATTTGAGAGAAGCGCCAGATCATCTGTGTAGTCTGCGTCCGTCATGGTTTCTACGGAATATCATCTACTTCTTGCCCCCTTTTTTTTTTTAGCATGAACCCATTTTCTTTTATTAGATCTCCGTTCGAAGTATGTAATTTAGGCAGATTATAAAGATATATGGCACTAATGCATTTCCTTGCAAGACATCAGGGACAATGTCGAAGAAGTCAGTGTTGCCATCAAATGAGCAAACCAATCAGAAGGCATTGGCCTCTGCACAAACGCAAATAAAACAAAGTAAATACATTTTAAACAAGTAGCAGCCCTCTTCATTTTAAGTGTCAAGCATCTTAGATTTGTGGACTAGTTCACACACACACCGGTAGCAATATCTCATCTACTGAACGTGATGTTAACAAACGCATAAGTAAAGTATGGACTGCTTCTGACAGGTTAACAATTCTATGGAAATTTGAATTCTCTAATAAGATAAAATAAAACGGTAATCATTCCAAGCTTAAGGCATGTCAGTACTAGTGCATGGCTGCACTACTTGGACTTAACGAAAAAAGCTAGATTAGAACTGCACAAAAATGCTGCTTTCTGTTTTGAACAAATCTTGGAAGCAGCATCCCATAAAATAGCAGCTGTATGGCCACTTGCTTCCTATCTCAAAAGTTATTCAAGTAAGAAACGCAAAACATTCTGAATACCGCTGGAGAAGTAAGAACGAACCCATGAGTGACATCATCTAATGGACTCCTGCGCATGGACACACCAGTGTTGGCCGATGTGTAAAACCTTATAACACATGATCTCAGTGCGGACACAAGATGCTGCCTAGACAAATAACCAACAGTGATGGTCAATAGAGAGACATGGCAAGAAATAGATAGATAGAGAGAGAGATGGGGGGGGGAGAAAGTGTGTGTGGGTGCCAAGGGATTCCATGCTGTTGACACCCGGTGATGGTGATTATGTTTTATAAAAATCATTAGAGGGCATTTAGCTTAATGGTTAGAGTGTTCACCAATGGTTCGGTAGATTGGGGTTCGATCTCATGTCGAGGCATACCAAGGACTCAAAAGATGGTACTTAATGCTTCGTTGCTTAACACTTAGTATTATAAGGTACGGATCAAGGGTAAGAGAAACAATGCTGGGAAAGGATTTGCGCCCTCCCCTATACTTCGGTGTCGTCGTTATTGGTAAGGGAGCCTTCGGGTCATCCCCCTCACAACTGTCGGACAACTACTTGTTAACTTACATATATATATACATACACATAACTTACACTTATATATACATACACATAACTTACACATATGCATACTTACACATAACTTACTCATATATATATATATATATATATATATATATATATATATATACGTGGTCCATTCAATAAGTTTGCAGACTTTTTTGTATAGGCATTTAAAATTGTCGTAGACTCTTGAAAATTCACTATGTTATTGCTATACATCTTATGAGATGACTGACTTATTCTTATGATTTCAGGTTCAAATAAACAGCTACAGCAGAAATTGGAATACACTCTACTAAAGCCTGATTGTCACAGCTGGGGAATTTCAAAAATGCAACATGGACGTGAGGACACTTTAGAAGAACGATATGCAATAAAATCCTATTTCAAACTTAGAAAAAATGCCACAGAAACGTATGGAATGCTTCAGACTGCTTTTCGACCATCTTGCATGAATCGAGCATCAGTTTTTGAGTGGCATAAGAGATTCAAGGAAGGCAGGGAGTCTGTGAGGGATAATGAAAGATGTGGGAGGAGTAAGGAAGTCAATACACCAGAGTTGATTGGTCAAAGGGTTAGGGTTAGGGTTACTATGTTGAGGTTTTAAGGGAGTTCAGGTAGAGATTCCTTGGGAAGAGGCCAGCACTCTTCAAATCGGCTCAGTGGCATTTCCACCAGGACAATGCACCAGTCTACAACTCCATCCTTGTCACAGACTATTTGACCAAGATGAGCATCAAGACAGTTCCTCATCCTCCCTATAGTCTAGACCTTGTTCCCTGTGACTTTTGGTTATTCTCTAAACTCAGAGGCTGTCGTTATGAGACAATTGAGGAGATGGAAAAGGCTGGGACGAAGGTCATTGACACGCCCATACAAGAGGACTTCCATGGGGCCTTCCAGAAGTTGTTGTAACGGCACAACAAGTGCATTGCAGTCGAAGGAGATTACTTCGAAGGGGACCAGAGTTTCATGTCTATACTATCAATAAAAGTGCCCATACGAAAAAAGTCTGGAAACTTATTTAATAATCCTCGTATATATATATATATATATATATATATATATATATATATATATATATATATATAAACTGTTTTAAAATTAGAATTGAATTTAGAAGATACATCGCATAAAAACATCGCCCTGATAATGGTTTCATATAAAGAACTGAAATGTAAACATTCGCAAATAATTCGGTTATGAACAAAATTATCCTGTTTGTTCATACTTGTATATTTACGCAACCACACACACACACATCAAAATCAGTAGAGGTTTTCAAAAATCAGTTCAACTTTCCCAAAAATCATGTGAACTTTCCAAATATCATTTAAGCTTTCCCAAAAAATTATTTGATCTTTCCAAAAACCATTTGACCATTCCAAAATTCATTTGAGCTTTCCAAATATCATGCGACCTTTACCAAAATCATTTCAACTTTCTAAAAATCATCTAAGCTTTCCCCCAAAAATTATGTAGGCTCTTCAAAAATCATTTGAGTATTCCAAAAATCATTTGAGCTTTCCAAAAATCAGTTAAGCTTTCCGAAAATCTTTTAAGAATACTCAAATTTATTTGACCTTTCCCAAAGATCAGTTAAGCTTTTGCAAAATCATCTGACTGGAATGCAATTTTGAGTATAAAATAAAAATGCTTTCAAAATAAAACAAATATTGGAGTAACGCAATTAAGATGCTTAAATCTTATATAAAGAGAAAATGTATTCGTTGTCTAAATTTCTGAGACGAAGCTTGTTGATTTTTATCATTAAGGGTTTTCAGACTATTGTCTTCATCTTTATTGTTATTTCCACAACGTTTCGGCCGATATGTTCTCCGGCCTTTTTCAGGTGTTTCCCCCATGGATTCAATAAAGGACGTAGTTCGAAGTTCCGTGAAGGTTCCCGAGTTCGACAAACACCTGAAGAAGGCCGGAGGACATATCGGCCGAAACGTTGTGAAAATAACAATAAAGATGAAGACAATAGTCCGAAAACCCTTAATGATAGAAAATGTATGTAGAAACATGTACAATACACGATTGCTATGTTAACACAAGTGTGTTTATAAGAGAAATTTTTCTACTGATTCTTCTAAAAAAAAGGGGGGGACAAAAGGTTTGGGTGTTTGATTAATTTTAACAGCATATTAACCCGTCTTGGGTTATCTTAAAGCTAGAGGTAGGGAACCTCGTTCAATTCAAGGTCATATTTACATTTTCTTAAATATATATTTCTTAAGATTCTATTTCTCTTTTTTTTTTTCGATCTCGGCACAATCAAGCACGAATAATTTTTAAACCGTTCTATTTGACCCATAGATAGGATTTTAACACTCCAGGTCAGAATGAACCTGGGAGTTATGGCTATGAAAGGATATTCCACACTTCCCAGATCTGCAGAACTTGGGCCTCACCAAAATCACTTTTGAGGCGTATATATCACACAAGATCAAAAGTTTAAAGTAATGTGGACTAGAGCTGCGTCTCTGTCTGACACATTAAATTATATTCGAGCTAATTGAGTTGATCTCCGCACTAAAAGAGTTAAGTCGACTTATACACGAGTGAGTACGGTATTTGTAAAAATCTACTTTCATTTATTTTATATTTTTGAGCGCTGTTATTCTTATAAACCTTCCCCACGAAATTTATACTCTATTCTGTTGGGTTAAAATTGTGTACTTACAAACACGTCAACCAGCTGTAACGAAACAAATTAACCTGGCAGTTCATCATACACTCGGCAATTGAGAATCAGCGATTGCCTTACCCGGGGAGAAGATAATACCTATTATTCGCAAAACTGTTATATACTCACTCGGGTAAATAAAAAATAAGTTATCCGTCCCAGAGCTATCCACTTTTAATCTAACGGGGTGGAGGAAGGAAAAAAAAAATGACTGTCGGTGTCCGCTTATTCTCCAATCTATCAATGAAGACCGTGGTGACTTCTTTGGTCTGGGAAAGAAAGAAAGAAAGAAAGAAAGAAAGAAAGAAAATGTTTACAGGGGTACGATGAGCTCCCACTGACTACACGTGACAGGCTGCTGAAACTTGTGATATGAGTTGCGTCTACCCGATTATTGCCGACCCGAAATGATTTTTACCGGGGTGTGACAGACCACTGACCTAAAACGTTCCGAGAAAACGGGGGTCCACCCTGGATGTTTGGTTTGATTTTAGTGTTTTGATGGGTTTCATTTTTTTCTTTTTATTATTCATTTATTTATTTATTTATTTTATTTATTTATTTTTGATGTCCACTTTTTTTTCCTTTGCTATTGGACTTTCAGAAATAATGTTCATTGTCTTTTTTTTTGTTTGTGGTTTGTTTATTTGGAATTTTTTCATCAGTTTTCCTCCAATTATTTGCCCATTATTTCGGTGATCTATAATTATCATTATCATCTCTCCTTGTGAGTTTTTCACATCAGTGTTAGCTGATGGTCTTTCACTGGAGTCTGAGTGACAGCAAGTCTTCTTAGGTCTCCAGGACTCTTCTTAGTATTCTGGCCGTAGTTTGGATAGTGTCGGCTCGTCCTCCGATTTCTTATTCTTCCAACCTCTTACAAAGCCTTTGCGGAACATTGCAAGCGCACCAATTACAATTGCTATCATTATCACCCTCATGTTCCATGGCTTTTTAATTCTCTGGAAAGGTTCAAGTACTTGTCACTCTTTTCGATTTTGTAGTCCGTCGGGACTACAAAGTTCACAATTCGGCAAGTTCTCTTTTTTTTTCTTTTTACTTTTTTTCTTTTTTTTTTCTGTTTTTTTTTTTTTTTTGTTGTTGTTGTTGTTTCACTGAATTTTGTCTTCAGGCTGAGATTAGGTGATCTGTTTGTATCTCAAAATCCCAGAGAATTTTATGCGTCCCATTCTCCAGGACAGGTGTCTCAATATACATGGGACTCATGTGATTGCTAATAACTCTATTAATAATAATGTCTTTTTTTTGTTTCAGATTTGAAAATAGTATACTATAACAACTATTAATTCTCGATCACAATACCTTGGACAAGAGATAAAAAAAAAATTGCGTCACTACTTATTTGGAGACAAAATCATTCAAAACTGTGCAAATAAAATTTCACAGGAAGTTTAACTTATCCCCATAAAGGCCGAATTTATTGTTGGGTATACTAATATTAATCCACAGGGTCAGTAAACAGCCTTAACAGAAAGGCAGAAAATCCCAGATCTGGCAGGAAGTTGACTGCAAGATGTCCTGACAATAAGGATGCTGCGAAAGATTCTGTTGGAAGGAGTCTGAAATAGTCCTTCCGAAGACGTCCCCAAGAACTTGGTCTTTCATGTGCATCGTTTAAAAGAATCTTAAAGAAGAATCTTCAACTGTACCCATATAGAATCCAGATCAAGCATGAACTCACACTAGCTGACATGGAGTTTCTTGCCTCAGTACTTAATCATTATCAAATTAATGAGTTGTATCTATTTTGAGACATCCGATATTTGGTTCTAGAATCAACTTTTAATTTATTGAATAATTGTCAGCGGATTTACCTTTCCCCACATAATCGTGTCAAGTCTTGAACTATTTTGGGGCTAATTGGTTGTATTAGCCTATTATATGATAAATCGTTTCATCTTTATCACCATTGCCCAGTCGGCTGAGACTGTAGACTACACCGACTGCTCATCTGCAGAGGAGTAAGACCCCTACAAACGAGTGTCTTGGATATGACACTAAACAATCTGATGGTGAGGTTCCAGCAATGCTGCAGCTTTGGGGAATGCGGAGTACCCCTTCATTGCCATCGCTCCCTGGTCCACTCTGGCTCAGAGGTAGCACCTGAGAAGGGTCTTATCTATGGGTTAAATAGAACTAAACCGTGTTTCTTTCACTATACTGATTTTTGCATTTAAACTCCGTATTTATGCTAAACTGAATTGTTTAAGATAGAACTGTTTTGGCATTGGAACTGCGTACTAGTGCTGAACTGAATTGCTCAAAATAGAACTGTTTTGACGTCTAAACGGTGTACTTATGCTGAACTGAATTACCTGAAATAAAACTGTTTGACATTTAACTCTGTGTAGTGTCCAGTCGGCTGGGGCTGTAGAATACATTGACTGCACCTCTGCAGAGGGGTAAGACCCCCCCCTACCGAGTGTCCTGATTATGACATTAAAATATCTGATGGTGTGGATCAAACAGTACTAGTGCTTTCGGAAATGTAGAGTACTCCTTCATTATCATCGCTCCCAGGTCCACTCTGGCCCAGAATGGTAGCACCTGATAGGGCCCTATCTATGGGTTAAATATAACTAACAGCATACTTATGCTAAACTGAATTGTTTGAATAAACTGAATAGCTTGAAATAGAAATTTTTTTGACAATTAAACCGTACTTATATTTAAACTCCATGCTTATGCTTAACTGAATTATTTGAAATAGAACTGTTTTTGAATATTAAAACTATGTTTACATTTAACTGAATTGTTGCATATAATTGCTTAAATATTTTGAAATAGATATGTTTTGACAATTAAACTGTACTTATGCTAAACTGCATTGTTTTAAATAGAACAGATTATTTACATAAAAATGAATTTGGCGTTAAATAACCAACAAAGGTTGATATGCCATAAAACCCAACCAACCAACCAACCAACCCTATCACCATATAACCAACACTTGATTTTCTGTTGCGTTATATCTATTTTTGCTTTAACATTGTGACGTTGTTTTGTGCTGCTACTAGAAGAGATCCAGTTTCTCTTCGAAAGTTTCTTTTCCGTAGCCATGTCCAGGTCTTCTCTAGCCCAGTTGGCTGGGGCTGTAGGTAAGTCCCCTCCACCCCCAACGAGTGTCCTGGATATGACACTAAACAATCTCATGGTGTGGTCCCAGTAATGCTGGGACCTTGAGGAATACGGAGTACCCCTTCATTACCATCGCTCCCAGGTCCACTCTGGCCCGGCGTGGTAGCATCTGATAGTGCCCTATCTATGGGTTAAATAGAACAAACGGCATACTTATGCTAAACTGAATTGTTTGACTAAATTAAATAGCTTGAAATAGAAATGTTTTTGACAATTGAACCGGGGGGGTGTCCTCGTGGTGTAATGGTTAAAGCGATGGACTGTGGAATCGTAGTAAACGAGTTCGTACTCCAGTCGGGCTATTACGTTCACTCTCGGGCAAATACCCTTGGGAAAGGTATGAACCCCCTTATCCTCCAAGTTATGGGTTAAATAGTACCACCACTGTTCTTCTAGGATAATAGCTTTGGTATTAAATGACCAACAAAGGTTGATATGCCATTAAACAAAGAAACCAAACCAAAACAAAGACAATTGAACCGTGCTTACATTTGAACTGCATACTGAATTATTTCAAATAGAACTGTTTTTTGACATTGAAGCTGTATTTACACTAAACTGAATTGTTTAACATAGAACTGTTTTGACATGTAACTGTGTATAAACTAAGTCTGTACTTATACTAAACTGAATTAGCTGAATTAGAACTGCTTGGCTAAACTGAATAGCTCGAAATAGAAATGTTTTTCAAAATTAAACTGTACTTACATTTAAACTGCGTGTTTATGCCAAACTGAATTATTTGAAATTGAACTGTTTTTGATATTGAAACTGTACTTACACTAAACTGAATTGTTATATATAACTGCTTGAATTGTTTGAAATAGAAATACTTTTGATAATTAAACTGTGTACTCATGCTAAACTGAATTGTTTTAAATAGAACTGATTTAAATAAAAATGGATTTGGTGTTAAATAACCTACAAAGGTTGATATGCCATAAAACCCAACTAACCAAACCAAACTAAGTCTTCTCGGGTGAGATTTTACCAGTAAGTCGTTTGAACTATCTTCATAGTTGCAGAGGAGTCCGTTGTTGGAAATGGACACAGCGATCCGTGTTCAAATCCTGAACGAGGCTCTTTTTGCATTTCGCATACTGCTAATACCCTCGGGAAAGGTACGACTCCAACCATTTTTCCCTCCAGCTATGGGTAAATAGTTTGAAAGACTTGACTCTTTAACCTTGGTAAGGCAACCAATCAAGAAGAAGGAAAACTCTAAATTCAAACCTATTAAGCTACGCTCAAAAATTGTCCTTGTGTCACATTTTGCTCATGCAGAGAATTTGGTAAATACATTGGCTTCGCGTGTTTTCTGCACTAGTGTTAGCTGATGGCCTTTTACATGGTCCCCAGGACTTTTCTCAATATTCTGTCCGATGTCAACAATACTGTAGTGTGGATGGTCTGGATACGCTCTCCGCTTTCCAACTTACTCCAATCCCCTTTCCAAACTTTTGGGGATCGTTCCAACCACTCTAATCACAATTGTTTTCACCATCAACCTTATATTCCACAACTTTCTTTGTTCTCTAGCAAGATCAAAGTACTTGTCCTTCTTTACAGTTTTTCACATCAGTGTTAGCTGATGATCTTTCACTGGAGTTTGAGTGACAGCAAGTCTTCTCAAGTCTCCAGGACTCATCTCAGGATTCTGGCCGTTCTTAGCAATGCTGTCATTTGGATAGTCTCTACCCGTCCGCCAACTTCCAAGTCCTCCAGGCCTTTTAATAATCCTTTAGTTATTGTGCCTAAAGCACCATATTATTATTATTATTATTATTATTCTCCAAGTGATTTTTTCACGCCAGCGTTAGTGATGGTTTTTCATTGGAGTTTGGGTAACAGTATGTTTCCCTTGGACTCCAGGACTCTTCTCAGTATCCTGGGCGATCTCTGGAATGCTGAAGTTTGGATGGTCTCTATTCGTCCTCCGATTTCCAACTCTTCCAATCATCTTTGATTTTCACTCTTAAGCCCACTGGGACAGTAAAATATACTATAGGGCAAATTTTACTAGTTTGTTTATTTGTTAATTATCACTAGGTCGAGTCGCCTGGCCGAAATTAGGTGATCTGTTTGTATCTCAAAATCTCTAAGAATTTATGTCTTATTCTCCGGATCAGATTCTGGTATGCGCATGTATCATTTGGTAGTATAGTAAAATTCCAATTTCTTGCACAATTTCCTGTGGATTACTTTTCCCAACCAGTCATGTGTCATCGTATACTCCCACAACAAACAAACACATGCAAGCAACCCCTGATAATGGCTTATGAAGGATCCGAAAGCGCTCAGGACAATTTTGGTAAATTCATCCACCAATTCCAACCTGAAACCAAGACTCTTATCAGGAAACTGAGAAAGGATCTTAAACAAAATATACAGACAAATATGTCTTTACTATTTAATGAAACATGCATAAATAAACGACTGCTGCCTAACTACACGCGCACGCGCACACATACACACACACATATAGGTTTGGTTTGGTTTGTTTGGTTTTATGGCATATCAACATTTGTCGGTTATTTAATGCCAAATCCTCTTTATACATACACATTAAATATATATGATTTGGTTGGGTCTGGTGTTATGGCATATCAACTATCATAGGTTATTTAATGCCAAATCCTCTTTGTACATATATATTAAATTAAATGATTTTGGCATATCAACCATTGTAGGTTATTTAACACCAAATACATTTTCATGAAAATAATCAGTTCTATTTCAAACAATTCAGTTTAGCATGAGTACACAGTTTAATTGACAAAAACATTTCTATGTCAAACTATTCAAGCATTTCTATTTCGAGCTAATCAGTTTAGTCAAGCAATTATAATTCAGCTGTTTCAGTTTAGTAAAAGTACAGATTTTGTTTACACACAGTTACATGTCAGAACAGTTCTATGTTAAACAATTCAGTTTAGTGTAAATACAGTTTCGATGTCAAAAAACAGTTCTATTCGAAATAATTCAGTTTAGCACCAGTACGCAGTTCAAATGTAAGGACGGTTCAATTGTCAAAAACACTTCTATTTCAAGATATTCAGTTTAGCATAAGTATGCCGTTAGTTCTATTTAACCCATAGATAGGGCCCTATCAGGTGCAACCAAGCTGGGCCAGAGTGGACCTGGGAGCAATGGCAATGAAGGGGTGCTCCGTATTCTCCAAGGCCCCAGCATTACTGGAACCTCACCATCAGATTGTTTAGTGTCATATCCAGGACACTCGTTGGGGGGATCTTGCTGTCAGTGTATTCTACAGTCCCAGCCAACTGGGCAATATATATATATATATATATATATATATATATATATATATATCATTAAAAGTAGATACTAATATCTGTAACATATACAAAAGTATACACACTATGATTTATTATTCCATAACTTGGGGATGCCCTTAGGGTGTAATGGTTAAAGCGCTGGGCTACGCAATCATAGTGAGTTCGAACTCCAGTCGCGCTACTACATTCACTTTTGGACAAATACCCTTGGGAAAGGCATGAACCCCTTATCCTCCCAGCCATGGGTTAAGTAGCATCACTTCTGTTCTTCTAGAAGGATAGTTTTGGCATTGAATAACCCACGAAGTTTGATATGCGATTAAACAACGAAACCAAACTTATTCCATAGCGTGGAAAATCGTGACGACAATTGTATTATGAGGGAGTAATGAAATATAATAGAAGTTTAAATTAAATTACTGAATATCATTTCACACTAACGAAACTGAAACATGTATTTGCATCGTTCTCTGTATTACGTGTTAATAAACCGGCTTATGTAATGTGGGTGACACTCATACGACAAATGTAGCATGGTCACGGTACTATTTCCGTACTGCAATAGTCATGGAAACAAATGGCTATATGCCTTATGGTCAGGGAAATGTATGTTGCATTGGAGGTGCCCGTGGTGTAATGGTTATCGTCATAGGAAATGGACACGGTGACACGAGTTCAAATCTTGCACGAGACTGATTGCATTTCACATAGCACTAATACCCTTGGGAAAGGTATGAATCCAAATATTCTCCCTCCAGCTATGAGTAAATAGTAGGGAAGACTAGGTTCTTCAGCCTTGGTGAGGCAACTAGTCAAGGAGAAGGAAAACTCTGAATTAAAACCTGTTAAACTCCGCTTAAAAATTGACCTTGTGTCATATCCTGCCCGAGCGGAGGGGTTGGGTAAATATGATGTTGCGTTGTCTCGACTGCTATGTCAGGAAGCGAAGAGTGATACACTCAAAGCACAGCTCGGCTTTACACCTTTTCTTTCTACCAAGAATAGTCGGAATTCTCATTCGATTTCAAACAAGTGGTCGACTCCTTACTTAATAAAGGTTATTTTGTTTCTCTCGTTATTCTAATTTTAGTTTTTGATACGGCTATTTATTTATTTGTGTGTGTGAGTAAGATAGAGAGAGAGAGAGATTTTGGCCCTAGGTTAAAACAACACGAACACTTGCAGCTTGAAGCTTTTAGGTTCTGCGGTTTACTTAAGTGATGAAGTGGAAGCAAGACAGACAGATTTTGGCCCTTGATTAAAATTTGGTCGGCACCAAGAAACTTTACTCTCTTCAAGCAGAATTCTATTAGACCCAGTAATTTTCTGACAAATTGGTTCGCCTACTGCCTCTCCGTCTCTTTGACTCTCTATCTGAAAGACAGACTAGGGCTCAAAAAGGGTCTTGTTAATAATCATTTTCTTTAAGTCCTTAAATAAGTGTGCTTTTTTCAATTTCGCCTGTTTCCCTATTCTGATGTTAATAGTTGATTAATCTTCCGTAACGGGCCTCGTATTTATTTATCTGTTACCACCTAATTCTTGAAGAGGAATTTTAACGTCTTTACATCTTTAAGTCACTTAAAAAGATACGGGTTAAACAAGTGGTCAAAAAAACAACACATATGCTTACTAGCTTAAATTCAAAAAGTAATAAATACCAATGACTGTTCTCAAAATGTTTGAACACATAATCCATATTTGGTTACACTTTACAAAAGCAAAAACTCGACTAGTGATTTAACTTGATTTTAAACCATCTTCTCGGCTTGGGCAGTAGAATACGCCAACTGCTGAGCAGTCTGTGAGCCGGCTGCCAAAGTGGTCACATGACTTGCAACATTCCACTCTGGCCCTTACTGGGCCAGACGGGTGGTTGGAGAAGCCCGGTCCGAACAATCAGCTGATCATGTCAAGCCCTTGCGTCTATATGACTGGCCTGACAGTATTCTTCAAATTACACTTGTGGCAAACAAGTACCCAACCTCATCTTATTAATATCTAGAAGGCAGTGACTGGGTGTCAAATGCGTTGAGAGGAACAAGACTCTAGCCACATTTTAACTGGAAGGTGGTAGGTTTTGATTACTGAAAGCACGAGATTAGCCGAGGCTCAAAATCCTACTCTCGACACAAGGATACTACCAGATGTTGTCCACGTCTCAACCAAGGTGAATGGGTTTTTCCCTTGGTAAATATCCCACAAAATTTGGACTCTGTGGTAGGTAATGGAACACAGAACTAACCAAAAAATAAACAACACATATGACAAATACCAATAAATAAACCAAATGAAATCGATCTGAAGTTGGTTCAGAAAATGTAACAACAAAATTTCTCAAGATTTGTACTAGAATCATAAAAAAACAACTTTTGTTTAGTTAGATTATCCCCATCTCCAATCGAGTAAAGCCTCGAACTAGGAAAAAGATTAGAGGCGGCAGTCTACATGCGGAAGTAGATAACAAAAAACATGCCGAAAACTTAAATAAAATGAAAACTTCTATAATCTAAAATGTAAGGTCTACTTGCATGATAGACTTGATATCTCAAAAGGAGTTATAGGAAACAGAGTGTTATTCTTGACTATAACAAACATCTTTAGGAAAGCAAGGGGTCATGGACTAAAGAAGAATACTCATTTAAAGAATCGGAGGAGAAATACAAATACAAAACTAAATTTTGACATTTAACCAATCAACAATAACAAAGAAAGTGAAATTTGGATATTGTCCCGAAAGTACTTTCACGCACCTTTGTGGTACTTTAAAAGTCAAAAATAGGGACACCACAGTGAGAGTTGCAGAAGACGTCCCACATGAGGTATGAGTGGTCAAAGAGAGCCAGACTACATTGAAGAAGATTGTCCAACGAAAACAAATACTCAAACTGCTACGAAAACAATCTCGATTTTTTAGGATCTTTTGTGGTACTCAAAAGATGATTGGGTTTGGTTTGGTTTTATGGCATATCAACCATTGTAGGTTATTTAATGCCAAATCCTCTTTATACATATATATTAAATATAATTGATTTGGTTTGCTTGGGTTTTATGGCATATCAACCATTGTAGGTTATTTAATGCCAAATCCTCTTTATACATATATATTGAATATAATTGATTTGGTTGGGTTGGGTTTTATGGCATATCAACCATTGTTGGTTATTTAATGCCAAATCCTCTTTATACGTATATATTAAATATATTTGTACTTTGTAAATTATTCTGTAAAATATGTGTGGTTGATGGAGACGAACGTGAAGAAAATTCCACATGTGGAATTTTGAAAAATAATTAACGGATGAATGTTATATTTTGACCTTCGACCCGGCCCAAAAATGCTATTCCAAGGTGATACACCGGAAGGAAGTGACACATTCCAATGGCCAGTAATCGAAAGAGATCACATGGGCGGATTAAGGCTTATGATATGGGACAAGGTGAAGGTCCCAATGTGCCACTACAGTGATGCACCGGAAGAGAGTAACCTCTGAACTGCATGACAGTTATTTCCGCTTGATGACGATTAAACATCCGATTTCAAAGATCCAGTGGGCGTTGAATTATTATTTAACTCAGTTGAGTTCGGGGTGCCAAAACAGTTGCCAGCAGACGTCCAGAGAGTTAGAGACGAGATGTGGTAGGGAAGGCCACACCCGACCGAGGGGGCCCTAGGAAAGCCCCGATGGAGTTGACCCCAACATCTAAGAGAACAAGAAAGACACAACGTGACGGTCATAACAGTAGGGCCAAAATATGAAGTTTATGTTCGGTATCCAGCACCCTCTCACACGCAAACCTTACAAATAAAGTGAGAGGTAAATATAATTGTAAAGAAGTCTTCCTGCGTCTTAATTGTTCCTGCGTTCTTTATTCGTGCGTCTGTCGTTTATCATGCGTCTGTTATCATTGCGTCGGTATGTATCCAGTATATATATGTATATTCTGCATGGATCAGCAGATGACTATATAACAATTTGGTTTGTTTGGGTTTTATGGCATATCAACCATTGTAGGTTATTTAATGCCAAATCCTCTTTATACGTATATATTAAATATATGTGATTTGTTAACATAAATCAACAAAGGTAAATAATTCCACATGTTGGATTGTATCACTAACAATTCAATTGAATATTAGTCATTTGTTTAACACACAGTTAAATGAACTAACAGTTCAATTTTAAGCAATTCATTTTCGCAGAAGTCATTTATTTGCACAGGGTTTAAATGTCAAACAGTTCCATTTGACCCATAAACAATCTGATGGTGATGCTTCAGCAACGCTTGAGCTTTTGGGAAATATAGAGTATTCCTTCATTGCCATCGCTCCCAGGTCCACTCTGGCCCGTAGTGTTAGCACCTGATAGGTTCCTGTCTATGGCCCAAATAGAACTAAATTGTGTACTTATGCAAAACTATGATAAATACATAGATTCCTAGAATACCCACCAACCCCGGGAAAAGCCATATAACAAATTCATTACCAAACACCAAAGCAAACAAAAAATAAAACTCACAACTACACCAACCACACTTGAACCTTTACCCCTCAATTCCAGATGGAACATGTCAATCATCAACTGGAAAAAAGCCAAATTCTACAAAAATGGAAACCAAAGAAAACCATCCAAAATCCACCAGAGCAAACAAAATCATTACAATCAATACAAATAAAACATTCTCATACAATGGAACTGAAGAAGGATCTGGCCTAACTAAGAAGAACTTAAACAACTCTTAACAAACTATTACTCAAAACAAGTATGTCTTCAAGAAACATTCCTTAAAGACACCAACCAACTCGACATCAGAAACTACAAACAATACAATTACAAACACAAACACCGAATTTCTAGCAGTGACCTGATAGACACAGAGCCTCTGGGGGTGTTGTAATGGACACAGAGTCTCTGGAGGTGTTGTAATGGACACAGAGTCTCTGGAGGTGTTGTAATGGACACAGAGTCTCTGGAGGTGTTGTAATGGGCACAGAGTCTCTGGAGGTGTTGTAATGGGCACAGAGCCTCTGGAGGTGTCGTGATGGTGATATCTTGATGAAACATATCTTCTGGATGTGTCTTGATGGACAGAAAACTTCTGAAGATGTCTTGATGGACACATAACCTCTTGTGGTGTTGTATTGGACACCGAGCTTCTGGAGATGTCTTGATGGACACATAGCCACTGGAGGTGTTGTATTGGACACCGAGCTTCTGGAGATGTCTTGATGGACACATAGCCACTGGAGGTGTTGTATTGGACACCGAGCTTCTGGAGATGTCTTGATGGACACAGAGCATGTGGAGGTTTCTTAATGAAACCTCAAGATGTGTCTCCTCTCCACGGGCTCTTACTCAGCCATAAACATAACTCAATACCATATTTACCAACCCCTCCGCTCAGGCAGGATATGACACAAGCGGAGTTTAACAAGTTTGAATTCAGAGTTTTCCTTCTCCTAGACTAGTTGCCTCACCAAGGCTGAAGAACCTAGTCTGTCCTACTATTTACCCATAGCTGAAGGGAGAATAATCGGATTCATACCTTTCCCAAGGGTATTAGTGCTATGTGAAATGCAACCAATCTCGTCCAGGATTTGAACTCTTGTCGCCGTGTACATTTCCCGTGACGTTAACCATTACACCACGGGTACCTCCATAACTCAATACAATCCTTTAAGCTACATGGACTATTTATGAAAGGTAGACGATGATCTTTGCAGCAGTGACTATTTCCACATTATCGTTGAAAATTCACAACCGGGTGACAATCAACTTTCCTCTTGGAAACTTAATAAAACAAACTTGTCTGCCATATGACTGGTTATTTTCCATGGCTCTTCTTCTAATTACCTGTTAATCTTTAAATTCATATAATTTGAATTTTACACTTACTTTACAAAATTAATTGGCTAATTGGCTCATTGGGCTAGTTGGTAGAGGGTTCGCCAATGGTCCGGGAGACCTGGGTTCAATCCCAAGTTGTGTAAAATATCAAAGACTTTAAAAATGGTACTTGATACCGACTTGCTTAACACTCAGCAATATAAGGTACATATCAAGGGTAAAGTTGAACAATCCAGGGAAAGGAGTAAGCGCCCTCCCCTACACCTCGATGTAGTAGCTATTGAAAAGGGAGCCTTCTAGTCGCCCTCGACTAAAGGGAGACAACTTTACTTACTTCTACTAATTCATTATTTAACACTTGGTAAAATATCTTTTTTAAAAATCTCCGCATTTTTGTATTTAATTAAAAACACACTTCTTTCATCTATTGTAACTGAAATGTGCTTCGTAATTGGTCATTTTCTGTTTTTTGTTAACATGGTTTAAGTAATTAATAAACTGTCAAAGATTATACCGCTTTAAGTTGGAGAAGTATAGAGATCCCAGGAATTATGATATATATAACATGGTTTAAAGTAATTAATAAACTATCAAAAATTATACCGCTTTGACTTAGAGAAGTATAGAGATCCCCAGAATAATGATACATATAATGATACATATAACATTTGAGTCTTGTTTGAGTATTACTCTCTTAAGTGGTGTATCTTCTGAATCGAATTTACCAACGTGGAGTATTTCTTGCAAAAAACAAAAAACAAAAAAATAAAAATAAAAACTTGAAGAAATGTACAAAGATTATATCACCTTAACTTAGAGAATTTTGGCGACCCAAGAGTAATAATGTCTTCTGGGCATGACTTCATTCACAGTCCAGCATCATTTCCTATCTGGGGGTTTATTATGATAAATGGTGATTGTCATATCCTTTGTGCGCGAGTGCAAACTGTACAAACTGACTATGCACCTGGGCTCTCACCCTTAATAGTTCAAAGCCCAACCAAACTGAATGCTAAAATATAATTAACGAAAAATGATTAATAAAAAAAAATCATTCCTTAATTATATAACAGTAGGCGAGAAGTATTTGCTCCATCTTCCCTCTGTGTATGGAATCAAATGCATTGGAGAAGTCTACAAATATTAATGTTGCCTCGAGGTTTTTTGCACGAACACCTTCAAAAATTCGACGGATTATCAAAATTTGTGATGTCGTGGATCGATTTCTCCTGAAAGCCATTTTAGTTTTTCCTAAGTCCAAAACCAAATCAATAATCAAGGCCAGAACTTGTCCGTCATCAAAGCACTGAGTACAATTTTTTTGGTTGCAGCCCTAGATTTGAAATAATATTTTTTTTAAATTCAAACGTGAAAATTTTCTTTTAAACATTTCTAATATATCTCGTGAGCATAAAATTAGTAGTAATTCTAAATCTAGGAAAGACCGCCCTTTTGAGTGACGGTGAGAATATAACCCAATAGGGTCAGAGACCAGTCGGAAGAATTTTATTAACCAGAGGAAATAGTGTTGCGTAGTCAGATACACGAATATGGCCATGTGCGGAATGGACATATACTGTTCATTACGATAGAACATAAAAAGAACATAGGAATCCCGGAATTCGAAAACACGTAACGTTTTCTTGTTCCGGTACGAAACCTTTTAATTAATTTTGAGTTAAAGGTTTCGATGTAAGGATGAGTGACACAATCTTCTATGCTGTCTTATTCATTTGGCCCCTCGCTCGAGCGGCCCCCTCCCATAGGGCGCAAGTTCGCCTCACGTCTGCGAGCTCCAAAAGTCGATCCTTTTCGTTTGGCGTCGAGTACTCTACTCTCTAACTTAGTTCAAATCTCCATAAACCTCTGCGCGCTTCCGGAGCGTGACATCACCCGCACCCTGTCACCCGTTTTGTCTCGGTGTATTGTGACATCTGAGTGACATGTCCGCTCTATGCGCGCTCCCACGTTACCACCTGCATCAAGGTTGCACCCAACTAACCCATGCGCTGAGCCGAAAGGTTCTCAGCCTAACTAAACTCAAAGGCATGAACCGAAATCCCTTGGCTATTATATAACAATAGTAGGGAAGATTGGGTTATTTAACCTTAGCATGGCAACTGGTTTAGGAGAAGGAAAGCTCTAAATTCAAACCTGTTAAACTCCGCTTAAGATTGACCTTGCGTCGCATCCACCTCGTGTAGATTAGTTAAATACATGCATACAATTTATACAGTTATATGGTATCAAGTATTCCGGTTTAATAACTTTTAAACAGACCTTTCTGAGTCATAAAAGGGATCCTAACAGGTAATACCACTCCAGGTCAAAGTGGACCTAGGAGTAATGGCTGTGTAAGGGGTACTCTACACTTCTCAGATACTCAGAACTGGAGCCTCACTATCAGATGTAGTTTAATCTCATCCCCGGATCCCACTTTTTTTTAATTGTTTTTGTGTGTATCCCTAGCAGGGTTAACATTCCTATTGGACGTCGTATCACTTTCAACACACTATGCCAGCAACTATCCTTTCATACTGTTTGAGGTAACACAGCTTCCGTCGTCAATGTATAGATTGGTTTGTTTGTTTGTCCGAGTTCGGACTACGAGCTTTGTAACCGCAACAACTATAATATACGCTACCGGTGCTGGAATTACCGCGGCTGCTGGCACCAGACTTGCCCTCCGGTTGGTCCTCGTTAACGGATTTGAAGTGTACTCATTCCGATCGCGGGGCCTCGACAGAGTCCCGCGTCGTTATTTTTCGTCACTACCTCCCCGTGCCGGGAGTGGGTAATTTGCGCGCCTGCTGCCTTCCTTGGATGTGGTAGCCGTTTCGCATGCTCCCTCTTCGGAATCGAACCCCGATTCCCCGTAGTAACCACGGTAGGCACTTAACCGACCGTCGACAGTTGATAGGGCAGACCCTCGAGAGACCCGTTGCCAGGCGTAAAAGCCGATGCGATCGACCAGTGAGTTATCCAGAGTCACCAAAGCGGAGCGCGCCGCCCACAGTAGCCCCGCCACGCACGCAACCACGCCGAAGACGCAGAAGCGGAACAATTGTAGTATTATTCAACCCACAGCTGGGAAGAAAAGTGAGTTCATGCCTTTCTCAAGGGCATTAGTTCAAAAGTGAACGTGAGAACATGGTTTGGAATTTGAACTTGTTTACTATGACGTCGCAGCTCACTACGCAGACTCTTTCCTACAAGTATGGAGAGATGAAAAAAAAAAACAAAAAAAAAAAACAAGAACTGAGGGCTTACAAACGTTGTTTTAATTACGGAGATAAACCAACTTTGGAAAAAATAAAACAAAATAAAAATTATTTCCGGTCGGTAAGAAACTTTAATCTGGTACAAGGTAGCAGGTACGGAGCACCCAACAGAGAAATTGACCTCGCTTTCCAACCGCTAACTGTATGGTAAGACAGTTAATTATTTAAGATAATCCGAGAAAAAAATCAGCTATCATGTGATACATAAAACAATTTTTCCCAACGCCTATCGAGAATTCAAATGCCTTCCATCCTCGCTCTCATTATCTCTCTCTCTCTCTCTCTCTCTTTGTCCGACCCAGGATCTGTACCCAATTTCAGGTTGTCTT
>OY757945.1:42243901-42258901 GCA_963585895.1 Sepioteuthis lessoniana | reverse complement strand
TTCGCCACGTATATCTCGTTCGCTACCGTGAGTTGTCCGATAAGGGAGAGAAAGTCTAATTGATATTTTCTATTTAAAGGACGCGGCCCTTCTTGGGATAAAACTTAGGCCCGACTTTCTTCTACGCCGGTCTCTTCAATTCTCCCACCCCTGAAAAAAAAACAGACGGTCCCTTCACTTCCGCCAATCGCGTCGGAGGCAGAGACACATCCGCTTCCAGTGGCTCCACAACTGCGCAGAAGACCTCGAATCTCCGGGCTCTTTCTAGTCATTTCCAACTACCCCGAACGTCTCGGCCCGGCCACTTTATTCGTCTATCTATTAATTCATTCAGTTCCAGAGCCCAGTCGGCTGGGGCTACACGTTAGCCATTACGTTAGCCATTGCGCCACAATGACTTTTCCCAGTCGGCTGAGGCTGCTGAATACACCGACAGCATCTCTACAGAGGGCTAAGACCCCGCCAATGAATGAACTAGATATAACGCAAGATAATCTGATGGTAAGGCTCTAATAATGCTGGAGCTTTGGGGAATGCAGAGAACCCCTTCATTGCCATCGCTACCCGGTCAACTCTGACCCGAAGTGGTAGCTCCTGATAAGGTCCTCTCAATGGGTCAAATAGAGCTAAACGGTGTACTTATGCCAAATTGAATTGTTTAGATAGAACTATATTGACATTTAAACTGTGTACTTATGTTAAACTGAATTGGTTAAAATAAAACTGTTTATATGTATAAAAATGGATTTGGCATTAAATAACCTACAATGATTGATATACAATAAAACCAAACCAAACCAAATCAAATCATTCATTTCCAATTTTCTATGAGCCGTTCAATTACGTTACTCACTGAACGCGATGCTTGTACTGGGCTGAATTGTTTGAGTTGAAACTGTTTGACTAGACTGAATGGCTTGAAGTGGAAATGTTTTTGACAGTTGAGCCATATTTGCATTTAAACTGTGCTTGTGCTGGGCTGAATTCTTTGAGATGGAGCTGTTTTTGGCAATGGAGGTGTACTTGCACTGGGGTGATTTTTTTTTTATGTGGAACTGTTTTGACATTTTGCTGTATGCGAGCAAGACCTGTACTTGTACGAGACTGAATTATCTTAATTAGAACTGTTTAACTAAAAAAAAAAACAAACTGTATACTTAGATTTAAACTGCGTGCTTCTGCTAAACTGAATTGTTTGAAATGGAACTGTTTTTTGACATTGAAACTGTACTTACACTAAACTGAATTGTTTGATATAGAACTGTTTTGACATTTAACTGAGTGTAAACAAAATCTGTACTCATACTAAACTGAATTATCTAATTAGAACTGTTTGACTAAACTGAATAGCTTGAAATAGAAATGTTTTTCACAATTAAACTGCGTACTTATGCTAGACTGATTTTTTTTTAAAAAGAACTATTTTCATAAAAATGGGTTTGGCGTCCAATAACCAACAAAGTTTGATATGCCATAAAACCCAACCAACCAAACAACTGAACGCGTTTCTCTAACACCACCAAAAAGAGATGGAAGGAAAAATAAGAAAAGAGTTCCTCAAAAGAGCAAAAAAACTCTTTGAAATAAGACTCTGCAGCACAAATCTTATCAAAGGAATAAACACCGAGACAGTCCCCCTTATAAGATCCTCTGGACCATTCAAAAATTAAACAAGATAAGAACTCAGAAAAATTCACCAAAGGAAAATGAAATTGATGGTTATACACGAGGTCTTATACCAGAGAGATAACATAGACAGTTCATAAAAGAGGAAGAGGAATCGCTAACATTGAGGAGGACATCAAAAGGAGCAACGAAAGAGTAATTAAAGCAGCCAGTTACAGCATTGGTTATATAAGGACAAAAAAGAACATGTACGAGGATGAATCAAAAAGTAATGCTTTTTTCTTGAGTACAGGAATAATTACCAATACAGGATCATGTATGTTATGATCAAGAGGAGGTTGAAATAATAACACGACTCGGAAATGAGGGATAAGAAATATATTGAAGGAAAATAGTACATAGATAAATGTAACATATTGACCCTCGACCCAGCCGTCAATCAAGAAACAGGTGCATCCGGTCGAAGATATCGGAATATCACCTTGACCTGTGGACGCCCACAGGAAGCTGGTGGACGTCAAAACATTTATATAACCAGGCGCCACAGACGGCTTGAGTTAGTTGGAGTTCGGGTTGGAGTTCGAGTTGCAGTTTGAGGCAATGAGAACCAACTCCAGACAGAGGGCTTGGGCCCTCAGAGCCCCCGTTAAACAGCCCAGCAGAATGAGGAAGAAGTGCTGCTATATTCATAGGAACATGGAGTCAATATGTTGCAGTCTGTTCCATCTCCAACTCACCTCTCACACATAACCAACATCAACCCTTTCGCAACCCTTTCGCGAATAAAGAGTGAGAGGTATATTTTTATAAAGAAGTGTGTTCGTTCGTCATTATTGTTGATTATGTTTCTGCATGTATACGTATTGTGTAGTTGTATGTGGCAATACAACATAATCAATAGCTGGGAAAAAAAACTTTCCTTAGCTTAACACAATCTTGAACATTATATTCGTTCTTGGTAACGGCTCGCCGAAACTGCGCAGGAGAGAGCTTGGCCGATATGTGTCACATGAGGCCGAGTCCATCCGTAGGGGAGACACCCCAACAATGTATCATACATCAAATTGAAGCTCCTCCTCTGCGGATCACATCCCTACTTCTCAACATAGTCACCATTTCTCTCAATAGCAATGTTCCACCTGCGAATGAGATAATGTATTCCTGCCTCGTAAAATTATATTGACTGTTCTTTGAGCCACTTCATCACTGCAGTTTTGACTTCCTCATCACCGGCATAATGTTTGCGTCTTAAATCCTCTTTCATGAGGCCGAAGAGATTATAGTCTGAAGACTCTAAATCTGGTGAGTTCGGAGGATGCGGTAAAGTTATTTACCCTAATGAAGCGATTATCTCTCTTGTCCTGATGCTTATGTGTGGTCAAGCATTGTCACGCGGAATGAGGATATGATCGATTGGAAAAATTAAGTACCTTAAGTACTATCAGGTATGAATCCAATAATTCTCCCTCCAGCTATGGGTAAATAGTAGGACAGACTAGGTTCTTCAGCCATGGTTAGGCAACTAGTCTAGGAGAAGGAAAACTCTGAATTCAAACCTGTTAAACTCCGCTTAAAAATTGACCTTGTGTCATATCCTGCCCGAGCGGAGGGGTTGGTAAATAGTACCTTCAAACTATCATCTTTGGTTTAATAGGCAAATATTGTGCCAGTGACGAGGAAGTGAAAACTGCAGTAATGAAGTGGCTCAGAAAATAGGCAACAGAATTTTACGAGGCAGGGATACCTAGACAAAGGAGATTGATGTGATAAAGTAGGAGGAACAAGTGGACTTGACAGCTTTGACGATTGCATAGATGCAACAATTTAGGGACTTGAAGATTATACCAAAAAAAAATGGAAATACTGACTGATTACTGAAGAAAACAATATTAACAGAAATAACTTAAAGACAAACAGAAAAACAACAGCCAAAAAGAAAATCTATGAATGGGAAAAAATGTATGAATACTACAAACGGCAAACCAGTGAAATTGCGTAAAAAGACCTGGACATGAAATGGTGTCCCCGTAGTGTAATGGTTAACGCGCTGGACTACGGAATTGTAGTACGTGAGTTCGTACTCGAGTCGCGCTATCATGTTCACTTTCAGACAAATTCCTTTTGTGAAAGGTACAAATCCCCTTCTCCTCCCATGTATGGGTTAAATAGTGCCCCTACTGTCCTTCTAAAGGAATGGATTTGGCATTAAATAACCCGGGAAGGTTGATATGCCATCTAAAATAACAACGAAAAGAAACCAAAAGAGGGAAACTGAATCTCTTAATAAGTAAGTTGACCGACCGACCGACCGACCGAAGTTGAGGGCGACCCGAACGCTCGCTTTTCAGTAAGTTCTACACCAAAGCGCAGGATAGGACGCCACTCCTTTCCTAGAATTGCTCCACTTATCCTTGATCCGTACCTTATAATTCGGTGCCCGTGGTGTAATGGTTATCGTCGTAGGAAACGGACACGGAAACACGAGTTCAAATCCTTGACGAGACTGATTGCATTTCACATAGCACTAATACCCTTGGGAAAGGTATGAATCCAATTATTCTCCCTCCAGCTATGGGTAAATAGTAGGGCAGACTGGCTCTTCAGCCTTGGTCAGGCAACTAGTCTAGGAGAAAGAAAACTCTGAATTAAAACCTGTTAAACTCCGGTTAAAAATTGACATTGTGTCATATCCTGCCCGAGCGGAGGGGTTGGGTAAATATGATAATGCTGAGTTTTAAGCAAGAAGATATCAAGTACCACTCTTTGAATCTTTGGTATGACTCGACCGAGGATTAGCAGGACAAAAAAATACCACACGGCTTAATTCTACGAATACAAAGATTGATACATATAAGATTAGCTCGTGTCGGCTATGTGGTGATAGATATGAAACGGATAGTCACATAATAAGCGGATGTAACAAACTATCACAAGAGTATGCATGACATGAATTCGGATTCCAGTAGCGTTATCACGTTCACTTTCGGGCAAATACCCTTGGGAAAGGTATGAACCACTTATCCTCCCAGCTATGGGTTAAATAGTACCACTACTGTTCTTCTAGGAGAATAGATTCGGCATTAAATAGCGTACAATGGTTGATAAGCCATTAAACAAAGAAGCCAATCTTTGTACATATATACATGTAACGATCTCCCCTCACCCCCACATACGTTAGATCAGTCTTCTAACCATTCCGCTTCCTTACGGCCGGTGATCAACTAGTGGTTCCGAGGGGGGTAACGCACATTTCTTGCCACTACAAGAATACGATCGAGGGAACAATAGAACAAACAGGACAAACACGAACAAAACGCTTGGGGTTAATTAAGAGCAGTAGGAGTTATGCAACACTACATTTCCGATAGCATATATGGACTAACGCTAGCATGGATTACTAGCGAAAATTCCACAAAGCAACTGGAATGCCGACATCTCTTGACTCGATCTTCTTCGCTGGACCCTATCTTCTCTGCTACTGTGTCCGGAGTCGACCGCATCTGTCCGTTCCCGTCGCCAACTGCTTGTCAGCTCCTTTCTCCAACCAACTCTTTTCTCGCCTCCCCGTTACCTCTTCCGGCCACGCCGAGATTTCAAGTCCGAAAAACCTTTGTCTGGTTTCGCGCCAAAACAGACAAAGGAATCGTCTGCTTGGCGGGCCACCCATATAGTGTTACATACAGTGACACGCATAAGTATTGTATACATGTTATTTTCTGTTATAACCCTAGTTTATGTCCGCCATTTTGCCTGATATTTGGTCAGTAATATCTCGTAAAGTTGTTTTTATTGTATGCATGACAGGGTGGAAAAGGTGATCCACTCGGAATTGTGCGAAAGACTAAAATTTTGCTATGCAGACAAATGTTATATGTAAAACAAGAATCTCTCATGGGATGCAAAATGAGATGCATGAAATTCTCTGGGATTTAGAAATACAAACGAATCGCCAAATCCTGGCTGGAATGTAAGACATAGTCTTAATTAACAAGAAGAAAAGAACTTATCATCTGGTGAATTTGATCATTCTACTGAACCATAAAGTGAGAGTGAAAATTCCTGGATGTTAGCAAAGAGCGGGAAAAGCTAAGGAGCGATGATATTAAGAGTAGTTGGTACACTTTGAATGATTTCTCAAAAGTTAGGAAAAGAGAGAGGGAACTGGGGGAAAAAAAACAAAACTAACTAGAATACAACACTATCAAAATCAGCTAAAATACTTCGAAGTGTCCTGGAGACCTAATTTGATTGGCTGGTCGAGTTAAAGAACATAAAACCTTACTGGTTATTTAATGCCAAATACATATATATTTGATATACATGATTTATAAAAGAATAGTTTGTAGAGCTCATTTGTTTGCACACAAATGGTTTTAAGTACTGCAATCAAACACTGATAATTCTATTTAACATCAATCATTTCCTTGCACACATGTAGTACAGCCAGATGCAGGGAAGTAAGTATACTTATACATGTGCAGGGAAATCTGTGAAACACTGACGACTCTCTTTAGTTCAGGTACGAAACGTTTATTAACTTCTTGAGTTTAGTTTTTCGACAGGAGGAGAGAGAGACACAATCTTTACTATGCTGACTGTTCCTACATCGCCCATAGCTAACCCCCAGTTGGACTGCTTGGCCCAGAGTCAAAATCTCAACTAACTGACCCAACAAACGCGCAGCGCATCCCGTAGCCCCCAGCTGAACTGCCCGGCCCAGAGTCAAAATCTCAACTAACTGACCCAACAAACGCGCTGCGCATCCCGTAGCCCCCAGCTTGACTGCCCGGCCCAGAGTCAAAATCTCAACTAACTGACCCAACAAACGCGCTGCGCATCCCGTAGCCCCCAGCTTGACTGCCCGGCCCAGAGTCAAAATCTCAACTAACTGACCCAACAAACGCGCTGCGCATCCCGTAGCCCCCAGCTTGACTGCCCGGCCCAGAGTCAAAATCTCAACTGACGTCTTTTTCGAAATCACCAAAAATTTCGGCCCATCGCTTCCGGTCATGACGTCATTCACACCCCAATTCATTTTCTATCTGGGGTTTTTATCATGACATTTGTGATTTTCATATCCTCTGCGTGTGAGCGTGAACACCTGCACGAGGAGCCGAATAGATGAAAGCCCAACCAAACCGAATGATAAAATATAATTAACGAAAATACCTAATTAAAAAAAATCATTCTGTAATTATATAACACACAGCTAAATGATTTTAAGTGTAGGAAATGATTAAATAATCCTATTCGATTTATAGATAGGACCCTAACAGATTCTATCACTCCGGGGCAAAGTAGACCTGGGAGTAGTGACAACGAAGGGTTACTCTATATAGCGCAAAGCTCCAGGACTGGAACCTTACCATTAGATGTTTTAGTGTTATATCGAGGACACTTGTTGGTGGATGGGTGCCCTACATCTCTGCCGTGATGCAGTCGGCGTTTACGATAGCATAAGTAGACTGAGCTTTGGAGACCTGATGAAAACTTGTTGTCACTTAGACCTCAAGAAAAAAAAAAAAATAAAATAAAATAAAACACCAAATAATTATGATTGTTTCATTCATTAAAGAAAAAAATGACATTGATATGTGAGGCTTACGAAGGTAGACTCCTGAGACTTCAGTTGTTGGGGGGGGGAGCTCTTCATCGGAAATTCATGGGCATCATAACTACAATGTGATGTCTTAAAAATCATTTCATGCTTCGCGTGAGCTCGACGTTTCTCTGTGTGTGTGTGTGTGTGTGTGTGTGTGTTTGTGTGTGTGTGTGTGTGTGTGTGTTTGTGTTTCCCGCTGTTTACTGACTGAAAAATGTAAAGGGTTATATCGTTTGAGACGAGGACTAATAGGGTTTTTTTTTTTGTTTGCTGTTGTTGCTTTTGTTTTTTTTTTTTGTGGGGGGAGTCTTGTTTTTTTAGTTTCCTTTTTTTTTTTTGTTTTTTTTTGGGGGGGGGCACAGTGAGTTTTTTTTAAAGGAAATAAACATTGGAAGAAGAATATGGAATTGATAAAAACTATCATTAGTGCACTTGACAGGTTGAGAAGAAAAAATTGAAGAGACGATAGATAGATAGATATGAAGAGACTAGGACATAGATAGATAGATAGATAGATAGATAGATAGATAGATAGATAGATAGATACTGGGACATAGATAGATAGATAGATATGAAGAGCTGGGACATAGATAGATAGATAGATAGATATGAAGAGCTGGGACATAGATAGATAGATAGATAGATAGATATGAAGAGACTAGGACATAGATAGATAGATAGATAGATAGATACTGGGACATAGATAGATAGATAGATAGATAGATAGATAGATAGATAGATATGAAGAGCTGGGACATAGATAGATAGATAGATATGAAGAGACTAGGACATAGATAGATAGATAGATACTGGGACATAGATAGATAGATACTGGGACATAGATAGATAGATAGATAGATAGATAGATAGATAGATAGATAGATAGATAGATAGATAGATATGAAGAGCTGGGACATAGATAGATAGATAGATAGATATGAAGAGCTGGGACATAGATAGATAGATAGATAGATAGATAGATATGAAGAGACTTGGACATAGATAGATAGATAGATAGATACTGGGACATAGATAGATAGATAGATAGATAGATATGAAGACTCTTGGACATAGATAGATAGATATGAAGAGACTAGGACATAGATAGATAGATACTGGGACATAGATAGATAGATAGATATGAAGAGCTGGGACATAGATAGATAGATAGATAGATAGATAGATAGATAGATAGATAGATAGATAGATAGATTCTTTTTCGGATTTTATACTTGAAAATATTCATATTGGTCTGCATTTTCGTGCTTAAGGATCAACAGAACAAAAATATCTAGAACATAAAATTGGGTAGAAAAGCAATAACATGGATATTTCAAGCAACAAACTAACAAAATCTCACACAAGAAGAATTGGACATGGCCAAGAAGGAGAAACCTTAAGAGCAAAACTGAATCTTTTCAAATAGCTGCACAAAACAACGCCATAAGGACAAACTAGATTAAAACAAATATAAACAAGACGCAACAAAATAGCAGTTCTAGATTATGTGGAGACGAAACGATCAATCATATAACAAGGGAATACAACAAATTAGACCAAAAAGAGTATAAGACTAGTTATGGCTGGGTTGGAAAAATGATCCACTGGGAATTGTGCAAAGAAGTGAAGTTTGACCATATGAACAAATAGTATATTCACAAAATAGAATCCGTCATGAAGAATAACACGCACAAAATTCTCTGGGATTTTGAGATATATACAGATCATCTAATCTTAGCAAGGTGACCAGACTGGGTGATCGTCAGTAAAAAAAAAAAACAAAAAAAAAACAATAAAAGATAACCTGCCGAATAGTGGACTTTGCCATCCCGACCGATCACAGAGTAAAATTGAAGGAAAGTGAGGATTGGTTTGGTTCGGTTGTGTTTTATGGCATATCAACCATTATAGGTTATTTGATGCCAAATCCTCTTAATACATATATATCAAATATATAGGATTTGGTTTGGTTGGGTTTTACGGCATATCAACTATTGTTGGTTATTCAATGCCAAATCCTCTTAATACATATATATCAAATATATAGGATTTGGTCCGGTTGTGTTTTATGGCATATCAACCATTGTGGGTTATTTGATACCAAATCCTCTTTGTACATAGGGGCTGTCCTCATGGTGTAATGGTTAAAGCGATGGACTGCGGAATCGTAGAACGCGAATTCGGATTCCAGTAGCGCTATCACGTTCACTTTCGGGCAAATACCCTTGGGAAAGGTATGAACCACTTATCCTCCCAGCTATGGGCTAAATAGTACCACTACTGTTCTTCTAGGAGAATGGCTTTGGCATTAAATAACCTACAAAGGTTTATATGCCATTAAACAAAGAAGCCAATCTTTGTACATATATAAAGTGACACGCATAAGTATTGCATACATGTTATTTTCTGTTATAACCCTAGTTTATGTCCGCCATTTTGCCTGATATTTGGTCAGTAATATCTCGTAAAGTTGTTTTAATTGTATGTGGAAGGAAAATTAAAAACTCATCGTTGAATCCATTTTTTTATCAAAGTTCAAAATTACCGTATGCAAAAGTATTGGATACATCAGTTTAATAATTTCTTGCGTAGTCTCTGTTTTTGCTTCCAGTCGCTTTCTATAGTTGGCCACAAGTTTTCCACCCTGATCCAGCATTACTTTATCCCATTCTTCCTTGCATAATTCCTCTAATTGCTCGATATTTTGTGGATTCTGCTAATGAACTTTAACCTTCAAAGTATTCCACAAATTCTCAATTGGATTCAAATCAGAAGAATGATTTGGCCAGTTGAGAGTATTAATACCATTATTTTCAAACTATTCTTTTGTAAGTTTTGCGGTGTTTGGGATCATTGTTGTGTTGAAGCACGAAATTCTGACCATATCCTAAAGAAGTTGCAGATTTCTAAAGGTTCTTCTCTAGAATCTCCCTGCACATGTTACCATTCATTCTACCATGGATGACTTGTAACTCACCAGTGCCCTTGGATGAAAAGCATCCCCATATCATAATGGAACCACCCCCAAACTTAACTGTGGGGATGGTATTGTGCTTCTTGAAGGCAGTGCCATTTTTTCGCCAAACACTTGTCTCTGTTCCTTCCGAATAGTTCAACTTTCATTTCATCCGACCAGATTACCTTTTCCCAAAACTGCATTCCTTTCTTTTCATAAGTTTCGACAAACTTTAATCGGTCTTTGATATATTTGGTTTTCAGTAGAGGCCCTTTTCTTGGTGATCTTGAATGAAAGCCTGTACGATATAGAGCTCTGCTAATGGTATCTTTATTTACATTAATTCCAGCACCCTCAAGGTCCGTTTTAATTTCAGAACGAGTAATGAAGGCGTATATTTGCATATTTCTGCTGATCCACCTTGAAGTACGCTCATTTATTTTTCTCGGTCTTCCATTTCTTGGAAGGTTTGTTGTACCGTCGCCATACTTCTTATACTTTCTGATGATATTTCCTACTGGACTTAGTGTGAGATTCATTTCTTTGCTAATTTTTCGGTAACTTTGTCCTCCTTTGTGGTGTTCAGTGGTTCTATTCCGCATATCTCTAGATAATTCTTTAGTTTTTAATCCTTGAATTGCAAAATGCACATCAAAGAGTCAGATGATTAGTAGCACTATCTTGTGAAAAATTGTGTACTTATTGGTCAGAGATAAAATTCCAATACTATCGAAATTTTGAATATTTAAAGTCTTTTAAAATACAAATTTTCGATTGGAAATTTGAAAAAGTGTCATGAATCCAATACTTTAGCATAGGGTAATTTTGAACATTGATAAAAAAAATGGATTCCACCATGAGTTTTTAATTTTCCTTCCACATACAACTAAAACAACTTTACGAGATATTACTGACCAAATATCAGGCAAAATGGCGAACATAAACTAGAATTATAACAGAAAATAACATATCCAATACTTATGCGTGTCACTGTATATTAAATAAATATGATTTGGTTTGGTTGGGTTTTATAGCATATCAAAAATTGTCGATTATTTGATGCCAAATTCTCTTTGTGTATATATATTAAATATATAGGATTTGGTTTGGTTGGGTTTTATGGCATATCAACCATTGTAGGTTATTAAATGCCAAATCCTCTTTATTACATATATATTAAATATATAGGATTTGGTTTGGTTGGGTTTTATGGCATATCAACCATTGTAGGTTATTTAATGCCAAATCCTCTTTATACATATATATTAAATATATATGATTTGGTTGGTTTGGGTTTTATGGCATATCAGCCATTATAGGTTATTTGAAACCAAATCCTATATATATATATATATATATATATATATATATATATATATATATGTCACATATAATGGGTCCACGAGATCGACCAAGATATGAATACGTGAAATAGACATATTCATACAACGTTCACAAATGTTCATACGCGTATAGGAATCCGAAAAACACGAAATTGGTTCAGGTACGAAACTTTTTATTACCTTTTTGAGTTTAAGGTTTTTCGACATGAGGGGAGAGAGACACATTTTCTTCAAAAAACGTGCGGCACATTTCGTAGACCCCAACTGGTCTCACCTCGGCGAGACCAAAAATCAACTACCTTCCTCTAGACTCGAATCTCAACTCTCTCGTTCGGAGTTTTAATCTCAACTAACTGGCTTTTTTTCAAATTCCCAAATCTTCAGCGCTTCCGGGCATTACATCATTCACGTCCACGGTCTCATTTCCTATCTGGGTTTTTTATTGTGACATCTCTGATTGTCACATCCGCCCTGCGTGCGTGTGAACACCTGCACTCAATGTGTGCACCTAACTAACACATGCACTAAGCGAAATGTTCTCAGCCTAACTCAACCGAAAGGCAAGATATATAAAACGAAAAATGACAATATAAAAAAAATCCCTCCGCAATTATATAACATATATATACACAGCAAACATATTTTGTTGATAACATTCTTAAACGAAGCTTAGCTCTTTTTTGCACACAGTTAAATGGTTTCAAGTTTACTCTATTTGACCCATAGATAGGATCCTATTAGGTGCTAACACTCCGGTTCAGAGTAGACCTGAGAGCAATGGCAATGAAGGGGTACTCCACATTCCCCAAATCTCCAAGGCTTGACCCTCAGCATCAGGTGGTTTAATGTCATATGCAGGACATTCGTTCGGTTGGATGTGTTTTATCCCTCTGCTGAGATGCAGTCAGTGTATTATACAGCCCCAGCCGACTGGACATGAAAGTGAAAAGGTAAGTATAAGTGACACTAAACAATCTGAAGGTGAGGTTTCAGTGATACTGGAGCTGTGGGGAATGCGGAACACCCCTTCATTGCCATTGCTCCTAGGTCCACTCTGGCTCGGAATGGTAGCACCTGATATGGTCCTATCTATGGGTTAAATAGAACCAACTGCATACTTATGATAAACTAAATAGCTTGAAATAGAAATGTTTCTGACAATTAAACTGTACTTACATTTAAACTGCGCGCTAATGCTAAACTGAATTGTTTGAAATGGAACTGTTTTTGATATCAAAAGTCTACTTACACTAAACTGAGTTGTTTAATATTGAACTGTTCTGACATTTAACTGCGTGTAAACAAAATCTGTACTTATACTAAATTGAATTAGCTGAATTGGAACAGTTTGAATAAACTGAATTGCTCGAAATAGAAATGTTTTTGAAAATTAAACTGTGCACTCATGCTAAACTGATTTTTTTTAAATAGAACTATTTTCGTAAAAATGGGGTTGGTGTTAAATAACCTACAAAGGTTGATATGCCATAAACCCAAACAACCAACCAACCAACTCTCTCTCTCTCTCTCTCCCACTTCTCTCTCTCTTCTCTCTCTCTCTCTCTCTCTCTCTCTCTCGATATATATATATATATATATATAAAGAAAAAGTTGGCGACCTTAGTCGAGGGGGACCCAAAGGTTCCTTTTCAATAGCTGCTACACCGATGTGTAGGTGAGGGTTATACTCTATTCCCTGGATTGCTCCACTTTACCCTTGATCTTTACCTCATAGTGATGGGTGTTAAGCAAGGTAGCATCAAGTACCATATTTTAAGTCTTTGGTATGACTCGCCGTGGGATTGAACCCCAGTCTCCCGGACCATTAGCGAACACTCTACTCATTAGACCAATGGCCCGGTATTGGCATAATATTGGCTCATTAGCAAAATGGTTAGAGTGTTCGCCAACTGGGGTTCAGTCCTTGGTTGAGTCATATCAAAAGCTCAAAAATGGTAATTGATGCCTCCTTTCTCAACATACAGCATTATAAGGTACGGATCAAGGATAAGTGGAGTAATCCAAAAAAGGGTGTTGTGCCCACCGCTATATCTCGGGATAGTAGTTATAGAAAAAAGCCTTTGGGTTACCCTCGACTACGGTCGGCCAACTTAATTACTTATGTATTATCAACATTGTATACACACACACACACACACACACACACGGACGTGTGTGTAAATATAAAAATTGGAAAAAAAGATATTCAAGGAATGAGTTTATTAATAGTTGAATATTCTGTCAACATTAAACGTTTCAGTTTTATTATTTAATAATTATCAAGGGCAGCGTTAAGTTGTGAATTTGTATCTTTTTAATTGTATATTGTTTCAGAAATGAAACGAAAAAAAAAAACCCAGAAAACTCTTAACTTCCTATTGGCGTAAGTTGCTAGTAATTTCAAATCTATGTGATGTAATTAGTGTTCGTAATTTATTTTTAAAGCGTAACGTATTAGCAAAAAATTTTTAGGGGTGTCCTCGAGGTGTAATGGTTAAAGCGATGGACTTCGGAATCGTAGTAAGCGAGTTCGTACTTCAGTCGCGCTATTACGTTCACTTTCGGGCAAATACCCTTGGGAAAGGTATGAACCCCCTTATTCTCCCAGCTATGGGTTAAATAGTACCACTACTGTTCTTCTTGGAGAATGGCTTTGGCATTAAATAATCTACAAGGATTGGTATGCCATTAAACAAAAGAAACCAAACCTAAAAATTTTTAGAAATTTAATTTTTCTTTTTTAATTTTGGTTGCAGTTCGTGTTTTTAAAAAATTATGATCAGAACTACTATCTACAAAACATTTAAAAGTGAATACCAATATGAATAAGTAATGAAACTTAATCTCAATAAGGGTTCTTGGAATATCAACTATCACAGATAGTGTGCATGAGGGGAGAAAGGTAATAAAGAATAAAAACAAAAACAAAAACAAAACCCCCTAAAGTGTATACACATATTTTGACACAAACACTCACACAGACACACAAACACACAAGGTATACTCTTATAAAAACGTGTCCTCGTGGTGTAATGGTTAAAGCGATAGACTACGGAATCGTAGTAAACGAGTTCGAATCGCAGTAGCGCCATTGTGTTCACTTTCGGACAAATACCCTTGGGAAAGGTATGAACCCCCTTATCCTCCCATCCACTACTGTTCTTCTAGAAATTCTTTAAATAACCTACAAAGGTTGATATGCCATTAAAACAAAGAAACCAAACCAAAAAGAAAGAGAGACTAACAACATCTGCAGAGACGAAAGTTTGTCACGGACAATTAAGTCGAACTGGACATTTACGGACAGAATCCAAGAATTAAAAAGAACCACAAGCTGCCAACAATAGAAACCAAGGGGAACACTAAAAATATAACCATTTACTTCCTGAAGACGACTAAAAACATCAGAAACACGTGTAGAAGAAGAATAAATAACCTAAAATCAAATTCTCTTGTGGACCTATTCATTTTAA